>MU843517.1:122074-172078 GCA_030867255.1 Colletotrichum somersetense | reverse complement strand
TAACGTCTTATTATCTCTAGACAGACAGTCTGTTAGAAAGGAAAAACTAAACAGTTAAAATAGCTATATAAGTATTTACTTTTATATTTCTAGAAAAAACCTAGACTAATAAAATCCCTAGTATCTAGGTAAATTTAAATAATAGTTATATAAATATAATAAAAGCTATACTAAATAAAGTATTATATAGCTTTAAAACTAATAAGTCTTTAGATATTCTTAATAACTTAAGTATTAAAATAAACTATATAATATTTTAAAAGGAAATAAAATTTTCTATTATAATAATATAAATATATATAAAAGATATATTTAATTATAAGTACTAGTATATTTTATTTATATTAAGAGATTATATTTATTTAAAAATTAAGAAAGGATACTATTTACTAAAAAATCTACTATTAAAAACCTTACCTTTATATACTAAACTAATAAAAGTCTTTAAAAAAGTAAGAAAGTTAATATATAAGCTTAACTTACCCTTAATAATAAATATCTACCTAGTTATATTACTTACTTACCTAATCCTAGCTAAAGACCTATAAATAGATCTATATAAACAGACCTTTATTAAAAGCGGCCTAGTAGAAATAGAGGACGCCTAGAGAAATAAATAACAGGATAACTATTAGTATTATCAGGTAGAATAAATACTAGAAAAAAAATTAAATTAATAAGGATAAGGTTAACTATAGATAAAACACCTTATTAAATAAAAAGAATATTTAAGTATCTATAATATATAGATAAATAAAGATACTATAGAAATAGGTAAATTAATTAAAGAATTTAAAAAATATTACTAGTAATTAGCAGAATAATAATAAAGATTATAAAAAGAAAAGTAACTATTATTAAGGTAATATAAATAACCTGTTCCTAGTAAAATCCTAATATAAAGATAAAAATCCCTAGTTATATATAAGATAATTTACTATTAAAATATAGCTAAATAGCTAAGAAATATATATAAAGAAATAGAATATTATATAAATAATAACTATATAAAGTTAAATAACTATATAAAGTTAAATAACTATTAATAGTAAAATAACTATAAACAGGTAGGCAGTTAATAAGAAAATTCTAGTAAACAGCTTTACCGTTTAGAATAAATATATACCTTATATAAATAAAAATAAATAAACTAATTCTTTACTTTTACTTAAAAAAAAAATAAGTTACCTATAGTAACTATTATCTAAAGACCTTTTTTCTTATATAACTTTTTTCTTCTTATTATAACTTTTTTTTTACTTTTATTTACTTTTTTTTTTTACTAATATTCACTAGTAATATTATATATATTATATAAATTAACTAGTAACTCTCTTCTTATTCTTCCTTACTTACACTTTTTATTTTATAATAAGATTTTATATTATCCTTAATTTTATATAATTAAATCCTTCTATAGATATTAAGTATTATAAGTTTTTCTATAAACCTTTTTCTAGCTAAAAAACCGGTACTAGACTTATATTCTATAGCTATCTTTAAGTAATTACTATCTATAGTAGAAAATCCTATCTTTAGAACTCTTTTTAAGCTAGTATTTATAATAAATTTAACGCTTTTTACACTTAGTATCCTAACTATATTAAAAACTTCTATTAAAAAGCCTATTAGCTTAAAATTAATTTACTATATAAAAACTTTATTAACTATATTATTTTTACTAACTAGCTGGAATTTTCTTACACTAATAATCTTAAGGAAGCTTAGTAAATTTTCTTTACTAATCCTTAGCTAAAGTATTTAGTAGTTAAAAAAACGCTTTTATACTAAAAGGAGTAGACTCCCTATAAGTATAAGTAGTAACTATAATTAATTATTAATTTTACTAACTAAAATAATAAGAATAAAAATAATACTGTCTTAATTACTAGTAATTCTCTATATAATACTAGTAATATAGTAACTCCTTATAACTAGTATAGTCAGTTTATAACCCTAAATAATAACACTATATTAAGTAAGTAAGAAATTAAGGCTCTTTATAAAGAGTTAGCCTAATATAAGAATTAGTTACTAACAGTTAATCTATAGCAGCAGCTAAACGTTTAGCTAACTAATTTCTAGGTTATAAATCCTTAGCTAGCTAATATCTAGATAACTATAGGCTTTACTGTTTATACTCTTATAGTTATTAATAATTATCTAGAGATACCTATAAAAATTAACTAGGCTTTTAACGCTTTATATTATATATATACTACTATTAAGTAGGTAAAGACTAGCTAATTTACTATTAAAAACGCTTTTACTACTATTAAATACCTAACTAAATAAGTCTTAAACGCTATAGATTCCCTAGAGGCTTATATTTAAAAGCTTAAGAAATCTATAACTAATTAGCTATAGACTACTAAAGATTAGGCAGTATAAATCCTTAATAAAGGTAAAAAAGATATCTTACTATCTATTTATATTTTTAATAATAAGTTAAAGCGATAACTATCCTCTTAAAGCCTTAAAGAGGCTAATAAAAAGCCGGTAACTAAATCTTTTATTACCTATATATATTATAGTCTTTTACTATACTATTAAGTCTTTATATTTAACCTAGCTAACTAAACTATTACTTAACTACCTATTAATATTACACTTATAGTTATAAGAAAAACTACTTATTTTATTTTTTAAAATAAATACTTTATATTTTTCCTAAATATTATTACTAAAGGCTTAATTAATTAGATTATAAAAAATATAATAACTAACTAAATTCTTATAAAACTTAGTTTAAAATACCTTTTAGACCTACTTTATACTAATTATCTAGTTATAAAGATAAAGTATACTACTAATACTAATAATTCCCTACTTTATACTATTATTAATAAGGGTCTCTATAAACGTCTTCTTATAAAGACTAAAGAATCTAGTACCTAGGCTGATATTACTATCTGCCTTAAAACAGGTTTAACCTATATTAAGTCTTATAGATAAAAACACCTAAATATACTTAATAACTAAATCTGCTATAACATTTATAAGTAAAATAATAAGTGGCTTAAGCAGCTTAATATAACGCCTGCTGATATAGCTAATATCTATAGTATAGGCACCCTTTAGCTGTCTAAAAGCACTAAGGTTAAGTAAATCTTAATAGTATATTCCCTAAGTTTATAATAGATAATAATAATAAATAATAAATTAATAAGGAAATAGCTATAGCTAACTATAAAAGTGTAAGGTAAAATAATTATTTTATATATATAGTAATAATTAAAAAAAGGCTTAAATAGATAATAGATAAAAATAGATAGTTATAATATTTTTTTACTTACACTTTTATTTATTTATTACTTATAAATTATTTATATTTTAAAATAAAAAGTAATTTATATATAAGTAATTATTACGCTATAGAATATTTATTTTCTATAGAATCTACCAGATTATATATAGACCAGTAGACCGGTAAATTATCGGTTAGCCGCCTAGGAATTATAAAGATATTAGTAGAGAATTTTCTACCTGTTTGCTGTAAATTCTCTAGGAATCCCTAGAGAATTGTTTAGCCGTTTTGCCTAGAATCCTCTACTATTTATAGGTAGATCCCCTGCCTATTAGGAAAGGAAGAGGCATTAAATTTATAATTAATATACCTATACTAAAGTGTAACAGTCTCTGTTATCTATCTACTGTATATAACACTTATCCTGTGACATCTTTAAATATATTAAAATTATACCTTTAGAATTATACTTTTAGAGTTATACTATAATTAACTCTCTATTTATATATTAATGTTTCTAGCTTTAAATTTATATATTTTTATAGTATAAAATAAGTATAAATATATACTTTAAACTTTAGAATATAAATATATAGATTCTAAAAGTAAGAGAATAAGATTAAAATACGTGTTTATATTTTTAATTATATCTTATTTTTTATATTAGTACTTATATTCTATATTAGTACTTATATTTATATTATATTATATATTTCTCTTTAATAATCTTATAGACTGTATCTCTTATATTTCTAGGCCTTAGTAAAGTAACTTCTACTTATAACTTACTAGGTTGTAATATATATAGTAAATAAAATTTTATAGAAATAGCTTATTTCTTTTTAATCTATATTAGTAACTTTAAAACCTAGGATAACCTATAGGGAAAGAATAACTAAAGGGTTAATCTTATTTTTATCTATCTAATTAATATTAGAGTCTAGTCCTAAAAAGTCTAGCCCTATAAGTTAGTTTCTAGCCTAGGTGCTCCCTACTAAAATACCCTAGAACTTAGGGAAATTAGGTCTTAATTTCTATATAATAGCACCTTAGCAAGAAGAAAGCATAAAGAAACTTTACTACTTCCTCTCGTTTATTTCTAACTTTGTTGGCACCCTCTTCCTAATCTAGGTAATTTAGAGAAGAGGTAAAACTAGAAACTATTAACAAAAAGACGTTTGCTTAGACTCTCTAAGCCTTGCTTCCATAACTATAGAGGCCTAATATAAAAGCCGCAGTTAATACGTATATAGAAGTAATAATAACAGCCCTCTTAAACGCTATTAAAGCGTTATTCCTAAATAAGGCCTTCTCATTACAATATAGAAGAGGCTAGACTAAAGACTATATAAACACCCTAACTAAAGCGAAACGACTCCATAGGGTATAAGTCAAGTAACCCACTTTCGGCCCACCCCTACTTTCGGCCCACCTAAAAAATGCCGCCCAGCCACCGACTTTCTATATAACCTCTAACTATATACTATTATAACATTTTCTATTTTTTATTAAATCACTTCATCTTTTCAAGATACCTTCTTTATCACTTAATAGTTTAATATACTAAATCTAAAGTCTATAGGGCACTTACCGATATTAAAAATAGTGTATCCTATCGCACTGCCTCCTAGCAATAGGGCGTACCACACTTAACACTTTAGAATCGCCTTAAAGGCCAGCAACAGAGGTCCTCTGCTTTTAAGGACTTTTAGAGGCTTTCCTATAAGCAAGAGGCCAAGCTGGCAAGCTGGGTGTAAATCCAGGCCGATCTCAGGCTTACACTAACATATTAACAGCTAAAGGACTTCGCCTAGCGTATTCTTAAAGCAATAGGTAATACTAAGCCTATTAGCAAGCAATAGGTAAATACCTTCCTGTAAAAGAATCCCTCTATTAAGGTCTAGAGAAGTCGCTCTATTAATTCTAGACGCGTTAATAGAGTATCTACTAAGGTTATTAGGGACTAGTTTAAATATCTTGTAATGCCTTATATTGTAGCTATTAAACTAACCTATCGATATAATATAGATAAGACTAGTATCCTTAAGGGTAAGGGAGATAATAGGCTAGTGTTAGGTAGGGTAGAGATAAATTCTGTAAGGAAAAAGCAGCCTAGATTATAAGCCTAGGTATCTATTATTAAGTGTATATCTGCTAAAGGTATTTCTATTTATCCCTTAGTTATATATAAAGGCAAGACGGTTTAGTAGCAGTGGTTCCCTCTAGATTTTAGCCCTTATAATAGATAGAAGTTTATAGTAATAGAAAATAGGTAGACTATAGATACTACTGCTATTAAATAGTTACAAAGGGTCTTCCTCCCTTAGACTAAGCCCTCTTAACCTAATTAGGCTAGACTTTTTATTCTAGATAGATATAGAAGCTATATAATAACAGATTTTATATATTTATATTATAATAATAACGTCTATCTATTATTCTTACTACTATATACCTCCTATATCCTCTAGCCACTTAATTAAGCAGTCTTTAGTCCTGTAAAGGCAGCCTATCGTAAGGAGCTAGGATACCTCTTATAGTAGAACGATTTAACTATTATCGGCAAAAGGAACTTTATTTCTTACTATTACAAGGCTTACCAGGCTAGGATAACTGCTAGTAACATTAAGAGTGGCTAGAAATACACTAGGTTATAGCCTGTTGCTATTATAAAGCCTCTAATAAGCTCCCTACTATTACCAGAGGCATTAACACTATTAACACCACTTAACAAGGCTGGATATAAGGCTGTTAGCAAGGCTGATGCTAAGGTTATAGAGGAATAGGTATCTGCTTCCTCTGCTGTCAAGTGGTCTACGCCAAGGAAGGTGAGAGACCTTAGGGACCAGCTACAACTATTCAACCAACTGGAACAAAACATCGCCACACAACGCCAGCTTTTTAGAAAAATAAAAAAAGGCTTCTAAAAGCAGTCCTTTAAGTTAGCTACCGCCTAGCACCAAATACAGCTTCTCCAGGCTAAAGTTAATAATACTAAAGCCAGAAAGAGGAAGGCTGTTATCCTAGATCTAAATACAAAGTTTATAACAATCAAAGAGGTGCAGTAAGCCTAACCTAAGGCTGGTAAGGTTAAAAGTATGCCAGATAAATCCGACGCATCGGATTTACCTAGTAAGGCTAAAAGCTGTATTATCGTGGCATCTAAATAGTGTTGATAGTTAATTGAAAAAGGTGGTGGTCGCTGTGATAGCTTCATTTCTGGGTGGGCCGAAAGTAGGGGTGGGCCGAAAGTGGGTTACTTGACTTATAGTAAGTAACAGAAAAAAGAAGGCTAGGAAATAAACCACATAGTTATAGTAAAATAACTATAAAGAGGACTATAGTTTACTATAATAGTAAGTATAAACTATAAATCTAGTAAAGCAAGAGATACAGTTATAGTATTTATATAAAAAGTGAAGTAAAATAGTATAATTATATCTTAGTTAACTATCAGACTGTGATCTAAATACTAAAGCAATGTAAGAATACGACACTATCCCTTTCTATCCCCCTGTAGGTATAAATTGTACTTACGATCCCTCCATAATAACCTCGTAGGCTTTGCGAGAGATAGTAAAGGTTGGCCCGTTAGGCATACCGCCAGGTGAGCGAGGAAAAACAGAAGCATCTACAACGCGTAACTTATCAACACCGTTAACTCGGAACTTGGAGTCAACGCAGTAGTCCGGGTCACTAGTAGGACCCATACGGCATGATGACGTTGCGTGGTGGCTGAAGGCCAAGTCCATTATGCTTTGCCTTAGATCCATGCTGGGGTCTGGGTAGACTACCTCGTACATGATACCGGTTGCGTCGAAAGCGCGGCGCAGCAGATCCATGGCCTCGCTAACTGCCTGGAAGTCTGTCTCGGCATTCTCGGAAAAGTAGTTGAAGTTGATAGCTGGAGCCTCCCTTGGGTCGGTGGACCGGAGTCTGACAGTTCCGGCGGTGTTGCGGGTCTGCATCTTAACGATAGGGAAGCCCCATGAAGTTGGACTGACGGTTCTGTTGGAGAATCCCGGGTAGAAGCCACCAAATCCTCCAAGGCCGGGGACGGTAAGGTAGAGGATATCCGAGTCATTGTTGTAGCTTACGCTAGTACGAGTAATCGCAGAGAGCCCTGCGCGTGAGGCGTAAGGCCCATCCCGTGTCTCCTGCCACTGCAAAAAACACGGGTCATTCTCGTTAAACGTGTTGGTGCACGGAGACTCGCCCTCGTTGACCCAGGGCTCCTCAGCCTCGATGCCAAAAGGGACCTCATAGTTGTCTTGCAGGAAGTTTCCCTGATGATGTCAGCCTGTGTCTATAAACCAACCTATAGATCACCCCACGATGACTTACAACAGCGGGAACGTCGGCCACGATGGGGATATTATGCTTCTCCAGCTCGCTGCGGGGGCCAATGCCACTCAGCATGAGGATTTGAGGCGTGTTGAAGGCGCCGCCTGAAACAATAACCTCCTTCTTGGCCTTGACTGTCCGGGTCTCGGCGGTCTGAGAAGGATCATACCGCCCATCTGCAGAGTACAGTCCCTCGCCAACTATGTATTCCACTCCGTACGCTTTTGGCTTGCCCCAAAACGACTTTCTCGTGAGGACCCTAGTAGCCAGAGAGTGAAAGCTAATAGTCAAGGGGTGACCGGCAGCAACGATACTCTTGATGTATCTCGCGATGCTGCTTCTGCCGCCTATAGTAGGTGATACAGCAGCGGGGGTGTTGAAGATGAAACCGCCTTGGTATCGGTCGTTTGGAGCTCCATTTATGTCGCGGTTGAAGAGCTCCGTCATACTTTCGGTGCTGTCAATCTCGGCACCCTCAGCTTCGAGAAAGAACTCGGACATGAATCGAGCGGCATTTTGATTCGCCAAAAGACCCGAGGCATCGCCTAAGCTTGACTGTATACCATTAGACTTGGGCCATCGTGTCGGATTAGAAGCTCTTACATCTAGATAACCTTCGAACCCATGGCCTTCGGTACCCCCGGGGACATAGGTGCAGTTCTCAAGGTCCATGAAATGCCGGCGCATTTGATCATGATGCCATGAGTAATCCCCGGTGAGATTGGCAATGTTATCCCATTCGTTATCGGGCGCCCAGATGAAGTTCATGGCATTCACCTGAGAACTGCCTCCCAAGGTAGCACCCCTCGGGTACATAACACCTAAGCTAAGGGTCTGTTAGAAGCAGCGATGTCGCTTTTATGATTTTGAAACCTACGGTTCAGCTCCAGAAGGAGGCTCCAGGCCGTAGTACAGCGTTCCATTTATCGTCCGGTAGGTGTACCTCGGGTTACGGCGAGCCACCTCGGGGTCAGCATAGTGCTCGACAAAAAACTGCCATGAGTGTCCAGGCGTCTCAGCAGCATTCCCGGAACTGTATAGGTTGTATCATTTAGCGGCTGAATCGACGGGGTGGTAGGTATGCAAGTACTAACAGGATAGGCAAAACCTGTCTGAGGTCTTCCGACCTATCCCCACCGGCCTCGATGAGAAAGACAGAGTTCCCGCTTGTTGCCAAGTTTGCCCTAATTAACACGTCCGATCAGTTAAGTCTTCGGAGGTCAAATCTTGATCCATTGACAGACTAAGACGGGGCACGCAACATACGCAAGAGAGCCGCCTCCAGGGCCAGAGCCGATGATAATATAATCGTACTCGTCCGGTGAGCCCGCGGCAGCGAGTGACATAAAGGCGGTGGCGAGAGTCGCTCCTAGGAACTTAAGGACAGCCATGGTGATTAGCGACGCAGTTCAGTTGAGATGAGGATTGAATGATGTGATGATTTATGTTATCTTCCATCTCCAAACTTCTGGCTAACGAGGCATGCTTTATACCCCTAATGCCCCTAGTTGATGCACATTCCGAAATAAGTACAAGCCTCCGGCTCTACCGACGGCTTCGGGTTTACTAACGACTTCGGATTCCCGGAGGCTGCGTCATCACTATGAATACGTAGCTCGTTAATGAATCTATATCTTGAACGCGGTATCTTGCCAATGCTGACAATGATTATAATATCCCTATTACTGCTAGGTCTATTGTTCCTCCTGTGCTGTCTGTCGCCTTGACTTGGCAAGTTGCAGTAGGACTCAGTGCTGATTCGCAATCTCAAAAGTCTAGACTAAGCACAGTAAGATTATGACGCGGCAGGTAATGTTTTAAGGCTGTGCAATCTCACTAGTAATAGAAAATAGGCTGGTGTATGTTAAGAGAGGGATAGTACAGAAATTCTCTCGGCGTAAGCGCTAGAGGCGCTTTAAAAGGCATTTACTATAAGCTTTACAGACCGATGCTTAGCAGATTAGTGCCAAGAAGCGGTTAGATAAGAAGCATGTCCTAGAGAACAGCACCTCACAAGCTTGGCTTGTTGATTAGTGCTAGCCAGACTGCACGCACAAATAGACAGTATTTAAGATTAATAATTATTATCAGACTAGCTCAGCACATTTGTTATGCCTAATAACTCGCCTCGGGCAACCTGACTTGTGTCTAAGCAGAGATATACATAAGGCTATCAGGATTATCCTTATATATAGGGATCAGACACTTGTTGTATAGATATGGGGTTTCTTCCCATACCCATTCATTCATCATACTCATAAATATATACACAACGACCCCTGCCTGTCTAACTGTTGCTCGATGATTATAATCTAAGGAAGATCGATTTCAAAGGACATAGAGTACGGAATGAGAATAGCTGAGCAAGATGTCGCAGACCCAAGTTTCTACCAGTATACACAGCAGAATAATGTGAAATGGACGGCTTATCCTATCAACTTAAGATAGGGGGCAAAGGAGTATTTATCCCCTTCGCCTGCAGGCTGCAATGTGGAGCGAAATCGGCCCGGAAAAGTGGATCTGTGCGGAAGGCTGGGCGAGGCTGACCGGGCGGATTACGGCATCACGACACAAAAATAACTTCGTAATCTGGCGCGTCTAATCGATAGCCTACAGGAAGAGCCTCACAAGCTGCAAAAAAACTTTAGCTTAGGCGGTGGCAATGTCCTTACCTGTCGTTGACAAATGCTTACGATACCTTAAGCCAAGGCTAGGCAGCAGCTAACACCCTATCTGTAAGATGATGAGACGGCACATGAGGGGCTCTTATATAATAATTATTACAGGCAAGGAGCGTAGGGTTAACCTTTTATAGTAAGAAGTGCTTAACTAAGGCTAAAAGTAACTGTAGTGGCCGGTCTATAGATAAATACAGAGGAGAGCGCTTAGTTAGAGCTTTAGTAAGAGCACTGCGGCTGCCAGTCACTTTTACCCCAGCCACAGAGGCTGTACAGGACCTCCTGCAACAATAATTCTAAGGCATAATACCTCTTGTTTTGTTTCAGGATAGGAAGACAGGTAGGATAGACAAGCTGGTTAAGGAACTGTACCGGTTAGGAAGTCTTCCCGTAGCGCTGCCTGCTACCTATAGGTTAAGTGCGACGGTGGTTCGGTGGTAGGCACCACTGTCCCAGTCTCAACCGGCTTTTATAAAGAAGGGCTGGATATTATCAGGCTTAACAAAGCTGCTGAAATGACCCATAGTGATTGCGGTTCCGCCCTAGCGAACGTAGGTAATGACGGCATTCCATACGTCAGGATGCCCTTCAGTAAGGCCTTCGTCCGTTATAAGCACGGCAGCGGGGGCGGGTGCTGTGGCTGGCCTTTTAGCCCGTTAGACACTTGCCTTCTCAAGGATTTGAGTGAAAAGCTTACGTGTCTCGTCAAAAGGGGACTCATAATTGAAAGAGATTACCACAATACGGGGCCTGGATTAGGTTGTAGCGCTCATGGTAATGATGTGAAATAAATCCCTCTTTTGGCACTTAGACCAACGTTGATCAAGTTCGGACATTAGGGTTAATAAATACAACGCCACTGGTGGATTACCCAACATCTCGTAGGCGATCAGCCGCATTGCGTACGCCGGCGGAGGACTGCTGTGTGACGCTACAATGGTTGAACGAGAACGCCGAGGTGCTTAGGTTCTATCTATTGCTGAGGGTGTGATAAAATTACGATAATGTATCCTTGTAATTATTGCGTAGGGCTAATTGAGCCCGTAGATGTAGCTGATGGGCGTATGACTACGGATAATGCTGCCAGGTTGGGTGGGTTCGCAGGTGGGCTTCTCCCCTGTCGCCTTAGTCAATCACGTGTGTGTCGCGGCTCGGCCTGTCCCAGTCGGAGGGAGCTGGCAAAAAAAGAAAACGATAAAAGAAAAAGAAAAACAGCAACGCCAGAACGCTCCACAGTGACGTAGTGTTCTGATAAGGGGAAAAAGCCAGGACGCCGCTGTTACCTCATGTAATCACCAAGTGCTGGCGCATGCGTTTTCATGTGTATCGAGTGCCACCTCGTTGTTGCCACGGAATCCTCAAGGACATGGATAGGTAGCGGACGGAAATGGGCTCGCTCGCAGATATAGCAAGGGCGCGGTCACACGGCGATGCTGCGTTACGCCATGCACCATGATTAGTGTCAAGAGGAGCTCGGTTTCGTTAGCAATAGGATCAGCATACGTCGCGTGCGTGTGTTCACGTATCCAGCGCATTGCCCAGATCGTCATCAAGACACTGCAGAAATGCCGACAGCATGCACATGCATATACGAGATGGGTAAATTAGCCGGCAAGCTCAAGCTCGCGCTCGAGACGGTGCAGGAGAGACCGTCCAATGTCGGAGGTTTTGAGCTGGTGAAGGGCCAGAGCAGTCGCAATGGCGCAGAAGCAACTCAGCTCGTCGCGCATCCCCATACGATAGGGCCCGTAGCTTCGGAATTCAATGAACTCGTCGTCTCCCAGATGCGAAGCAGAAAGTGTCGTCTGTTCCATGTCAGTGATGTATGCGAGATATTGTCGGTGAAAGATGTGTAAACAAGCCAGAACTCGTCCTTGTTGAGGGAGATCATCAGCCGGTGGTGCTTGTCGAAGTCGGGTCTTGCCTGATCATGGCCCAGTGATGAGGACGGCGGGGGATTATCTCAGCCCGTCTCACCCACAGTTTGCCCTCGCGCGGGTCGTGCGACAAGATAGCCACGGTCTCGGCTGTTTCCTCCCGCGAGATGCTTTGCTGGGCACCCGCCCTCGGGAACGGCTTAAGCTCAAAGAAAGCAAACGGACTGCCTTTCTTGGAGGGGTCGTTGGTTGAACAGAAGGCACCGTCAGGACATGCGACGAACAGCCCCTCCCGCCGGCCAGACTGTCAGTTCCCTCGGCCCTTGCCGAACGTGTACGGCACCTCCTCCGGTCGGACTTGTATACATGAGCTGGAGATGCGGGTGAGTATGTATGTGTAGAGGGCGTGGTAGAATGCGGTGAAGAAAGTCGAGGTTTGGATCTCGTTGTATGTACGGGAGCGGGCGAAGGCGGTCTGCCGGGCGTGGGGGAATCGTCCTGCAACGGTGGTTGGGGAGTGGGCGGTTTCCCGACCGCCGCGTCGTCTTAGAGTGATAGAGCACGCATTGCAGCGAAACAGTCCATCAGAGGATCGTCTTGTCGTGACTTGGACGAAGTCTCGAATAGATCAGGAGCGGGCTGGGCAACCAGGTTCGCCTCGTCTTCGCGCTCGATTTCGTAGGACCCAACTGCGGGCTTGCCGTAATCCAGCTTGGCGATGTCACGCCCAAATTCATCAAGAGATGGGAAGACGACGGCGGGAGTGGCCTGAAGAGCCGGGGCGGCTGGCCGGGGGGACCGCAGAAGCTTCCAAAGGGAGAGTATGGGAAGAAAGGGACCCAGCACATCATCGCCGAAGGCTTCTTCTTGGTCCGCGTCGTTTGCGACGCCGCCGGGGCGGCGTGGGTTCGGGGTTTCGGGGTTCTGTGGGGCGGAGGGCGAACTGATCTCCTTGATGAAGGCCTCGAGGGCACCATCGGTACCAGCCTTGTGCTCGATGATGCGCTCGGCGAGATGGAGGTCGTTGCTGTCGAAAAAGCCACCACATTGAAGCTTTTGCGTAGCAGCGACTGATGGAAGCCGCCGTGGCCAAATGACTCGAAGTTGGAGGAAGGCTGCGTGGGGCGTCGTAGAGCCAGAGGATGCCCGGTGCTCGTCCATGTTGCCAAGGGACGTGGTTTCCAGGTTGGCTTCCCTCACGGCCAGGTGCCATTGCGTCGGGTTGGCTGGTATCGATGATGGCGCCATGAGGTGTGGCGGCTTTCCCGGCACGGCTTTCCCTGTTACGCGAAAGAGGGGCAGTATCGGTCGTGGCGGTGGCGGCGCGGTCGGTGCATCGCGCAAAATCGTGGAGAGAAATTCGATGCATTCGGTAGAAGAGAAGTCTAACTTTGGCCTGGTCGGGCCCGAGTCTGAGGAGGGATGGCTGGACGTAGAGGGATGGCTCACAGCCGCACCATCGACTAAGCTGCATGTCCGAAAGAGAGAGGAAGAGCAGGGCGATAAGGCTGCTTCCGAAAGGCTGTTCTCTGGGTCCAGCAGCAGCACAAGCAGCTCCGGTGGCTCGTCGTCGGCGTCGTCCGATTAAGTTGCCTTCAACGGCCTTACGCTACCGTTGCTGCCGGCCGCTGTCCCCTTCTGAAGGCCTTGGCGAGTGCTCAACCAGCAACCGTTAATCCCCAGGGGATTTACGTCAGGGTCTTTCTGTACTATAGAGGCGTTCGTTGTGTGGGGGTTTGTGCTTTCACTTGCATCATACCATGTCATGATACCACGGAAGCGAGGCGTTTGGTTGGGTATTGTCTTTTATTCCTTGTAATACCACACGATTGTTCTGCAAAGAATATTGACGCAGACTTTCCCCGTCCGTTCTAATCACGTCGCAGGTAAACTGAAGCGCCACGTCGTTTGCCGCGGCAGGAAATGGACGTCGCCTTTGACGTCGGTCCCACCGGCTCTGCTGCTGTGTCCAGGACGATGCATTTTTGGTGCCCGGCTTTCATCCTAAGGCCAGATGTGTAGCCCGTAATCCACTTCCTTCAGTCAGTCGGCGAGAGTAAGGTGATGTTAGGTGAGGGCCCCCGCCGAGTCCCCCGCCGATGCCTCCCAGGCTCCTGAAAACACACCGACATGCCCGCGGACAGCTCTGACAACTCGGACGATCCTGACAGAGCCGCACGAAGTGTTGGAAAAGCCCCTTGTCGGTTATCGAGCATGGCTTCATTGTTTGTCGACAGAAAGATGGCTGGCTTGGGTCAGTGGCAACATGGATGAGCCGGTCAAGCACTCCTCTCGGTTATAAATACGGATATGCCTGGTTGAAATCGAAAACGGCACAACACCAGCAACACGATGCTTGTCAGACTTGAACCGATGGCTGAGAATAACAGGCGGTGGCTGGGGACTGGACTGGCAGCTTGAAGCGAACGCATGAGGCGATGGTAAGAGAAGGCTAGGATGTTTGCGAGAGACTACATACACATCGAATCGAGTTGGCTGCACAAGTGCTGTTGCCGTGAGCTGGTGTATTGCGCCTTAGGGGGTTGGCCTAGGTATTTACATGTGGGGTGGGGTGGTTATGTACCGATGGTGGTGCGGGGTAAGAGTGTCCCAAAAGTGGGGATTCAAGGCCTTGGCATTTTTGAGGCCATCTGGCGCTTGATGGGATAAGAGGCTACAGGAGTACCGAAGTAAATACATCACTTCGCTCGAGTAACATTATCAATTTAGCATCTTAGCTTCAGTCAGCCGTGGTGAGAATCAAATTCAGCATTTAGCCTAGTGGCGATCTGTACATCAGAGACGACTGACGAATCGAACAGTGCTAAATGACATGGAGCTGCGAGAGGTACGCAACCAAGACCTGCATACGGAACAGCAGCAAATAGAGCCGGCCGAGCAATGGATTGAGCCAGCGGATCGTGGCTTAGCGGCATGGAAGCTGCTCTGTACTGCATTTGTGTTTGAAGCGCTGCTTTGGGGTAAGAATGCGGCCAAACAGTCACTTTCCGCTTATTATTTTGCTGATACGTTGGGCTGGGCTCTACTTTCCTCCAGGATTCCCCTTATCGTTTGGAGTCTTCCAGAATTACTACTCTAAACTTCCCGAATTCTCTGAAAATCCGTACATCTCCGTCGTTGGGACCATCGCCACCGGTCTTTCGTATCTTGGGGCACCACTTGTTTTACCAATGATTAAGCTGTATCAAAGGTACCAACGGCAAATGATCTGGGTCGGATGTAAGTTTCCTCGGCTTCTTCTTTTGTACCAAGCTAACGCTCTCTGTAGGGCCATTATGCATCGGCGGACTCGTGGTCGGTTCTTTCGCAACCACTCTCGAGGGCTTGATCCTGAGCCAGGGTGTGGCCTACGGGGTGGGATTTCTAATCCTATATTACCCTATTCTGAACATGGTCAACGAATACTGGATCAGCCGCCGGGGGATGGCCTATGGTCTGCTCTGTGGTGCCTCGGGAATCTCGGGCACGGTATTACCTATCATATCCGAGGCACTCCTAGAGAGGTATGGCTATCAAGTCACACTTCGTGCTATTGCGGTAGCACTGGTGGTTTTGACTGGGCCACTGCTTCCCTTACTCAAAGGTCGGATACCCCCATCGGAGGAGAGCCGAATCGCTAGGACGGACTGGACCTTCCTGCAAAGTCCGTTGTTCTGGGTTTACTCCATCTCCAACCTCCTGCAAGGGCTGGGATACTTCCTACCAGCTCTATACTTGCCCGCTTATGCGACATCATCTGGACAGAGCAGCCGCCAAGGCGCCTTGCTTCTGACCCTGATGAGTGTTTCACAGACTGCAGGCCAATTCTTGTTCGGCTATCTCTCGGATCGCAATCTGCCACTCAATCCGCTCATTGCTGGCTCCACTGCAATGGCAGCCGTTGCGACATTGACGTTATGGGGATTCGCAAGCTCTCTGCCGCCACTCATCGTATTCGTCATGATATACGGTTTCTTTGCCAGTAGCTTCACTGCGATGTGGGCCAGGATGAGTTCTGCAGTGAGCGGAAATCCAACCTCGTCTGACACCATCTTCACCTTGTTCAACTTCGGAAAAGGCATCGGCAACGTGTTAGCAGGTCCGATTAGCGCCCAACTGATCTCAGGTGTTGGCTCGACTGCATCCTATGCCCTCCAAAAGTATTTGGGAGCTGTTGTGTTCACGGGAGCATGTATGTTTCTAAGCTCATGTACTATTGCTTTGTGGCATCTAAAGACAGTCATTTACGTAGTATAAAGTTCTAGTTTGGGGGGCATTATGCCAAGGGGTTCTGCCCGGAGTATAGACAAGAGGTGGTACATAGGACTGTGGAGGCTTTGGGGAAGGTGCATACACATCCACGGGCGGAATTTGACCTTCATTAGTTCTATATTACATATTCGATACCACGGTTTCAGTATCCCTGCACCTATCGATCTCCTTAATCCCCCACGCGAGCTCTTTGGTAGTAGCAGTAGCAGTAGTAGTAGCAGTATACTGGTGTGCTCCGGCCCTGACTTGTTCTTCTGCTTCGCCGGCGCCGCCCCACCCTTGTACCACGCCTCGCTGCCGTACAGCACTACCGGGAGTAAGACGCTGTCGACTGGCGGGGGATGGAGGGTGGCTACTCGATCCAGGCCCCTGCATAAGCACCCCGGTAATTACGTACCGTCTTTGGGTGCTGCAGGGCTTCACACCTATTTTTTAGGTGGTCGACGGTAAAGCCGGGGGTGGACGCTGAGGGTACTTAATGGTCGAACACAGCCGTTTTGGGTTGGTTTTCCCAGGTGGGGGAGGGGAGTACGTACTACGCAAACACGAGAAGGCCTCCTCCCTAAGAGGTACATAGTAGGCTGAGTAAGTACCTAGGTATATAAGTAAATACCAACCGGATCCTCTCTCCAGTGCGTAAATGGATGGGTGGGATGGCTTGTGTAACGCAAGCATTGCCAAACCAGGCCAGAACACATCACCACGCCGCCAACCCAAGGGGATAGGTAGATGGATATTCCTATGATAGGTGAAGACAGAAAAGAGAACTGCGCCATCGAAACGGCCTAGGATCTCCAACGTCCAGGCCCAAGCCAGCGCTTTCATCATCATTATCATACCCCGTCCTGGTGAAATGCATCCCTCCTTTCATGCTCGCCAGCTCGTTAGTGCGCCTAAGTTCAAGACTTCCTCGAGAAATGAAACACCAACACCAAAAAAACATTATCTTGACAACCAAATAAGCAACTGAGTTCTATTTTTTGTTTTATAAGACATTAATACAGTCCTCGGTCTCAGATTTCGACTCGCTCAAAAATCCAACCTTATTAGGTATCGCTTTATTACGCAGCCCTTGCCCTTAACATCATTAGAGGACGCCAGCTTCTCCTTCACTTGACGTACGTCTATAATTCGAACAAAGCCTTGCTAATTAGGCTCCTTGACTTTGCGACGCTCCTGAGGCCTTTAAAGACCTACAGCAGCCACTAATTGGTCTCGTTCTTCGCTGAGGGCAGAGATCTGGACGGTTGCTTCGTCTAGAGCTTTGCCGAGCTTGGCTTGGACTAAGCTCAGACCCCCATCTGTGCACTAGCCCCTTAGTGAACCAGAGTTTGAGATGTCTTCAAGAAATGAAGTACTAATACTAAAAAACGATATCTCGACACCTAAATAAGGAACTGAGTTCGCTTTTCAATCTATAAGACAGGAATACAGTCCTCAGGCTCAGAATCAGACTCTTCCAAGAGTTCAAGCTTAACTATGTATCGTTTTGTCGCCTGACCTTTACCTCAAGTATCGCTAGAGGACGCCAGCTCCTCTTTCACTTTGCCCACGTCTGTAATCCTCACAAACGCTTCCTGCGTAATCTCCCTGACTTTTTGACGTTTCTGAGGCCTCTGGCTCTCTGATGCAGCCGCTAATTGGTCTCTCCCTTCGCTTAGCGTGGAGATCTTCACGGTTTCTTCGTCAAGAGCCTTGCCAAGCTTCGACTGGAAGGACCTGAATGTCGGAGATCGGTGCGCAGGGTCCATACTGCGCAGGTCCTTGGCGATGATATTGATCTGGCGGGAACTCGTTGGCGTGGAGATGTCGATACCACTCATTATCGCTAATTCTCGCGCCTCTGGCGCCTCTGGAGTCCTCCAGAGGCTGGAGTCTGGCTGGTCACGTAGATGCTGACGCGCCAGCCTGCTATTGAGGGCTTTGGAACGGTCCCTTGGGAAGATACCCGTCGCACGCCAGCCAGCAGCGATATTTGAAGCCGTGAAGGATTCCAGACGAGCGTCCATCCAAGCCTCCAGGAACTCTGGCTTCTTTAGAGTCGTAGTGAGGCTGCTGCTTCGGCGCGCCGCGCTCTTAGCCATCAGCGCCAGTCCAAAGATAACCTCGTCTTCGAATGACTTCCAGATCACGGTGACCTTGTTCCCTCTTGCGTTTAACTCGAGTACGGCGTCGTAGATCCGAAGAATTTCCACCTGGCCTGACCGCTGTCGTGGGGTTTTCAGTGTTTGCACGACTGCCTGGTCGCTCGTGAAGACTGCCACCACCGTAGTACGCCAGCTGGGGCGGGAGAGACCGCAACGCCTGGGCGATTGCTGACAGCTCCGCCGTGTACGGGTTCTGTTCCGTCCGTGGTCCCAGTGCAACCGATCGCAGCGAGAACGTGGTTCCCCCGGGAATGGATATCGGTGTGCGGATGGCCAACCCTATGCCTACCAGCCCGTTCTTGGCGGAACTGCTGGTAGCAATACGCGTAGCCCAGCTCGCGGTGGAGAGCTTGCCGATTCTCTCGTCGTCTTCGTAGATTGTCTCGACTCGCTTTTCTCATGGAGCCATCACGAACGCGTGTACCGACTCCATCCTGTCAACCGGCACTTCTTCGGAGGTCTCAAGCCAGCTGCTGCATCGGTGAGATGAGTCGGGTAAACATCCGACACTCGATCGTTCGCAGTGGATGTGTCTTTGGTAGCGTGAGGATATCTATCCAAAGCTTGAGCGCTCTCCAGGCGAACCGCCTGTGCGCGGATGGGATATGTGCCTCGGCTTCTCCTACCGTCGTGGCCACCTTGCTGAAGGTCCTAATGATTGCCTATGCTGCGACCTTTTGGACCCGGTTCGTCGCGTGCCACATGCATACCGCCAAACATTAGACGCGTCGTCCATCACCAGCGCCACCATTGCAGTGAAAAGTTGCCGGGCTGTCGACGGTGGGAGCCCTTTAAGCCGCTGGAGTTCGATGGCCGCCTCGAGGGCGTGACTCGACGCCCGCGCGACATGCTGCTTAAAGCGCAGTGTATGGTCCGTCTTTAGCACGCTGTTTTTTTGCTTGGAGGCTGACATGACCGATTGCATAAATACGTAATCGTCTGCCGTCTACCTTTCTCTTTGGTCGATCTCCCGGTCGTGAAGGCGTATCCCCTTGTTGCCGCCCATTTATTAATTAACAGTGTAAGGTCATCGCGAGAATCGTAATCGCTTTCAGAAGGTAGATAGTCATTTAAATATACGAGTGCTGGATTTGTGGGGGCTGTTTCCATCCTTTTCAGAATTTTATGACCGATTTAGTGCATGTAGAGATACGTAGAGAATGCGTCGAACGCGAGACGCGTTCATCGACCTGCCACGGTAAACCGCTTACTTAGTCATTTTCACGGGTACCTGTGAGCCTATTGGGAGCCTAATACCTAACTTTTATTATTCATCATGACAGTAGCCTTGCAATCCCTTTAGGCCACAGTAGTAATCAAACTCGTCACCACCCAAATGCCATCCCCAGGAAAAGCACGCTGGTGTTCCTACATGGCTATCTAGATCAGCCGCGTCCATTTTACCTAGCTGCCTATTAGGATTACAAGTCTTTTACTGAGTCCATTAGGATACTTACAGTCAGGGCATTTATTCCATTGCTCGTCGCCCCGGTTTCGATTGCGGTATCTTTCACATGCGTACGTAGTGGCATCTGTGTCAAACCTCCACTACTGTTGGGTAAGCTTGACCCTAAACTAAGCTTGCATACAGGTTCGCTTACGTAGGCATCTGTTTCAGAAGTCTTTCCATATCGGTGTCCGCAACCGCAATAATTATGTAAATCAGCGAAAACAACACTAACACCAAGCCTGTGGGCTGTGTTAGCTATATATTTTGCTTCATGTCTAGAACCTTTATACTATGGGGTACCATACAAGGAACTAAGTCCAATAGATTGTAAGAGCTTCATAATTACTTAAGTATACGGCTCTTCTTAGGTAGCTTAACCAAACGAATGTAATGAATGTAAATAATAAAAATAAAATAAAGACAAAGTTCTTAGAGAAAAGTACTCCAACTCTTAAAGAGGATTGTCTTATTATGTACGGGTCTGCAGCTCTATGGCACAGACGGTCGGACCTCTAGTTTAAATACGCCCTTTGCAGTAATCTTTCTTTTCATGCTTACTAAACCCGATTAATACTCTACGACATATAAAAAAGATAAATTTATAAGAACACTTCTACTTTGTAATGAATAAATGTGACGGTACGGAGTATAGTTCAGTTGATAAGAAATGACCACCCCACCCCACATACAAGCCAGCCCCACATCCGAGCCCCCTCATCCGAGCCATCCGAAATTGCCGTGTTACAGCCCAACAAATTACAGGCGATAGCTGCCCCACTAGGCAAGATAAACGCAGGAGCCTTAACCTTTACTACTATAAAGCATACACGCCAGGCTTAAAATACAGATGCCGGCCGAATACATAGCCTGGATAGATCTAACGTATCTAAATTATCCAGCAAGGCCGAAAGTTGCATATAGGCAGGCGGCAAGCCCAAGGAATAAGGAGTGATAGTGGTGGTAATAGTAGTCGTAATAGTGGCTCAGATGTAGGGATGGCTTAGATGTAGGGTGGGGTGGTTACACTAGCTAATAAAAACATATAGTGTAGTTTAAATAAAGGTGGAGGAGGTTAAGAGGGGGGTTATTCTATTTTAGGATAACCCTGACTCGGGAGCACTTTATTAATTGTCGTATGTACAAAGCTCTGTTGGCTGCTTCCCCTTAGTATCCCAGGATTAGCTATGTTTACGACTAGCTTAAACGGGCCAGGTAGACAACTTACTGTACTTATAACACTAACTCCTTTACGAACTAAACCTTGTCTTTATTGCCTACTATACATCAGGCGTCACCCTCCTTAATCTAATTTGTACCTGCTGATATATAAAATCTAAAAACCCAAGCGGATTACATGCAGACTTTAGAACCCTAAATTAATTTTAGTCAAGTGCTAATGCTTTCATTTTGCCAGGGATGTGAAAACTGACTATATCTAGACCTGTTTTGTCCTGCTTGTTGATCTGAGTGGCTAGCCTAGAGACTTGAAAAACGCTTACTTCTTCCGACCATTGTTCTTACAAAATCAGCAACATGCTTGCACAGCATTTCCTGTTGATTTTCTTTGCTGGGTTCGCTGCTGCGTCTCCTGTTACTCAAAGCCCCTCTATCCCCTGTGGCGAAAAAACTACTGGATTTGAAGGCGACGAGTTCAACCCTGACTGGAACGCTATTGAGACCAAATACAATGCAGAACTCAAAAGACATGCCGAAGGTCCAAGTATATCGAAACGGATAGATACAACCGACGCAAATAATAGTTACTATGTATTAGCCGCTTATGCTGCTCTGGACGCTGCTGTCGGACAGATTAAAAGCATTTTCAAATGGAAAAAGGTAATTTGGCCTAGAACCTGATCTTTCTTCTTACACCAGCTAAAAACATTTTCACCAAGGCCAGAGAGCAGTTCACCCAGCTTGCTACCCAAATTATGCTAGATCATAACCCAAATCCAAACCAAGCTGTTGCCGCAATCTGTTACAACAAGGCATATGATATCAAAGACAAAGATGGCATCTATGGCTTGACAAAGAAAACGCTTTCCGTTTGGCCAGCTAGTACTAAGTAAGTAACTTAGCACTTTCTAAATTATATAAGGGATATGTCAAAGTTAATCATTCAATAGTTATGATTGTTTCTATATGGGTAAAAACAATACTTTCTGGTCCTGGGGTGATGGCGGTACAATTAACGTACGTTGAAACTTCTAAAGGGGTTGTGAATTCTGGAAATTTTTTACTAACTAGCTTCTAGCTATATACACGGTGGTACACCGGAGCCTGCAGATTTGATGACCAGTCTGACTTATACTGCTCTTAATGTTTTTCTTTAAATAACGTAGTTTGTAAGTAAGTAAGCTACTCTCTTAACATTTATATAATAATATATAAAAGAAATTAATATAACGCCTTAAGTTTATTTTAACTGTTTAGAATCCTCTTTAGAGGTAGATTAAACTTTCTAATACATATTAGCATTTAGGCTAGACTCTCTACAGACGCCATATCGTTAGGCGTATGTTTCTAGTGTTACGGTCAGCAATCTGACAGCAGGGTTTCTGCTAATAGTATAGCTGAGGTCGATACTCGGTAACAGTAATGTTAGCTTATTGGTCTGTTAGTCACTCGGTGATCAGTCGGGTGGTCAATAGGCGTAGGGGGAGCTTATATAGCTTCTTGTTAATGAATCACTAAGGTTAGATACTGAAAGGTATTTAGAGAATGTATCATAAGTTGATTACTGAAGATCTATGGAAGTCTGTCCTTAAGTGCGTCTAAGTCTATTCTATATATAAGTCCTGTTCTGTTACGATCAGGTGTCCTTCAGTGGTGTTGTCTGGTGAGAGACGTTGAGGCGAGTACTTAAATAACAGTATAAGGGTCTTGCTGGCTTGCTGGTAATCTTGCTGGTTAAAGTATACGGTGATCAATCGTATAACTAATAAAGGTCGATGGCTTTAGTGTTTTGATATAACTAGAGAATAGATAAAAGCTTCTTATATCAAGATAATATAAAAGTTATAAAGTTAATTACTAAAGAGCTATAGAAGTCTGTCCTTAAGTGCGTCTAAGTCTATACTATATATAAGTCCTGTTCCTTCTTGCTATCTAATAGTTATAAGTAATTAGTGTCCTTATATAAGGTAAGCGCTTAGTGGATGCTAGTAAGCGCTTACTTTTGTGATTACTAGTGATTACCTTATCGTGTGATCACTTCCTTATCTTTACGTGACTTATACTATAGTTCTTCTGTACCTGGGGAGTCATCCTGTCCTGGTCTGTCTGTTGGTTGTGTATAAATGCCGTGCCACCCGCTGGTCGTCTTGTCTGGTAGGGCAACATCGCCTGTAACTTGTTGGGTCGTAATATCTAGCCTCCTTATATAACTACTATCCTAGCTTATTTCTACCTGTAACTACTCTCTTATAGCTATCTAAGACTTTATATCCTTTACCTAATTAGTGATAAGTGTTCTACCTTTTAAAATTTATTTTATTTTTGTATAGTTATACAGTATAAAGCTAGTTACTCTCAAGCGCATAAATTTTTAGTATAGTTATTACCTTGTTATTTACCTTAAAGAAGGCTAGGAAGAAGTCCTCCTTTGTAATATAAGTAATATATACCTATATAAGGCCTTAGATTTCTTAGCTATACGCCTGTTTCAAAAAGCTAAAGTACCTAATTTAAAGAGGCTAGAGCTTATATGATAAATAAGGTGGTATATATAGCGTAATAATTTTCTACTTCTTATAGGTGTTACGAGCAGGCCAGGGCAACCAACTGCACCACAAAGCAAAAGCTTCGGTGATGATGCTCCTACATCATTATCCCTTGTTCTGCATTATATAGTTACATCTCACAGGGACCAACTTTGCCGGTCGTAACAGTCGTCTCCACCGCTCCGAGCCCCGCGGATCGCGAACCCGACTCATCCCGAATACATGGCATCGCGTGTGGGTGCCCCATGTCGTGCCACAAGAAATCGCAAGTCTGCTGTACTCCGCATCTTGTGTTTACCCAACCTCACCCAAGGTAGTAATAACATGCACCACAGGACGAGCAGGATGAACGTGCCCGCCTGCAAGATATTCACGATATCTTCTTAGACGGCTTTAATAATGGCTGGCTCAAGCTGCCAGGTTTGGGATGGCCGCCCGTTACCAATCTGTACAGTTTTCTTTTTTCTTTCTTTTTTCTTCCCATAAAAACAAGAAACGAACAAAAAAGCCCAATCTATTCCTAGTTACAATAAGAACTGTGTGGTGACCAGGATCGCCCGGCCCACAGAGGCCCTATAGCGGCTGATGACTTATCTAGTCTGGAGGCCTGTGTTCGCTGGCAGGAAAACTATTGCTTTTCTCTTGTTACTAGTCTTCTGCCCTACCACTATACACCATAGCTAAAGCGGCGTTGGAAAACGTGCACCTATCGACTTTGTCGCAGGAAGCAGCCAATAAAAGGCCTCGGCTGATGATGCGGCCGCCACAATCCATTTCCTGACAACGCAGGGCGGTGATATAGGTGGTGACTTGAAATTACTTTACCAGAAGGCCTACTTGGCCCTTCATCCTGGGGGCTGGCTGATGCAGCTGGAGCTGCATCACCAGCTTCATGCCCACGACATGAGCATGCTGGCCTCGGCGTTACACACGCAGCCGTCAACAGATCTAGTCAAGGCTACGATCTAGATTGAAGGGTTTGTTAACCTAAGCCTAAGTGTTGCCCGTGCATTGGTCCCGGGTACCGTCATTCCTCAAGATGCTGGTACTACATTGCCTCATGCAAGAACCTGCGAAATGTAAGCAGCCTCTCTTTCTGCCAGGAGACCCTAGAGAGACTACATTTCTCCTTCGTATAAGACGGATATTGTTAACCGGAACAGGCGTGTCTGGGTGGTCTAGAAGCCTCGTATGCACGGCAGGTGAGGAGTTTAGGCTGAAGGACTGCACTTGGCCTGGATATATAGATAGCTTGGAAGATTACGGCGAGAGATAAGAATTGTATTTGCTTAATATCCATGGCCTATTTGAAGGTCTTTATTTGCTGTCTTGAAGCTGCATCGAGAGGTTGGACAATGTTCAATGTGATGGCACCCTTATGGGAGCTGAGGTCGATACTTGCAACAGCGCCGTATTGGGGTGGAATAATGAATCCATCTTGGTCACAAAAATGTAGTTCTTGGAGACCCGACTGATGCTTGGCGCACTTGTATCCACCCAGGTTCGACCTTGTGGGTGGTTTGATGTGGCCGGTGACGATTGGGACGTATGCGACTCCATGACTCGAATAACTTGGCTTGCGCTTATGTTCGGTAGTTCGTCGGCGCGACAAAAACGCCCTTGTAAAACTCAATGAGGCAGGGGTGCCGGCCTGGCCTGGTTTCGCGGAAGAGGGAGCAATCTCGCCATCCCTCGTCGGGCTGGGGGTCCATCTCTAGGGAGGGAGGGATATCGACCCTATGCGTTCTTGGCACGGATTCGTCTCAACCGCCGTGATTGTGCCTAGTTACCTAGGCATAAAGCCCACGCGTGTGAGCAAAAGGGCCCCGAAGGGTATGAGAAAGAAGGTTGGAATGGAAGAGAGGGTGGCGTACGAAGAAAGAGGAAAGTTGGATGGCATAGCTTGAGTCTGACACCTCGTGGTATGACTACGAACGAGATTGCTTTTCTGGGAAAATTGCGGAGCCGAGTGGGCTCCTCTGGCTCTTAAGCAGCTCGTCGAGCAGATGGCTGGCTGATACCCACTCGGTCTGGCTATGCCAAGTTAAGTGTCAATTTGCTGGCAACAACCAGCCGTGTTGTTCTGCAAAAAGGAAGGCCGACGGTCCTGGAGCGAGTGGGGTTGCAACTGAGCGCTCTCAAGTCTGGATGTGATTACAAGATGCGAGGTCGCTGTGTAGAACGCCTACAACTTGTTTGAGTGGCTTAAGTGAGTGAACAGGATAGGAGTGAGGGGCGGCGACTGACAAGAGCGGCAGTGCCTGCTGGCCTAGATCCAGTCTAGTAGCCCAAGGCTTCTAACGCGGTAGTATGTGCTTGTTGTATTGTGCTTGGGAGTCGCGTGCTTGAGGCTAGAAGTGAGTTATATGTTGCGCTGGATAGGTAGTGAGTGTGGCACAAGGCCTAAGCCACATGGAGGGGGTGGCGCAGCCACAAACATGCTTTCTTTCCTCCTTGTTGTTTGTCTGGTGCTGCACTTCATCGCTGTCTCTGCCTGCCACCCTTGACCGAGCCGCCCATTCCCGACGCTTCAAACTAATAGCTAAACGAGCTCTTTCCATCATCCTCGTTGCTCATGTATTCGGCCTTTTCTTGATCCATGCGTTACGACCGTCTGATAGCAGGTCTGGGAAGCTTCTTCTTCGCAGGACTTGGAGCGCAGCCTCGCGGCTCACATGGTTAACAGCAATCGAGGGCGGGCTCAAGCTCTTCCTAGAGCTTGATGACTTGGGGCTTGTTCTCCAAGGTCTTTTCGTGGGCATGCCCGGTCTTCGTCTCCTCTTGCCATCCTTTTATTTAGGCGTGGGTTTTTTTGCGCGGCTGTAATGTCCCTTGGGAAGAATTCAGCAAACTCGGTCAAATCTATTAGGTGGTGTTGAGGGAACAAGGTACAGTAGATGGTAGGTACACACACTGCTTGCACCCCGCCCCAACCAACCCTTCCTCCTCTCCTCTCCACTAACCATCAAATCATTCTCAAACTCCATCTCCCAACATGTAGCCTTTACCTTTGGATTCTTTGTTTTCCATAACATCTATACCTGCAGCATTCGATTTTAGATTAAACTACAAAAGTAAGTAACCCCTTCGATAATCATCCTCATCATTAGAATCACCACAAGCTATCCTTGAGCAACCCCCTAAGGCCATCGCCAAGCAGACGACGTCGATAAGTGCCACAAGCTACGGGAGGAGGGAATCTGTTTTTTAGCCCAGCGGGCCAGCATACGAACAGTAAGCAGCTTGTTTCCTCATATTTTTGGACAAACGGTTGAAACCATGAATGACGCTTTTGCGATTCATCTTTTGCCCAAGGCCGAAGCTACGTTGGCTTCTATCGCTGGAAGCGGCAAGACTGCTTCCTCCCGACCACACGTGGCATAACCTAGGACCCCCTGCCGCAGAAAAACCTAGCCCGAGCAACAGTGCCCAGCAAATGATGAATGAACTGCGCGAGGGAGCTGCTAGATTTCCATGGAGCAGCTGACGCCCAAGGAAAAGGCTGCACTAGCGGGGTACATCGTCAATGTCGCCCTCAAGTCGCCGACGTAGGCGTCAAAGCCTGCACCCGCGGCATAATCCACGACACCCTGCCACGGCAACCTGTCACGGGCGATGACGTACGGAAACTTCTCGCCAAGCGCGAACTGTAGAATGAGAGGATGAAGAAGTCAAAAGACGCAAGAGTGGGAGAGTCACGCAACTTGTCACAAGGCGATTACACGCAGAATCAGCATCATGTCTTTGGTTGATCATTCCATGTCTGTCCTCCTAGCAACAAACACGACCCGTTGCTGTTAAAGTACATATATGGGTTGCGAAAATTCTCGTTCAATCGATTCATGTCATATTTAACTTCAAGGGCCGCTTTGCCCTGTTACCACGTCGCCTGTACACTGGTTCGCACCCGATCAATGTCAGTAGTCAACAGCTGCAAAGTGCGTTCTCCGCTTTCGATCCTGGCTTTGTGCCTGTTATTCGACTAATTAATAACAAACTCCATCGAAGACAAAGTGGGCCATTCGGGCCATCTTCAAGTGTATTTACCGTCCCCACGACGCCGGCGATATACAGCGGAGCAGCGAGTGGTCGCCGATACTCACGAATCCAAGCGGCAAGAGAGAACCTTACCTCTCCCCCACCCGCTCGCATCGTCAAGACCATCGAGCTCTACACCCTCATTGTTCACCCCAACAACACCTTCATCATCCAGAAGAACGGCGAGCAGGTTAACACCGGCTCACTTCTTGAGGACTTCTCCCCCGCCGTCAACCCCAAGAAGGAAATTAACGACCCCAAGGCCTCCAAGCCTAAGGAATAGGGCAAGGACGCGCCCTTTAAGATTGTTGATAAGGAGTCCACCAAGCCCGAGTATTGGCTTGAGGATAAGCCCCTTACCATTCCCAACCCTAAGGCCCAGGAGCCCGAGGACTGGGATGACGAGGAGGATGGTGACTAGGTTGCCCCTACCGTCCCCAACCCCAAGTGCGCCGAGGCCTCTGGCTGTGATCCCTGGACGAAGTCCATGAAGAAGAACCCCGACTACAATGGCAAGTGGACTGCGCCTTGCATTGACAACCCTGCCTACAAACCCCGGCACTCCTGACCGACTGTTGCTCGCGGACAAGGATATTTCGCAAGGAGACTCAACCTGCCAAGTGCCACATCCAGTCGCTTGAGGAAAACGAGAAGTAGGACCCGGTCAAGTGATCCGAGGGAACCTTCGAGTTTCTTGCTTTTGACTAGAAGCCAAGCGTCGTGCGGGCTGCCACCACCATGTGGACCTTTGAAATGGGACCAAACATAATACAATCAGTAATCGCGTCATGCCCATGCCGTGCCATGCGCAACCAATCGCCACCAACATGCAGTCCGGATAGGGAGACAAAAAACCAACAGCCAACCCGGAAGCTATGACCAGACGAGACGAAGTTATCTTTGTCTAGCCGAGATTGTACACTACTGCACTCACTGTAATGCACTCAATGGGTCGGCTTCTCCAGTGGGTTCCTATCAATCCTGGCGCTGGAGATAGACAGAGAAGGGAGTCTCTGTGTAGGTAGACATGTTGTTTCTAAGATACGTAGCCAAAGCGAGGTCACACACACGCACACACACAAGCTGGACTGGTTCTGGTAGTGTTTAAGTACGCACAGCAGGCACGACGAACCAGATAAGGAGATGCGTGCCGTCACAGAACTTCAACAATGAAACACAAGGAAAACCTGGATTGCTTCCGAAGCCGCGCGCCCGCAGTGTCACTTGGAGAGCTAGCCTTACGAGTACCTATTTGCCACAGAGACACGACGGATGCAGCCTTGGCTCGCCCACTTAGGACGTTCCTCAAACCAAACGTCTTCCTTAGCAGAGACAGCCAAGTGGGAAAGGAGAAAAGCGTTGTGATGATAGGCGCAACTGAGACCATCTATCCTTGATGCGTTTCTTGGCCGCCATTGAGTTGCTTGCCATTGCCATTGCCATTGGCGCTGGCGCTGGCTGGTGGGGCCGACTGATAGACAATACTGTTGTGTTGGCCACGCATGGGATTGCGTGGCTCTGGGTGGTGTCTAGACCAATTCTGTCCTCGGCTTTGGCGTTGGTCTACGGGTCAGCGTTCGAGAGAGTCTCAACGCTCAGTAGTATGTCAGCTCCTGGTATCACCTCTCCGTGCTTCTTCCAAGCCTTGTCCGCGTTTGCAGGCGACGCTATTAACTCGCAGTACCCTTTTCCTGCGTGGTTGTTGGCAGGAGACCGTTTCAAGCAGATGCGCAGGCTTAACACCTCGGTATACCATGCTTTTGGGTTAGGTTGGGGGCGAAGCAAGCCAGTCACTGCATTTTGTTAACCAGCAGGGGGCTTGGCTAGATCACACATCCCGGAAATGCAGACTCAGGTTTAACAAGGTCGATTCTAGTATAGCAGTCTATCCATCCTAACTGGTTAAATGTTATAGATGCGCCCTTCCCGTCCCTCGTCAATCAAATCAACGCCAGCAATTATACAGTCTAGGATTAGTTGGGTCCGCCTTCGCTCGGGATCACCACATACGACGACGCAATCTCAGCAACGGGAGTCATGGACGTTGACCTAGCCGGGGCAGTAGAATGATGAGCACCACAATGACATCGGTTCACGAGTTAGCGGTTCCAATCAGCAAACAAATAGGTATCCAAGTGGTCTGAGAATCAAAGGGAGGTGGAGACAAGCGGGGAGGCTGTGGACCATCGATATGACGCGTTGGTGTAGGAGAGCAGCGGCAGGCAGGAGACGGCAGGAGAAGGGGGACTAACAGCCTCGCCAAGTCTGGCTATGTGGAAGCGGTAGTAGTATTCGACACGGAGCGCCATCTGACCTCTCCGGGGGTGGGCTGACTGGACGGCCTGGTTTCGGCGGCTCAAGGGATGGAGGAGGTGAGCCATTGACAGGTAACAACCTCGCCTCTCCTGCGTTGGTGACAGGCAGCAAAACTGCTAACGGCAGCGGGGGGTTTGATATTGTCTAAAGCTTGTCCTCTAACCGTTGGTCCTTGGAGATTAGACGGTCTTGGGGGTTGTTGTTGGAAACGACGCGATCGTACGAGCCTGAGGCTCTGGCCGCGTTAGTTTGTCATGGCCTATTGCCTTTCATAGTAGCGGAGGACTGGAAGGATCGGCTGGACGTGTTACGGCGTGAAGGCAGCACAGTTGATAACGCAGATAAGTGGCAAGTTGAGTTTGGCTGGGTTACGAGACACAGTGTCTAGTCCGAGATTTAATTGCCCTTCATCTTGACATGTTTCGTGACAACGGTGTCCTGTATAGTGAAAGAAGGGTCAGTCAGCCGTCAGCTAGATAGGCGGGAAAAAGAGGAGAGACGATGTAGGCGGCGTCGGTTGGCACTAGAGAGAGACGGAGAGGACGCTCTGCAGCTGCTTCAGAATCTTACCGCAGACGGCGGTGAGGCCGTACTCCTTTTTCGCCAAGTCCTCGACGTCCAGCACCTTGGGTCTCGTCTCGGCGAGGTTGTTTGGTCTGAAGGGCGCGCTCCGCTTCCCACCTTCTTGTCGGGGGACAAAGGGCCGAGTAGGATCAAACTGGGTGCAGGAATGACTTCAGCTCTGGCCTGACTTCAACCTCCCCATTCATAATTAGCGCTACTGCGCCTTTGTAGACAAGACGCGTGATCTGACCCCGGTAATGGGAATGTGTTCAACCGGAAGGAAGCCCAGGACACAAATGGAAAGGCCGCACTTGCCGTGATGAGGACTGCTGAACTCGCCATTACACAATATCTGCTGCTCTAGGGACATTTCTTCCGTTTTTTCCCTGCCGGCTAGACACAGACAAACAGTGTTCTAATCGATCTTCAATTAACCTCAGCCAATGATGATCGGCTACCAAGCCGCCGCCGCTGCCCGTCTTAGACTGCCGCGACAAAACCTTCCTTAGAACAAAGAAATACGTCTTTGTTGTGGCGAAACTCTCCGAGACCTTCCCCACATTACTCACACACACGAAAACACGATTCCATCTCATCTCCATCCTGCGGCTGATCTTTGCCAACGAGTGGCGTCCCATCGACGAGAGGGATACGCCTCGGTTGTGCTTTCCTCACCATGCTCCTCTGCCGCCGCAGAATCCGTTTCTATCATCGCGGCAAGGTGCCTTGCTGGCTGCGCTGCAAAAACGGTGACCAAGACAAGGTGGGTAGACATCGCTTTTTTAGTCCTCTTACATCCGAGCGGGTTGGCATTGTTAGCTAACCCTTTACTCTCTGCGCTATAGGCTCCCCGCCTTAGAGACCCAGCCTACAGCCTCCTGATGCCCGTCACTGTAGCTAATTCGATCTCTTCAGGCCCGTACCTCTGCATCTCCCGAGGTTACCAAGATTCGGAGAACCTAGCTGCACCTCTCGATCCATTCACCAACTGGATTATGCAAAACATCCTCGCCTCCCTTAGGCAGCGCAGGCTATCTATGTCTCCTGCTACCCTTTGCAACGTCCGTCGTCGACACCGCCGCGCCCTGTAGCAGGAATTTGGACTCTGGGACTAACCGCCGACAACAAGGCATGTAGGCTGTTGTGTGCTAACATCCTCCACGATTAGCATCGTTGTACTCAAGCCGGTGCCTACGAAGCCTGCGAAGAGCAATAAAAAGCAGAATGTGGCCTAGGGAACATCAAATCAAGGCAAACACGGAACGAGAACAGGCTTAGCTTAAATTCATTGTCTCTGTTGCGATGCAGCATGACAGTAAGCGTAGACAATTAATAACTAGATGCCGTTAACATGTTCCATGGCGATTCAGCCCAGCGTAATATGTTACTATGATAATGGAGAATCAAGAGGCGCAGCAAAAGTCAGTCTTGATTATTGAAACCCGTGTTTTAGAAACGAAAGTAAAAGAACCCCCCAGAAAAACAATAAAAAGTAAAAATATAAACAAAACAAAAAAGATAACAAACAGGCGTGCCAAAAAAAAAGTCGAAAAAGCAAAGCAAAACAGCCAGCACCAAGCCTGGAAGGCCGTGTTTCAAGACCAAACTCGGATGAAAGCGCCCGGTTGACGGCGCGGATGGTGACGCCTCGCTTGCCGGCAGAGGCGTTGGGTGCCCGAAGGCGGAGGGAGCGGGACAGTCTAGCCACGAAGGCCAGCACCTCGTCCCGGAGGACGGACTTGATCTCGTCCTCATCCATGGCGGCCTGGGCGCTGGCGGCGGCGGCCGAGAGCTTCTTCTTGTTCTTCTACCGGGCATGCCTGTGCTGCTCTGCCAGTCGATGTCTCCCTATTTCCCGTATCTCTTTGTTCGAGGTATTCAGAACAGGCGTATTGATGGCAGAGACCGTTATTGTTTTGGGGGCCGCGCTTGGGAGGGGACGTCAGTGAGCTAGTCAAGTCCATCAGACAGCTCAGCGCGGGGCTCACATATCTGGCAGGCAGGCAGTCTTAATGCCTATGGTATCAAACGATGGATAAACGACGGACTCATTCTATCGGGGATCTGCCAAGAACTGCTACTGATCAACATCTATTGAGAAGAAGATAAGCGTGTTTCTCGGTCGGTGAATGGGTGGACGGAGATTGAGGGCTCCGAATGGTTGATTGGGTGAGCGTGCCTTCCCTGCGTTTGTGGCACTGGAGGCCGAGTGGGAGGAGGTACCAAGAACATACTATTGCAGCACACTGTATAAAAACACACGCAAATACACACAGTCCCGACTCCGATATATTCTCCATCAATTAGCTGTAACTCGCGTAGTTGAGAAAGCGATAATTGCAACCTGTCAATGCTGCACCGCGTTGGATTCCACCAAACCATCTTTCTCCTCTCGTTCCTGGTTGTGGCCCGTGGATTCCCGATTGGCTGGTTGCTCCTCTGCCTCCGCCGCAGCCTGGACGGCGAATGCGGTACATCGGACCAGACCCTGTAGAAGGCGCTCGAGGGGGTCACGGGCGGATTGATTTGTGAAGGAAGAGGGGCTGAAGATTTGCAAGATGTCGGTACAAGCCTTCAAATGGCGTGTCCTGCTGCCAGGGTCCATTCCCGGGTGGTAGTTAACAGCCTCTTTGGGTGCCTCGGCGGCGGGCGGCGCTTGCTGACACAAAGTCGTCGTCGTGAACAGATCCTGCTAGAAACTCTGAGCCGGGACCTCGTTGAGAAGGGCGGCTCGTCCAACGTGACCAAGCGGTGTGGATGAGGCCTCGGTCAATTGATGGACCAGAGTGGGTGGTGCATGAGAAATGGATGGTCCGTTTGGCTCTTTGATGTCTTGCGGGGGGAGTGTTGCGGCGGCGGCGGTCGAGAAGGGTGCTTGTATTTCGGTCCAACTGTCGTCGCCTGTATCGTGGCAAGCAGCCTGGCTGTCTTGTTATGGCTGGTGTGTTGCCCTCGGCATTAGCAAATCTTTTCAGGCCGGATAAGCAGAGGAGGGCTTTGGCGATATACCGACCATCTCAACTGCCATTGTATGTGATCTTTGGATGGGTGTTGTTGTGCTTGTTATTACATTATTGTAAAGGTAAAAATTAGGCTGAGTGAGTACCCTTGTCAACTAGGAAGGAAAGGTCTTGCCTTGGTGGTTGATGCGTACCTGTACGTACATACTGGAGGTGTTCGTGAGCGAGCGACCAGTCATTGTCAATAACTTCACAAAGAAAAAAAGAAAAAAAGAAAAGCTGACGTAATAATAGAGGTTTAGGCGCAGATCCACCGCTAATGGCTTCTACCTCTCAAGGGTTACCCTTCTGTAATATATCGCGCAGTGCACAACACGCCTCAATTAAGCAGCTGGCAGATCTGATTGATTGATTAGTGCCTGCAATCGCGCAAAGTTCATCCATCACAACCTCAATTGGCAGCAACTTGCTAGCGACAGTCTGTCGCGAAGGATAAGATAACATCTTCTGTCGCTTGGACTGTTTCACGCAGACACCGCCTACTTCCACCCTCTCCCAGTTGCAACCACATGCGTGGTTGAGTTACTCTCGTGTCGCGCAATTAATTCACTATATTCTAGCCTCTTGTGATCTCAGGCCAACCAAACCGTTGCAACTGGTTTTGTTTCCTGCGTTTGTCAAGTTATGTCAGAATCTACTGCTGTCAATCCTTCTCGAGTTGGGGTGAAGACATATTTACCGCAGTCTCCCAACAGATTGTATAATGGTTGACGCACGTCGTCGTCCTACTCCAGGCAGAAGCCAAGAAGCTTGAAGAAGGTTTCCCCGGATCTCTTGACTGCCTGCTGGAGTGGCTTGTCTCGGGGCGAGGGCTTTACGGTAGCCGGCGGTAAAGTTAGTGACGTCGTGTGAGAATTAGTTGACGGAAGATTGAGAGTGATCCATGGCTTTATTGATTTACTACTTTGAAGAATTAATTGAGGGATATGTTTGACTGTTGATAGAGTTCGATGCCTTTGACAAGGAGCGGAGAGAAAGACCATGCATGATGAAGGAGGGAGGGGCTGCCGGCCCTAAAATATGATTACCTACCTATCCAACAAGTCAGTCAGTTGCAGCTTGCTTGGACAGACAGGCAGTGCAACAGACTGACTGGATGTTTTAATTATCTATTGGCGACCTGAATCATGTCCCTTCCCTACTACATCTCTTGGGACGGCGTCGTCAAGAACGGACCATCCATCGGCCGGCCCAAATGAGCCCCGCCAGCCACAGCGCGAGGCGACGCGATAACTAAGGCGCAGCCCAGTGCGAAGTGAAGTCCATGAGTCATGCATGCTTAATCTGGATGCAAAGCCGCCAACCATTGGTTGCTTCGCCTGATACTAGGTATTAGGTCTTCCACAAAACCCGAGATCGGCCAAAGTCCCGAAGTCTATTTCAGCCTCATGGTCATTGATGAACGCTCGCAACTGTCTCCCTTGCAATCGGCTTGCCACAAGACATCTGACGTAAGCAGCGTGAGAGTTGTATTGATACGTATACACTATTAAAAACTGACATTCAGGGTCAAGCTGACCTCGCGATCCAAGTCCTCACCATCCCGCGCTCGCCGGCAGATCAGCCACATGGCCTTTTAACAATGACCACTCAAGGCTGCCACAAGATATGTGACTTGGCACAAAGCAGGCTCTATATACAAACGCACTCTCCCGTGTTAAGACTGGACTGGCTGTCAGCATGTCTCCGCCAGCCAGCCGGTGAACCCTTACGAACCCTCAAGAGCGGAAGCTCTTCCAGTCAGGCCTTTTTATTTGGAAGGTGGTTCCTGGTCTGCATCAGATATCTCCACTGCTGCTGACACCATGGGGTCCGAATAACGGAGTGATTTGCACTTGACGGTTCTTTTGAAGGACATGGCAACAACTAGCGCGGAGAGAACACTACCATACTCCGAGGACTCGCACTTGATTCATTATTATAGTGACGGCATTTAACAAGATGCATGCATACTCGCGCGCTTGCGGCTATAATGCGACGATGCTTAAAAGTCATTGGGGAGATCCTAACTAACTCACCATCGTAAATAAACCTGTAACTCTGTCGATATTGCCAAGATCTAATTGGTAATGACTAAGGGTACTGTTTTATTAGTTGACATCATGGTTTGACGATAGGGAGGCTGTGATGGCCCATCTCATCTCGAAAGCCAGAGCATTGGACCTTGACCGGGTTTCTGACAGTACCATAATCATAAACGCGATAGAATAGGAGGTAGTCCTATCTATTGGTATGTCGGAATAGGTTCAACTACAATAGCCAAGGGCGTGAACTGCTTTATTTAGGGTGAAGCAGCGGTATATTAATTAACGATATTTACTATCGCCTGAATGAGTGAATAGAGGGATGGCGAATATTCGTCGACCAGAATGAGTAGGCTGCTTGTCGGACGTCAGTTTTCCAGTCGGTCCCAACCCAGGTGCACATATGACTACACTAGCAACTTTCTCTTGGGATGAGGAAGAGCCCAAGGTCATATCTAAATCTATCCATATCATCGTGATTGATCTATCATTCCCTTCTGCAAAGGTATTATTAGCTGGCATTTTGTCTGTCTATCTGGTGCTTCTGGCTCGTGATAGAAAAGCTGGTGGACATTGTTCAGCTGTTAATCGGCAAAAGGTGTAATGAGAAGTAAAAGTGTGTCTACCTAGCTGTCCATTTTCTTAGCAACAGCTACATACCATCAGGCAGGGTGGGCATGCCTGTTAATGCGGGCATGTCTTAGCGACAAACCAAACATTTCTTGTCTACCGGCTTAACAGGCCTCAGCTGGCTACGTTCCCCAACTATGATCGGCTGACTCGATAATACTTCGGCAACCCCTTGGCGAACACAAGTCTTAACGGTGTTTCTGGAGCTATCTCTCAGCCCCTCTGCACTTGCCGCCCACATTGTGCTTGTAAGCCTCTTTAGGCCAATAGATCAGGTCGGACGTTGGAAGACGTTGGCTCCTGTCTACCAGGGGCGGGGTCGCAAGACAGCCTTCGAGGCAGTTTGTCTGGTGAATGGGAGACGGTTTTGACGGGAATAGCGGTATGATTTCTGTCTGCGATTAGTCAGTCGATTTTATGGATGGGCGGGCTTGTTGATGTTTGTGGTAACTTGAGACCTGACCAAAGAATTGGCGAGAATAAGAATTTGGTGCGGTTTAGTGGGTTCTTGGAGAGGGAGAAAAGTCCGATTTAATAATATTGGTTTCCGGGCTCGCTAGAAGGTGTTTTAGATAATGTTGACTATTTTAAACCGATGCATTCCCACCAATTGAAGCCATAATGAATAATGTACAGCTGTGTTGTGGCATGCTTTGGCTGCGGCTGTCGTTGCAAACGAGCGAGTGAATGATGGGATGGAGATGGTGGATAATTAGCAAGGCATATGTGGGACACGTATTCTTAATTACACAAGGTCATGTTTCTTTCTTGCCAATATTTTGATTGCCACATAACGTAGACTGGAAACATACTCTACGGAGATGGTCAAAAGTCCGTAGAGTCAGCAAGTCGGTGTATCGCAGAGTTTCAATATTCCAGGACTTCGGCTAAGTCACGGGCACTGATGTCATGGTCTTTCATGGCATGCGGAGTGTACACCCAATATGATATCCGTCCTGGTGAGGAGCGGAGGGCGTGATTTTGTGTCCTTGGGACCGGGGACCGGGCAAAAACAGCTGCTCGATATGTGCTAATCGGGGGAATTGATTGATAGGCATCTATCTACCACACCACATCTACTACCGCCACAAGCTGCAAGACATTTTCCGTGTCTTGCAGTCAGCAATCAAGCAAGTGATACAATCAGTCACTATACGCAACCAGCTGTCGATTCCGGCGCACAAGATGCAGCTCTGACAATCAATCTGCCGGCCGCCCGTCTTGCTGCCAAGGACGCATGCGGTAGAGCTCCATCCACATTGATCATTCCAGGAAGCATCACAGTAGCCTTACAGCGTATTAATAGATTCCCATCAGCGATAGATGGTCTTGTCATTCAAGACGCGGCTGGGCAGATGACCCCAAGTGTAGCGTCCCTTCAGCGCCTCACCTTGAGGTATGTACATACCCGTCTACCCCTACCAAGGTAATAAATATGCATCAAACGAAGCTACCCCGCCATTTATGCAATTTCCCTCCCGCAACGTCGTCGCGCCGCCCGCAGGTCGCCGCCAATCTTATTGAAGCTATTCATAACCATCGCCCGCAAAAAGCCTCTTTGCCGAGCAGTCCAAGCTGGCTGGCGGAATCCGAGTCCAACAACCAACGCTGGGGGGATAAATCAATAGATTCAACCTCCGACGACTCGGTAACAAGCACACTTGTTCGGACCCAACTATGTGCCGTCCTCATCTCCTTATCACCAACCATACCAGCACCTCCATCTATGGCAACCTCGACGACTGGCACAAAGCTTCTGCCACTACATCCCTCTGTTCACCGACGCGTGAGTAATGTTTTCCCAGGAAGGGTATCTAGGGAACGCCTAACACACTCACTCAGGAGGAATGAAGTAGTTGCCGGGTGTGGGAGCGTGAGGACGTGGTAGGTAGGTAGGTAGTTGACAATGTCAAATTTGGTTGGGATCTCATCTTTATCAACCTCAAAGTTGGCCAGTCCGACTGACTGATTGGCTTGCCCTGCCTCAGCTGGTCCGCCACAAAATACCTTCCTGACCTGACTGCTGTGAATGCAGTTGTTTTCTCCACCATTCATCATCCTCAAGGCACTTGAGGACGTCTCTCTCTCTCTTCTTCCTCACATCGTGCGTGCACCGCAATCGCAGTTTGTGTCCATCGCCACTGCGAACCACCACATTAACAACAGTCATGCTAGCAGCGCCTTTCTAGTCTAACCGTTTGGGCCTTGCTTGCTACAAGCCGCATTATTTACTGGCTTGCCTCCCTAGGTAATTCTTCAATGGCTCCTGACAATCCTGAGTCTTTTGTTTGCTCTGCCCCACCACGATCTGCCTACCTTCCCGCATCTCGCATTCTCCGTCACAACATTACATTTCACTGTCTTAATTATTATCTATCTATCAATTGTTCATCTACTGCCATACCCTTTCAGCCAGGTAGGTATTTCGGCCAGCCCAAGAAGCAACAAAAAGGATAACAGCGGATTTTTACATGTTAACTTGACGAACCCAGGAATCCACATCGTCAAACGCACACAGAACCCTCCCCGCCAAATCCCTGAGCTTCAGCTGAAAGTCATCAAGTGATCCGGCTGTCATCCAGAGCCTCAAGCACCGCTGCCGCAGCGCCAGGCGGTGCACGAGTGAAGTGAGCGCAGGAGGGCGGCTGGGAAGGGCAATCAACAGGAGCATCGGTTTGTTCGGCCCGGAAAGCGCGACAAGAAAACGTCTTGAGCACGTGTGGGGCTTGGAGCTTCGGCGAGACGGAGAGGCATGCAACGGCGAGTGGAAGGGTCAAGGCAGGAAGTTTGCCATGCGTCAAGTTGAAGGGTTGGAGCAAGTGGTGTCTGCGTTGGATGGAGGTAGACTGGCTAGGACTTTGTCGGCATTAGCGCCATGCTAGAGCAGTCCGCTTGCTTGAAGGCTTGCCTTAAGACGCATCTTGTTGATTGATGGACACGACTGAAGAGACTTTGGCGCGTGCGTAATGTGTTATGAGCTTAAATCTTGAATTGGTTACTGGAATCAATATTGTCTAGGGTGCGGCCACAAAACGGGTAGGAGGTTCAAGTCTCTTGTCGGGGGGAGGAAACTAACATGCCCACGATAAAAGTTGAAGAACAATCCGCTATCGCCTTTTTTCTATCCACTCTACCTGAATAATGGCCTCTCTGACCAGAGTTAGACTAACCTTGTCAGCCTAAACAAGCACTTGCCGTCATCATTCAAAAACGCAAACCGCACACACAGCAACCCCCCCTCGCATTGCAACCATGAACGAGCCCGACTTAGCCCATGTTGAGACTAAAACCAAGATTCCGACCTTGCCCAAAGAAGGGAGCCGTCGCCATGGCCTCTCAGAGTCATACTTCAAGCGTTGAGACGTCCCAGAAGGCAGCTGCAAACGTCACTTTGACTACTGCTGAGACCCCTGCAAACACTACTTCTGGAACAAACAACTGCTACCACCACCGCTCCAGTCTCGGAGACGCACGAGACCCCTGACACTCAAAGCTTTGTTGACGGCTGTTATTATTATTATCTCGCCTCCCTGGCTACCGACCGACATGCCCAGAATCAATTTGCCCCGCATCCACCCTTGTCGAGGCTCCCTTCAACCTTTCCTCCAAGGGAGCGCCATCGCCAGCGTCGTCGCATATCTCGATTTTATCGACCACAAGAGCTACTAAGCAGCAAGCAGCAGCAGCAGCAGCCCCGCCGCTCTGCAACGCTTACAGCCAGTTAATCTCACGCACGCCCTATACCTACTATCTTCTGCTGGCGCGCCCCTCTCCCTACAGCGATGGAGTACCAAATTGGCCAGGCCGATGTGGACGAGAGCCGTGGAAAGACGTATTGGGTTGGACCACGTGGACGCCAGGGCAAGTTAACATGCTGCTGTCATCTAGCGCAGAAGTCCCATTAGAATCATAATGCCGTGCCAGAGAAGAGAGATCCCGGGCGCAACTGATGACGACGGGGTCGTCCCATTTTGTTGTTTTTACTCATTGGGCATCACTAGCAATCGCAAACACAAGTAGAAGGAGGGCGTCGCGGCATAGCAAAGCCAGATGCGAAAGTTACGCATACATGCATGGATGGAGTCAGTCAGTCAGGATGCACAGGTATAATATGATACACCTACATAGTTATTGAATGTATTGCGGGCCGCGTCACAGAGTCACATTTGATGGGAGAATTGTCGATTGTCATTATGCCCGTATGGGCAAAGAGGCGGAATCAGCTCTCCTGTTTGTTTCATTTTTCTTCTCCTTTTCTCTTATTATTATATTATCCTTAATTATAGAGCAGGATCCAGCACCTAATAAGTAGCAAAAAAAAGAAAAAAGGCAGTGGGCTTACTAAGGTGAGAAGCCCACAGGGGACGGGACAAAGCCGAGGGCCCCGCGCTGGCGGCTCCAGGACTCGAGATAGGCAAGGACGCCCTGGGTTCAGCCAACGCTGAGGATGCCTTCAGTAGACATAGCGACGGCGCCAAACAGCGGGCTATATATGGCGTCTAGGGCGCCGTCGACGACGGCGGGCCCCGTGCTCTGGAGGCGGGAGAGAAGCTAAAGCTGCTCGCGCACGAGCTCGTCCTGGCGGTGCTGGCCCAAGAGCAGGGCCTCGAGCTCGGCGTCTGTGTCTTGGGCGGCCACGAGCTGGGCGCCACGGCAGCCGGGAGGCGCGACAAGGGGGGGGGCGGAGACTTCGGGGCCGAAGCCGAAGCTGTCGCTGGCTGTGAGAGCGGTGGGGTCATCGACCGGGGCGGAGCTCGATAGCTACTCGTCGAGGAGGGAGGGGCCGGCGTCCAGAAGCCGGTGGATGTAGTCGTCGGCCAGGGACTTTCGGAGGTCCTGGTCGACCCGGACACGTTTTGCGGCGTGCGGCGCCTCGGGTTCGTTCTCTCGTCCTTGTTCCTCCTCCTCTCCTTCTCCCTCTTGGCCTCGGCCGGGGGTCTTATTTTTGGGGCCCCTCTTGCGCTTGAGGTTATTGGCGGCGGCGTCCTTGAGGTCTGTTTAGTGGTTTTCGTTAGCTGACTGACTGTAAATGACTCCTTGTTCAAACACGGGTGCCTAAGACAGGCATACGATATAAGAAGGACATAAGCCGGACACATGACGAACACATACCTTTGATGGCCTTCTTGATCTCGGCGAGGGAGAGCGACGGACTCCCGTCGGCTACGTTCGAGGTCGTCAACCCGGGCGACAAGCTGGTGGAGGAGGGCGCGGCAGATGTCGGCAGCGGGGACGGGGGCGTGGTTGGTGGGCTTCCGCATGGTGGAGACGCCGGCGACGGCGGCGGTGTTGTGGCGGGCGTCGGGGCCGAGCTCGAGGACAAGCTCGATGGTCTCGCCAAGCTCCATGGTTTTTTGGGCGTTGACGAGCTTGCCGGCATGCTTCGTCTTGGCAGCGGCCCACTCCCTCCTGTAGACGATACGGAGAAGCTGGGTGGGGTGGTCGGGCGGAGTAGGCCTCGCGGAGGAAGGCCGGCCAGTCCAGGACATGGACGCGCACGCCTTGGTGGTGACCCTGACGATGGATTGGGCGGGCCACGTCCCACCACCGCTGGCGGGTGTCGTCAAAGGTCTCTCTGATCTCTGACTGTTGGACGGAGACGTCGTTGAGGGCGGTGAGGAGAACGATGATAAGGCGCTTGATCTAGCCGTCGTGGCGCGCGCTGACCAGGACATCGTTGGGGGCGTTGGGGGCGTCGGGAGCGTCGGGGGCGCAGGGAGGAAGTCAATGGCCCTCAAACTGTGATACCAAATCTTGTTTTAGTACCTGCTACGGAACCATATAGTGGTTGGAAAGTCACGTACCCATTAAGCGTTGAAGTTGTGTAACTAAGGTGCTGTTCGCTGGCGAACTGGCTGGTAGGCTCTATACACATGAAACAAGACTATAGGCCACTAAATACTATTATAAGTAAGTTTGGTACCAGTAAAGCTTGAACTATTGTGTTTTTAACTGCTTCGCTTTTTTGTATAATTGACATTTTCGTAGGCCCACTTTAATTTCGGGCGTCCCGGAATCTTCTAGGTTTGTGACATTACAGCTTCATAGGATTAATTCGTTATTACTCAGCGATTCCTCAGTCTATAAAGGGTGGTAAAATTCACCACGTATATCTTTCCTTAATTCACTTTGCTAAGACTGTTTCAATAGTGTTTTTTACATCTTTCAATTTATCTAAGTCGTCGCCACAATGGTTCACTCACCGTCTGCTCTCGCTCTCGTCTTCGCTGGAGCTGCGATTTGCAGCCCTCTTAGCGGGGTCATAGAGAGACAGCAAGCTGAAGACAACACCCCTATTTTCGTTACTGGCATTAACTACTCCGGAGACGGCTGCCCGCCAGGCACCCTTGATGGAAAACTTGGGACTGACGGTACTTTTGATGTGCTTTACAAAGCTCTAAATGCTTCAATCTGTGAGTTTTACTTGGTCGATAATAGGAAGCCCGTGCTAAGAAAACCCCTTAGACCCCGGACAGCCTAAAGTCAAAACCGAATGCCACATTGAGGTTGGCCTGGAGACAAGTGCTGACAAACAGCTTGTTATTCTAAGGTACAAGAAACACAAGCATTCTCGCAACTTAGCAAATAAGACTAATACTATTATAGCGGCACTTACAGAGGACATGTGAAGTTGACTGAAGGTGCCTGGGCTAAGAACCAGAACCAGTATAAGTTTGCAAACAATGACGGTATCATCAACATGGAATGGCCTTTTAAAGGACCTGTTGACCTGTCGACTGCATTTGTTAACGAGCTTGCCACTGAGTTTCAATCTGGCTGCAACTCTACTGGAGGCAAATTTACATTGATCGTTAATAACTACCTTACTATGACTACTGAGGGTAGTGGTGAGGGTCAAATTTCTATCACAGAGTTGGATGGTGCTGTCAAGCAGTCTGTTAAGCTGCAATCTAAGAATTGCTAAAAGATTAGCTTACATAGAACTTAATTTAAGATTTAGGACATTACTGATCTACCATCGCTATCGGTTATTCTAGCATCTGACCGACCGCTGCCCTAATCTACAATAGCCAGATTCTATAGATACTATGTACTGTACTGATATGCTATCATTAATGGTGTTAATAACTTCATGTTAATATATTCGTGTCTTTGTTAGAATAGCGACACCACATGACCATACGATAACCTGTGACTTAGCAACACGGGCTTATTATACCTATAATTCGTCCTATCGAATCGGAATAGAGGCTATTATGTAATAAAGTCGCGGGTTAAATTCAACTTAGTTACCAAACCTGTTATCACTCTTCTAGGTTCGATTAAGGCTTGGTGGCTAGAGTTATAAGCAGCATCAATGTTTTACTGCTGGCCCAGCCATTTTCACATCCTGTGATACAGGCAAGCTAGTGCCGACTCTATCTTATGGGAGGCGACTTCAGCAGAGTTTAGTCCGCTCTAAACACAAACATATAGTTTCTTAAGCTCTCTTAGGATTAGGACTACCTTGTTTAGATGTAAATCAAGAGAGAAAGATAGGGAAGAAGAACTAGACAGCCGCATTACTTTTACCTATCTTAAATTCTACAGACACATTCTTTAGTACTACTTTTATAAAGTTTAATAATATTAAAGATAACTATAAATAATTAATTAGAGATTATACTAGCTAAAGCTTAACTAAAATAATAGCTTTAACTAGTTATTAATTTATAAAAGCGTTTATCTTTTATATAGTTAACCTATAAGAGCTTTTAAATACCTAAATAAAGTAGCTTTATAAAAATAAAACGACTATTTAAACACTTATATATATTTTATAGTAAAACCTAATACTTTTAGCCTTTATAATAACTTTAGTAGTCTATAAAAAGTATAATAACGTCTTTTTAAAAAGGTCTTAAGGTAATATAGCCCTAATAATCTAGTATATAGACTAGTATTAGGCTTATAGTTATACTTATATATATAATATACTTAAGGTTTAAAAGTCTTAATAGTAAAAAGCTTTTTAAAAGCTATTAAAACCTAGCTTACTTTAATATAGGCTGTTTAAAACCTAAATAAGCTAATTAGAGATAAAAGTCTTTACTGCTTAATCTTATCTCTAGATAAGTATAAAAAGATTTTTAAAGTATTTTATTAGGAAGATATACTTTTTAAAGGTAATAATAAAGGTTAAAACCTTTTTATAACTCTTAATAGCTACTTAAATAAACTAAAAGGTAGGAATATAACTAAAAAGAAGTATTTATATAAGGTAGAATACTATTAGTATCTATATAAGTATAAAAAGGTTTAGAAAGCGCTTATAAGGGAGTTAATTTATATTAAAAAGCTTATAAATAAAAAAGCTATATATATTAAAGACTAAATTATATTTTTAGCTTTTAACTATCTCTAAAGAAAATACTAAAAACTTAGCTAACTTATAAGTTATACTAACTATAGCTATTTAAATAGGTAAGGCTATAGAGGATATAAATAAGGAAGCTTCTTCTAGATATAAGACTTTATTATAAAATATTCTAATTAAGTTATTATAATAACTATCTATAGCTAAGTAAAAAAGAATATAAGCTTACTTAGATTTCTTACTATATTCTTTATACTTTTTAAATAACTTTATATATTATTAAACAGTATAGTGTATAATAGCTATAGTAGTTACTACCTTATATATAATAAAAAACTCTTTATTAAAGGATATTATAAGCTTTATACTAAAAAAGAATTTATTATAGCTAATACTACTTATATTTATATCTTAAGTATAAGTATAAAAGTTATTAAGAATACCCTTTATAAAAAGAAAAAATACAATATTAAAAATCTTAAGCTAAAAAACGTTACTATTATTAAAGGCTTTTATATTAATATTATATTTAAGGCTTATCTTATAAAAGGTAGCGTTTAGTATTATAAACTAGATACTACTTTACGTTACAGTAGGCTTTTAAGTAGTATAGTAATTACCTAACTAATTAGAAAAAAAATCTTACCTTCTTTAAATATAAGCCTATTTTTTTTTTACTTTTTTATCTACTTACTAATATAAGTAAGCTTTATAGGCCTTATAATAATAATCTAGTTAAAACTTTATTATACTAAAAGCCTAATTATTAAAAGGCTTAAGTAATAAGAAATAATAACGCTAAGCTCTAATACCTTAAAGTAGGCTACTTTAGCTTTAAAGCCTCTTAGTATCTAGTTTATAACGCTTAGAAAGTAAAAATTAAAAGCCCTTTAAGGGTCTAATATAAGTACTATAATATAATATATATATAGAAAGTTATTTTTAAGACGCCTTTAGGAAACTAAGTAATAAGACTATACTATTAGATCTTTTAAGATCTATTTAACTTTCTAGTCTTATTTAGAGGCTATTTTTAACTGCTTATTATTAAGGATAAATACTTTAAAAGATTTTTTAGCTTTCCTTTAGAAATAAAATAATAAATAAGGTCCTTAAGGTTACTTATACTTTTAAAATCTAAATATAATATTAATATAGCCTAGTAGTCTATAAGATATAAATAGATAATAAAAAGTAGTTATTAGTATAAAAAGTAAAATTGTTTTTAAATAATAGATAATAGATACTAATATTAACCTTAAGCTTTTATTAGTATATATAAAAAAGCCTATAAGAGGTATAAAATATATTAGACTTAAGATTATACTATATAGTATAAAAATAAAAGTTATAGTAAAACTATTAAAAGGACTATAAGATAGATACGCTTTTATTAGTATCTTTATTTATAATATCTATTTATATTAGAATATAGTATAGAAATTACCTAGCTAGGTTAAATAATAATAATATTAGTAGTATTTTAAATAGTAAGCGCCGAAGTATATCTATAAGATAACTTATAACCTATATTTATATTAAAAAGGTATTTATACCTAAAGCTATAAAGCTTACCTACTTTTAAAAGATAAAAAGAGAGATATAAAATACTAATATTTTAAAGTATTTTTATATAGGTATATTAAATACCTTATTAGGTATATTAAATACCTTGTTAGGTATATTAAATACCTTATTAGGTATATAACTAAAACCTATAACCTATATAGGATCTAGATTCTTATACTTAACTAGGTTATAATTATATATAATATTACTTTTAATAAGTTAAATTTCTATTTAAAAGAAATAAAGTAAAGGCCTTACTTATTACTATAGCTAGCTTTATTATAAAGGATATTTAGAAACCTATAAATATAATAAGTATAGTTTTAAAGCTAGTTAAAACTTTTAATACTAAAGAAAATAACCTTCTTAAGTATACTAAATAGCTTAAATAACTAGTTAAAACCTAGTCTTTTATCTTTATATTAAAAGACGTTTTAACGCTTAAGACGGCTTACTAAAGTATAAGACCAATAACCTTTAAGATAAATCCTAACCCTAAAAGTATACTAAAGGCTATAAGAGGGAATACTACTAAGGTAAAACCTAAAAGTATAAAGACTACTTTTTAAGTTATAAAGACTATTAACCTAAAGACTATATCTAATAGTAAAAGTAAAGCTAAACACTTAGACCTAAATCTAAAAAGGCTAAGTAGACTTAAGGTAATATTAGAAACCCGAGCGCTACTAGATTAAAAGTAGAGAGGGAAAATAAGAGACTATAGCCTACCTATAAGGTAAAATAAGTATATACTAAAACTAAAGTAACTTTTTACTACCTTATATAGCTTTACTAAATACTATAGATATTATAGGATAAGTGTTATATACAGTAGATAGATAATAGAGACAGTAGATAACTCTATAGGCATATATCTATTTATATACCTATAGAGTATATAGTCTATTATATAATACCTCTTACTAGGGAAGTTAACCTTAAGAGACTATCTATATATATACTTATCTTTATCCTGTGTTAATCGTTTAGCTCCTTATTATTACTTATCTTGTTTTATTACTCTGCTGTTACACTTTACCTTTACACTATATCACTTTATGTTACTATTATAGTCTAGTAAGTCCTGTTAGATCTAAAACGGCTGCCAGGAGGACTATATTTATAGAGATAATAAAAACGGTCTTAAATAGCGTTTTAATATAGACTTTATTTTAACTTACCTCTCTAATTAAAAGGTAAATTAAAAAAATAATCTTATATACTATATACTATATAAATTATTATATATAGTAGTATAATATAACTAAGTTAGTTATAAAGTAACTATTAAAATAGTAGTAATAACGCCTAATAATTTTTTAAAAGCCTTAAATACTTAAAAAAAGCTTTTTAACTTTTGCATTATATTAGATAACCTATTTATAAAAGCAGTCTAATAGGAAATAAAAAAGCTAATAGAGAAAAATACCTAAAAGGTTATTAATAGAATTCTAGTATATATAAAGCTGCTTTCCTTAAAGTAGGTATTTATATATAAACTAGACTAGTATAAAGTAAGGATTTATATCTATAAAGACCTTTAAGTTATTATAATATATAATACTTATATAGTTATACTTATAGTAAATACGTTTTAACTAGCTATTACTTTAGTAGTATAGTTTAATTTAAAGATATTTTAATATAATATTATAAACGTATTTCTAAATACTTATATTAATCTATATAATAAACTAGTTACTTATAAGCTTCTAGATAGATTTAAAATTAAAAGGAAATATATTTAACTATATATAGCGCTTTATAGACTTTAAGATATACCTTACCTTTAGTATAAAGAGCTTTTTAATATATTAAGACGCCTTAGACTTACTCTAGCTATAGAAAAACCCTACCTATAGTAATATTTAAAACACTAGATTATTATTATCTTTTATATAAATAATATTTTATTATATTCTATAGAGATAATACAGCCTATATAGCTCCTATAGCTAATAGTATTAAGATAAGTTATAAATTAAAAGACTAAAGACTAATAGAATACTACCTAGGCATTTATATACTAAAAGACTAAATAAATAAAAATTCTTTTTTACCTATAATAGTTATATTAAAATAATAGTAAAAAAGTTTAATCTTATAGATAACGTCTATATAGCTATACTACTGTCTATAACTATACTAATAGTATATAAAAGTAAAGCTATAGCTATAGATATTAAAGTCTTTTAAAAGAAAATCAGTTTTATACTTTATATAAGTATTTTTATATAGCTAGATATAGCGTTTATAGTTATACTGCTTTTAAGGTCTTTTATAAATCTTAATCCTAAATACCTTTAGTTAATTAATTAGATAATTTAATACCTTTATAAAACCTACTAGCTTATATTAAGCTTTATAAGCTTAAGGGGTAAAAGGATACTATAACTACTAGTAATAGTTATAATAAGTAATACTTCCTATATAGATAATAAGATAATATATAAGTCGTTATAAGGCTTTATTATAACACTTTTTAAAGGACTAATTTATTAGAGGGCCTTAAGATAGCTAATAGTAATAACCTAAATAACTAAAGTAAAGCTTTTATATCTATAGCAAATAGTAAAAAAAGTTATAGCGCTATAAAGACTTTTTTATAAGCTAGCCTTTAACCTTAAATAGCTATATACTATTTTTATAATAAGAAGTAGATAATTAGGCTAGTTATAGTAACTAATAAAAGGGTTATAACCTACCTCTATCATATAGATATTTAGAATATATAGCTTTACTAAGAGTATACTACTAGCTATCTAGAAACAAAGTATATAGCTATAAAAGATATACTAATAGATAGTCTAATAAAAAGAATTTTATAAAAGAAGTTTCTAGACTTTAAAGTATATCTTAACTTAGTAGATATATATATACTAACTCTTTCTAGCTTTATACTGCCTTTTATTAGGTAGGTAATAATATAGTATATATTAGAATAATAATACTAATAATTATATAACACCTCGTAAGTCAACTAGAAATAGCATATAATTTAGTATTAAAAGGCACAGACTAGATACTTAGCCCTTGGTTAATATTAAGAGGGGAACAGACCTTATATCTAGCTAAATAACTTAAGTTATATAAGGCAGTATAAAAACTGCTTATATAATAACAGTAGAATAGGTTAGTTAAGTAAGTAATAGATTATTAGTTTACCTCTATATTTTCTACTAGTATATATATATAAAGTCTATTTAATACTAATTAGTAGTTACTTAGTAATTACAGATTAGTAAAAGTAAAAAGTTAAGTTACGTTTTATATAAAAAGTCAGTTTATATAATATCTAACTATAGAAAAGCTAAAAAACTACTTTTTATAGTAACCGCTTATACTAAGATAACTTATAATTTATATAGAAAAACAGTTTATATAGTGTCTAACTGTAGAAAGGCTAAAGAACTACTTTTTAAAATAGCTACTTATACTATTTTTCCTTTATATAAAATAGAATAAGGAAGACTATACCTTCTTATATATATATAATAAGTAAGTAGTATACTGCTATAAATATATTACCTAAAGTAAAACTAGACGTTATATAATTTAAAATAACTATTAATATATTAATATATAATACCTAGAGTTAAGAAGAGGAATCTATTATAAAAGACTATATCTTTATATATAAAGATATATTAAAAGGCAGTAGTATTCCTATTATAATATAGAGATTTTAGACAGCACCCTAATACTAGACTAAAGACTAAGACCTTATTAATAACCTGTTCTAAAAGAAAATCGCTATATATCTAATATATAAAATCTATTAGATTATTT
>MU843517.1:0-113441 GCA_030867255.1 Colletotrichum somersetense | reverse complement strand
TATACTTATTAAGAAATTACCTAACTTTAGCCTTAAAAAGCTAGTTAGTATAAACATACTAAAGATCTAAATTAAAGCGTATATTAAGTAAATTAAATAAAAAGATTAATAATAAATAAGTATAAAGATTACTACCTTATATAATATTAATTATATATATCTAAATATAAATCTATTATATAAATAGGTATTAGACCCTAACTCTAAACTTATAAAACTAAAACTAATTTATATAACCTATCTACTTACTTAGTATATCTATATAAATTAAAAAAAAACCTTCTACTAGCTAAGTTATATAAAACTGCTATATATAAAGAAAATCTTTTAGGCTATAAGAAGTAAAACTAATATATAAATATTCCTATTTACCTAATACTTATTATATATAAACCACCTAAACTATTATTACTTACTCCTAATCCTGCTTATTAAGGACTATAAGACGCTTATATAAACCTAAGAAGGAACCACTAATACTAATATTTTTTCTAAAACGCTTACTAGGTATATAGGGATTTCTACCCTATAAGACAGATAGCTTCTAATAATTTAATAGACTATTATCTAACTTATTACTATTATTACCTTTATTAAAAGAGCCGCCTAGACCCTTATTTATATATCTTGCTCTATATAACTGCTAAATACACTTAGCATAGGCACCTGCCTAGTAAGTAGGCAGATAGTAACACTCTTTAAAACGACAGAAGCCAGACTAGGTATACTTATTAGTATAAGGCTACTAGGAAGGTTAACTATATAACTAGACTAAGATTATATAAAAGTAGCTTTTATAATAAACTACCTTAGCGATAAAGGCTTAAACAGTAATACTAAGATCTATTTATACGTTAATATTATAAAAAAGAAAGTAGATTATATATTCCTTTTTAGCCTAGATAAAGTTAGTATAAAATAAAAAAAAGATTAGTAGGTAATATATATATTAATAGTAAAAATAAAAAGGAAGTTCTAATTCTATAGGTTACTAGTAGGTAGAGTAATCTAAAGGCTGCTATTAGCGTCTTAGTTAATATTAATATTACTAATAATAAAAGGATTATTTATAGCTATCTTAAACTTATATAAAAAGCCTAAAAATAATAATAATAAGTTAGTAAGAAATAACAGTAAGAAAAAAGATATATATAAAGTCTTTTAGATTACTATAAAGTTATTAATAATATATAACGTATTAAGTTATAGATAAAGTTATTATATAATTAACTTTATATATTATAAAGAGTTATAATAGGTATAAAAAGAAAAAAAAAAGGAAAAAAAGAGAAAAAAAAGAGGTATTTATATAAGAAGTAGGAAGCTACTAATTATATATAAAAAGTAAGGAAGGCATAAGAAAGTAAAAAGATAGAAAAAGTAAAAGTAAAGTAAAAACCTTATATATAAAGCCTATAGTTATTTAAGATAACTAAATAAGTAGGTATATATAAAAGGATAGATTTAATTAGCTTAGTAAGTATTACCTTCTGTTTATTATTAGAGATAGGTATATTTAGAGTTTTTATTTATTATTTAAAATAACTTAACGTATAACTACTTACTAGTTATAAGTAAAGCTATTATAGGAATAATTAGGACTACCTAATTAGCTAACATAAGGGCGTATACAATTATAAAAAAAGAAAAGTAAGTGTTAAAATAATAATACTAATAATCGTATAACACCTAGTAAGTTAACTAGGAATAGTATATAATTTAGTATTAAAGGGTACAGACTAGATATTTAGCCCTTAGTTAATATCAGAAAGGGGAACAGACTTTATATCTAGCCGAATAACTTAGGTTATATAAAGCAGTATAAGGACTGTTTATATAACTACAGTAGAATAAGTTAGTTTAGTTACTAATAGATTATTAATTCACCCTATACGTTTTACCGGTATATATATATATAAAGTCTATTTAATAACTATAGATATAAGTTACCGGTTTTTTATAGGCTTAATTCTTCTAATATATATAATATATATTTTTAGTTGCTTAGGTTTACTTAAGGGTTACAGTATATAACGCTACCTTATAGCTAAATCTGTCTATTAGAGTTAGCCTATTTTCTAATTTATTACTAGGTTATTTTTTTATAACTATAAGATTCTAAAGATAACGTCTGCTTCTCCTATATCTATAATATCTAGAGTTATTTATTTATTATAGCCTTAAATTATAACTTAAAGTTATATAGTCTCTTTATTAATAATCCTACTATTATATTTAATTATCTTCCTTTTAATAGTCTTAAGATTATAGGTTACTTCCTTATATTACTATATAATCTTTTATTAATTTACTACCTTAGGTAATATTAAGTTAACTTATACTCTACTGTTAATAACTATTTATATAGGCTGCCTATTAATAAAGGCAGTAAACATTAAGTGCTTATTACTATAGTCGCTTATTATTATAAAGTATAAAGACTTTTTTTCTTTTATTACCTCCTATATCTCTTTTACAGTCAGTAAGATTTATTTTTTATCTTATCTTAAAAAGGTCTAGCTTTATTCTAGATTCTTTATACCTTTATTTTTCCTATATAGTGGTATTTATATTTATTAAATATATATTATAACTAATATATAGTCCTTCCTTTTATATATAGTATAAGATATCTTAAACTTAGTTTAAAGTAGATAGTTTACTACCTATATTTTTTAATCTTCTATATATATAGGTCTTTATTAGTATAGTATTAAGTTATAGGTATTATATTAAATCTATAAGGGTAGAAGGTATAAATGCCTTTCTTTCTTTTATAGTTAGTATACTTATTATAGATATAGTTAGCCTAAAATACCTTATAATATAGAGGGTGTCTTAAATCTAGGTGTTTATAATCTCTAAATATAGGCCTTTTTTTATATATTACTACTAGTTCTTTTTTAATATCTATATCTTTTATCCTATAGAATAAAAGTTCTTACTTATTAGTATTTTTTAAGATTTTATAAAAAAGGTATTATTCCTCTTTTTATATAGTAGGTTTATTATTATAGGCTTATATAGTAAGGGGTTTATTTAAATTATATCCTAAAGTGCTTATAATTAGACATAAAGATAGTAGAATACTATAGGTCTATTCCTATATCTTTTATTTTATATTTTTTTTAATTAGTACTATTTATATAGGGAGAGAAGTAATTATAATAGGATTATATAGATAACTGTAGGCTTAACGATAGGTCCCTAAGGTTTTAGTAAATCCGCCCTACTGTAGAGTTTTACTAGTAACAGGAGCTTGCCAGTCAGTAGTCAGCAAGCTTAAGTCTTATAATATACTAATACCTACTATTAAGCCCTATCTAGTTAAGTGCCTCTAGCTATTATCTTATAGAATTAATAAGGTGTAGGGAGATAACTAGAGAGGTAGAAATACTATATCTACTAAGAGATAGATAAAGTTAGTAAACACTGTTACTATAGTAATAGAATATTAAAGCCTTACCTAGTAGGGTATATTAATTTAAGGTTTAGTATAGCGATTATAGGCCACCTTAAGGATATATATATGTTATACTATTATTAATTTAAATTAAAGTCAGTAAAAGCTCTAATATTATACTTATTATAGTAAGATAAAGACAGACAGGGTGCAGAAGAACATTATAGTAGGGCAGGTGTTAAAGGCGTTATAAACAGCATAAGATAAGTAACGCAGTGTAGAAAGGCTAGATAAATATAAGGTATAAAGGGAACTTTAAGGTATATCTAAGCGTAGGGCAGGGCAAATACTGTTTTATAAGCAGGTAAAAACGGTAAGAGGAAGCATAGCCGAGGATTACCCGATATAGCAGCTACCGCAAATAGCTATATCAGCACCGCTATTTCTACAGGCAGGCAAGCCGTTTAAAACTTTACTTTATATATAAAAGAAATAAACCTAAGATTCTGTTATTATTACTAAGATTAGGATAATAATAAAACTGCTAAACAGTATATATTAGATTATATCTATTAGAGAGAGGACAGCCTAATTTTATAGCGTTAGTTACTAATTAATAGCAGTATATATTCTACTTACTCTAGCTAACTTTATTTTATAACTTATAGGAATTATATTAAAAGTAAAAGTTAGAATAACTCTTAATACTTCTACTTTACGTTATATTTCCTTTATTATAAGGAATATTACGTATTATATATATATATATATAATCTACTATATTAGTAGGTTAATATATATACTGATTATATAAGCAACCTAATTACGTAATTAGTAGAATATTCTAGATAATTCTTTAGAGGAGCAAGATTAGCTTTACTACTCCTTACTTTAGGGATCTAGATTATTAACAGTAAGTTAGGGTTATTATCTTAAGTAACTTAGGGTTATAACAGGTTATTATAATTCATAAGCAGCTTACGTCAGTATAGAATATTCTAGTAAGCTGTATATTACTATATAAGGGCTAGAATTCTTTCTGTTTCTAGGTCTATCTCTTCTATCTCTAAGTAAGCAATCTCTATAGTAATAATCTAACTACTATACTCTCTTTACTACTTATTCCTTTTATTATATTCTTATATTAGTTATACCTCTACCTCTTATATCTTATATTCTTACTTCTATAAGATATACTATTATATTTATCTCTTAAAGAGATAATATAACCTATTATTATAATATATTATAATATTTATCTAGATATAGACTATATATAATTCTTATTTACTAGCGATCTAGCTAAAGTATATTAGGGATCTATTAAAGAGAGGTTTAAAAAACGTTTATACTTATATTTCTATTTATAAGGTATAATATATTAAGAAGATAGTTATTAGCCTTAATAGCTTCTACCTTTTAAAGGGTTTCTAATATAATATTATTTCCTATTATAACTTATATATATATCTATAGAAATCTATATATATAAGACTATACCCTTTATTAATTAATAGAAAACTTATTAGCAGTATATTAATTATTATAACTCTTTGACCTACTAGTATAAAAGGAAGTAGTATTATAAATATAAGTTATTTTAATATACTTCTTAAAGACACCTAGTAAAGACTACTTATATCTCTAAAAGATATTAGCTTTTATTTTTCTCTATTAATAGATAGCTTACTATAAAATATAATATCTATCTATTATTATTTAAAAGATAATAAAAAAGCTTTTTAACTATAATAATAATATATCTTTACTACTTCTATTAGAATATCTTTATCTAAAAGAGAAAACTATACCTAATTATACTTAAATAGTAAAAAATAAGGCTAGTATAAGCTATTAGTATCTCTACTAGTATACTAGTAAAAGGCTAGTATCTTATAATACTCTAACAGTATAAAAAAAGTATTTAAAATATAAATTACAATTATATAGTTAAAATATTATACTTATATCTTTAAATATTTACTATATATAATATAATAAAGTACCTAAAGATAAAACTAAATTAATAACTTTTCTTACTAAATATATAATTAAAAATATAAAAATATTATAAAAAATAAGTATTTATAAAGCGTTTTTTTAACTAGATATATAACTAAAGTATAAAAAGTATTATAAAGAAATAGGTATTTATAAAGCGTTCTTTTTACTAAATATATAACTAAAATATAAAAAGTATTATAAAAAAATAAACGTTTATAAAGCAGAAGTTTTATTATATTAAAATAAAAGAATCTAGAAATATTTCTTATTTAATTAAATAACGTTTTCTAAATACTATATCTTTTTTAACTTTTTTTTTATAATTATTTAGAAAATATTTTTAAAACGTTTTTTATCTCTTTTAAATTCCTTTAAACTCCTAGAAAACTATAGATACTAAATACTTATCTAAATAAAAAACTTTTTAAAATGTTTCTAGATCTTTTATCTATTATAGCTTAAAGGTATAAGTATAAGTATAAGTAACCTTATAGTTATAAGGCAGCTTAGTTAAGGTTTTAAGTAACTTTATTTATTATTAGTAAGAAAAATATTTTTAAAATATTTTTAAAATATATTATAAAGGTCTTTTAAATCAATAAAATTAAAGTAATAATAAGTATACTAAATTAAATAAAAACTATTATAGTTTGTATAAAAAAATTTTATATTTATAAATATAAATTAGTAGTTTTTAAAAATATTTTTAAAAGTAAATATATTATATCTAACTTTATTTTAAAAAGTATAAATAGTATACTAGTTACTTAGATCTAAATTAAGGTTTTCTTTTATTTTAATAAAATTAATTTAAAAAAGTTAAAATAAAAAATATTTTAATAATATTTTAAAGTTAACTTACTTTATTATTAAAGTTAATAAAAAGCTTAAATAAAATAAAATCTTTAATAATTACTTTAGCCTTATATAAAGTATTAAGATTAATATTAATACTATTTATTAGCTTATATATATTAAAGTAATATTTTTATAAAAAAATAAATAATTAGCTTAAAAGTATTTTTAAATAGTTTTTAAATTAACTTACTAATAGTATATTAGTTATTATAAGACTTTAGACTACTAATAGTAGATAAAATAGCCTTAAGCTTATAAGTATCTTTAAGATATTTTTTAATAGCTTTAAAAAAAGACTATTTATACTTTTAAAAAAAATTAAAATTAAATAAGAAATATTTTTAAAATAAACTTATATTAGTATATAGTTTTTTTTAATAATAATTTTACTATTAAGGCTTTTTTTTATAAGTATTAATAATAATATAATACTAGATTTTACCTATAGTAATTATTATATAACCTTATTATAATAATTATTAGTTTTAAAAACGTTTTAAAAGTGTTTTTATATTACTTACTTTATTAGTTTTATAGCTTAAAAAACTACTAAAATACTAATTATAGTTAGTATACTATTTATATTTATTAATAATATAAAAAGTTAATAATATAATATAAAACTAACTTAAAAATATTTCTAAATTATTATTATAATTATAATAATAATAATATAGTTATAAAATAGATTAGTATATAAAAAAAATTAAAAAAAAGTTTTTTTTAAATTAAAAGTAAAAATAAACCTTAAAGACTTAATAGTTAATTATAGACTATAAGTATATATTTTCTATTTTATACCTTTATTAATTTAGAAATATATCTATTATTTCTTTCCTATAGGAACTATCTATATTTTTTTACACTTTAAGCCGTAATTAGCTAGAAACCGTTTCTCCCTACTCTCTGCCAAGATTTAATTTATCTATTAGCTGAGACCATATTGTGATGGTCCACTGTCTGCTGGACTCTGCACAGACCACACGTGCACGGTACTCTCGGGTGGACATGGGGGGGACATTATCAGCTTATGTGTAGACTCATGCGCGACTCACTATGCATATACGTTACTATCAGAATACTAACTATAATATAGGCTTATCCAAGTGACCTATGATGATGATAATGATTGTGTTTGACGCCGTGACGTCCGAACTAGCGGCAAAGGGCGCCCGTGCATAAATGACTTAAGTAATAATAGGTGAGATATATTATAGAGAAGTAGAGGTATAGGAGGTTACTATTGAGGAAGTATATTGCGGCTTGAAGAGTGTAGTTGATGAGGGCAACAACGAAGTTGAACTAGTCAGCCCAGCCATTATCAGACCTGTCATCATTGGGCGTGGGAAGTACCACATGATATTCTTCATTAGGCTAGGGATAATGCTTGATTGCGTGGCCATCTAGCTGTCTGCTAGTCCACACCCGGCCTGCCTAGAGAAATGGACCACTTTTCGAAAATAGCTGCAGGCACACACGTTCTCCCTCGACAAGTACTATATGGTCCTCCTGAGACAGCCCACAACCAATCGTCCTCACTCTCTTTCGCTGCCTTTGCAATAACAATCTTCTCAGCCAAGAGCATGTTAGATGTGGGCAAGGCTTCTTTCGCTGCCTCGTCGCAGAGCACGATAACTCGATCCGCAAATACTTGTGTCTCATTCTCAAACGTTCTCGCTTCTGCCGCACGGGGCTCTAGTGCTACGATCAAACGATTAAGCATGATTTGGACAGCAAGGGATACCCCAAGAAGCTCGCGGAGTCTGGATCTGAGACGGTCGGCCTGTCGCTCAGCGGCAAATTCAGCAAGGTTTTCACGCCATGTGAGAAGGCTTTGGCGCGTATGATACGCTCCGAGGATCAATTTCATAATCGTTCCTGGGTCATTGGCTCCTGCACCAGTGACACAAGCACTTGTCTGCCTAAAGAGACGGGCAGCTGGGCTTGCGTGTATCCAAAGGGAGGAGAGCTTGGGGTGGAAATCGAGGCTCTTTGTTATATTCGTTGGTCTCTCAACACCGGCGATGGACGACAAAAGTGCTTTCCACTTTGGCTCCTCGAGGAAGCAGTCTTCCCCAATAGACATGGATTCGTGAAACTAATACCACATATTAACAAACCGTCCCATTTATAATATGCTAAATACAGTTTACTCACGATCGTGCCTGTGTGGGACATCAATATCTGCTGCTCGAGATCTGTTGAATAATTCTCCGGGCCTCGAAGTTTCATCAACTTTTGCATACCAGTAATGTGGTGGAGCCACGGTGCTGGCTCGGAGAATTGCAGAAACTATGTAAGAATATACTGTAAGCAAATGACCACTTCGTGCAGCTTCCAATACGCCTTACCTCATAAAACGCGAGTATTTTGGTCGCACATAGCACGTCTGGACGCGCCCATCGTTCCTCTAGCTTATCCCCCAACGCTTCCTGGACCTCAGACAGGGCTTTTAGGTAGAGCTTGATCACCGCGGTTTCCGAGATGCCCGAATCCGGATGGAGCGAGCGGTGAGCTCGAGCTAAAGTACAGTCGACAGCGGCTTGGAGCAACCTGCTTTCCGAGTACCGTGCTGGGACGAAGTCCAGCCACGAAGGCTGGCGCAATTGGGCCACTTTTTGCAGATTCGTGGGGTTGGAAGCTAGCATCCGGACAGAGGATCTACTGAGGTGGGCGGAAGCTAAGGCAGACAATGATAAGATGTCGAAACCGTACGTGAGTTTTGCGAGCTCATAGCCTTGTACTGAAAGAGGTGGGGGTACCAAGAGGACCTCTGGTGCAGAATCGTAAAGTCCTTGCTGGGGAGATGGGTTTTCCCTTTCTTTGTCTGCAGCAGGCTTGAGGAAGAGAGGCAGTTGTCGCCGATTATGTTGTCCATAGTTACCCTTCGCTCGCCGAGCGACTGCCGTACCGCGCATAGCATGGCTTCGAATCCTGCGTCTATCCGCTTTTGACTCCGCTGAATCTGGCCGGCCAGTTGAGGCGACGAAGACGAACGCATCCATGCTGACTAGTTTCGATTGAGAAAGCAGTACCCTGGCAAACAATAGATAGAAAAAGCCCAACCGAGTGATGCGAGGCGTTCATATATCATGTACATCGTAATCAAGCCGAGGATCCCATCAGAGGGCGTGCCCATGCGCTTTGTCAACATATTGCGGGGAATGTTTGAATCGACATGATTCGCGAAGCTGAAAAGATGACCAGGGTACTACTGCCTCCATTGGGTATAGCGTGGATCCTGTCCTGAGCCTTGAGCTTTCAACCAGGCTACTAATATCTCCTCTGGGTATGGCGCGAATTTCCTCCTAAGCCGTGAACTTATCCAACAGTTTGATTTCTGGATGTAGACTCTGATTGGTTCCGAACCCCTTATTGTTCCTAATAATTAAATGGGTATTTCCAATCATGTCCACGTAACCTCGTTCATTTTCGAGATGCTTACTCTGCATATTTCTAGATGCAGCCTGGTCCAGACTCGATAACAGGCCATGGTTGAGCATATAAACATCGGACATTTCCACACTTGAGAGTATCCATTTCACAACGGATTCTCGGGCCATCAAATCAAAGAACCATCTAACTATCAGTTTCACCAAGCAAGACTCAACATTGACCCGATTTAATTAGAATGGCTGGAAAAATCACCATCGAAGAGCTTCTAGCTCGCAACAAGTCCGTCCTCTCCATCTTCTCCCCTGGTTTCAAGCATTGACCAAAAACAGGACCGTTATGGCATCTCACAAACCAGCACCGACATTCCAATTCCTGACCGAGAACCAAATCGCCGTTGCCAAAACCCTCGTCGTCGCCTGTGCCGACCCTCGCAGCGACCCTTCTTACATCTTGGGTCTCAACTTCGGCGGTGCGAACTTTCTTTCTTCCCATCACTCTTCAACTCTTTGACTTCCGCAGCGCCTAACAATCAACAAAAGCAGCAATCCTCCGTAACATAGGGGGTCAAGTCAAACCCCTCCTCAACGACATACTCGCCCTCGACAGCTTCATCACCTTCGAACAAGTCATGATAATCCACCATACAGACTGCGGAAGTACACACTTCACCAACGAAAAGGTGCGCGAGGTTCTCACACAACGAGACCTTCAGGCTGCGGCAGAAATGAAAGTGGAGAGCGTTGATTTCGGCGCCGTCAGCAATCTCCGTAATAGTGTTGTAACAGACATCAAATTCCTCAAGGAGAGTAAATTGATTAGGGAGGAGTTGAAGGAGGATATCAAGGGATACCTTTATGATATTGAGAACGGGGGTTTGGAAGAGATTTCGGGGTAGATATAGAAACTTGTACCCATACTAGCATCCAGCCACCGCAACCACAAAGACTTCTTTCCTCATGGGCCTTCGCCTTCTCGCCTGACTGTCCAAAGGTTATTACAGACTCCTACAACACTAATTACTATGCCTCACTTCTACTCACAAATGTAAAGGAGGATTTCATGCTGTCCTGCCCCACACCTCTCGAGACTGGTACGAAGGTGTTGGGTTTGACCCTATTGCGGGCTTCACTTCTTATGCGCTTTGCCACCCTAGAGAAGCGACACCTGCTGTTTCTTTTTGTGAGGACGCAAGAGTTTAGATGCGTCGATCCCGTGCTGTGACCAAGTTTTCACAATAGTAGGAATTGTATTTAATGCCGACTGTTTTGATCTAATTAACTATCAAAGCTTAGTGGGGAAGGTTTACTAATAGCTTATGTGTGCTTATATCCCTAAACCCAGCCGGCCCATGGTGCCCAAATGCTTGCCATGCTTTTCCAACCAAACGAACATGCTCCTCCTCGACAACCGTGACACTTGATACCCAAGCCCCGCGGCTGGCTCCTCTCGATCACAGGGCAGCCAATATGTCCCAAATCGAGTTCCTCGTGCTGTCCTGTCATGACTTAACACCCGGTTCTGATGGACGCCATCCGGTGCTGCCGGTCAAACCCTCCCCTCGCGGAACCACGCAGAACCGGCGGGCCCTAGAGAAATGACGACCTATAGCGGATGACGAAAAGACGAGAGCCCCCGCATGCAGGAAGCCGCGCCGGCTTTGAAGGCCTGCTTTGCGTGACGGCGGCTCGGCAGACCGCCTGTGCTGGGGCGTTAGTCACTCCGGTCTCACCTGGAAGCACGGAATGGAGATTCCGACTGGGCTTCTTCTATCTGGCAGGTAGGATATGGCGCAGGCTAATGCAGTTTCTCACGCCCCGCCGGAACCGACTCTGAGCAATGACCAGCGGGGACGAGAAGCTTAAGAGTAGCCTTCTGTCTGTGGTTCCCAACGGTTTTGCCTTTGCGCCCGAGGTCACTCAACTTGGAGCACACCACCGGGGGACATGCTCTATTGGCGATTGCGGACAAGAAAGCACCAGTCTTCCCACACTTTGGCTTTCCGCCAGTGGGACGCGCTTGTTGAACGGTGTCAGCCAGCAGGAGGGGGGCAGGGGTTCCAACCTGAACTTACGAAGTAGGGGTGCTCTGGGTAGCCGTCTTAATTTCCGACGCAAGCACTTAAGGTCAACAGCCGAGGGCATCGTCACCTTCTAGCGAGCCCCTCATCCAAGATCGAGAACTTGGTCCCTTGTCTCCTGGACGCCTGGCCCATGCATCGTGAGGAGAGTCGTGAGGCCCCTGGCTTTGGTCTCCACTACCCTTAGCTCGATAGTCACCGAGGCCCAGCTGCGCATGCTATGATCATGTCTGTACGGAGGAGGCCGTGTCTTCACGCGGACTATCAGGCACTGCGAATCTAGGCTTGAATAGCAACTGTTTACACCGTTTTGTGGCATCGTATCATTAAGTCACGCTCATCGAGTCTCCCGAGTTTATCATTATATAGAAGAATAGCCAGCATAGCTCTACCAGGCACTATAAATCGGAGCCTGAATGCATAGTTTACTCAGCTTTCTGAACATCACGCTCATCGAATCATGCCCATCGAGCCTCCACATATTGGATCCTACACAAAAGGGAGAATGACGTGGCTCGCCTGTTCCCCTCCAAGGTGCACGACGTGCCGCCCCTTGTTCTGAGTGTTGTTCTTCCCAAAGTTGCTCACCGCGAAGCTCTGCCCGCTCACCACGACCCTGACGCTCTCGCCGGCCTCGAACTCGACGCCCAGCGCCCAGATGCCGATGTCCAGCCTCACCACCTCCCCCGGCGGGATCTTGTCCTCCCTCTCGTGCGGGTGGAACGGCCAGTGCGGGTGCATGCTCCGCGCCTCGTCGATGGCGCGGTGCGACGCCCGCAGGATCCCCACGGGGCCCTTGTACAGGACCACCTCCGTCTGCTCCTCGCGCTTGAACTCGTCAAAAGACTTGACGGGGATGCCCTTCCACGGCACGTTGAGGTTCGTCATCTGCGCGCCGTTCCTGTCGAGCTTCTGAATCATGACGTACACGTCCATGTCGTCGTGGTCCGCGCACGACATGTACAGCACGGCCTTGGGGAGGCCCATGACGTTCGTTGTCTCGGAGAAGGTGTACGTGAAGCCGACGCTCCCGCCCTCCGCCCCCGCCTCCGAGTTGTAGCTGACCGTCGCCGCCTCCATGGGCGCGGCGCCGGGGGCGAGGCCCCCATCGGGGCTCAGGTAGAACTCTCTGTACTGCGTCCGGGCCGGCGGGAAGTCGTCCTCGACGATGTTCTCGATGGCCTGCGGCACCTTGTTGCCGAAGCGCAACAGCGCCATGCGCACCTTGGGCGTGTTCTCCCACCCGTTGTCGACGCCCTTGATGAAGTGGTCGAAGAAGGAGAAAAGCTCCTCCTTGGCCTGCGGGTTCGCCCAGAGGTCGTACCACTCCTGCCAAGGGTGGAACCGCAGCCACTTGTCGGGCGAGTCGACCTCGAGCCAGCCGCGGATGGCGCCCATGCCGTGCATCGTGTTGGTCCACGTGCCCGTGATGTAGGTCGGGATGTTGATCTTCTTCATGTCGGGCCTCTTGTCGTTCCACCACGCGTTAGCGAGCGGGTGCCGCTTGAACATCTCGCGGAAGCTCTCCATGCCGTTGCGCCCCTTGAGCATGTGCTTGACAATGAGCTCGTCGAACATGTCGCCGGCGTAGACGCCCCCGCGCGCGAACTGCTCCCGGAACAGGTCGCCGCAGCCCTCCCAGGGGGCGATGGCCTTCAAACTGGGCGGCCGGAGCGCCGCGATGAACCACTGCGCGATGGCGAGGTGCGAGTTGCCCGCGAGCCCGACGCGGCCGTCGCACCAGCCCATGCGCGCGACGGCCTCAATGGTGTCGTAGCCGTCCTGGGCCTCGACGGAGCCCAGGAAGACCATGGTGCCGCCGCTGTCGAACACCCCGCGCGTGTCGACGTTGACGATGGCGTAGCCGCGGGGCACCCAGTCCGCCGGGTCGGGCGCCTCGAACTTCTCCAGTCCGGAGAGCGTCTGCGACGGCACGCCCAGCTGCCACGGCGTCATGTAGTCCAGGCACATCAGGCCGTTGAAACGCTTGCCGAAGGGCGACCAGCAGATGATGGCGGGCACCTTCTCGTCCGTGTTGGGGGGCCGCAGCACGTCGGCATAGAGGACGGTCCCATCCCTGGTGGTGATGGCGACGTCGTGGTCTACTTGTATGTCGCAGGGCAGCGGGCGGGCGTCTTTGTGAGGGTGCTTCCAGCCCTTTGGCAGGACTTCGCTGCGAGGGTTGAGTCCGGTGTAGCCATCGCGTCCAACTATCGGCGCGCTCACGGGCTCAATGGGAATTTGTGATTCTATGGTCTGAGTTGTTGTTGTTGTTGACATGGTGGGAAAGTTAGGAAATGGAGTCCACTTCCGAGATACTCGATAGCAGATGGAGGTTGAGAACGGGAGCAGTTAGAGAAGACCGGTCGAGGGTGAACAACTGTGACATTGCGAGGACGTCATCTCAGACAAGCTCATTTATGGCAATTCTCATTACACGCCCCATCCGGATTCGAATACCGAGCGGCAGTCTCCCGAGGTGAAAGTCAATCAAAGAGATCAATAGCCGCATCCCCAAGGTTGGAACCTTGTTCCGAGGTCTGGATCGTCTGGGGAAGTGGGAGGAGGCCCACCAACTCCCGACGCAACGCGTGTCTACGCGCCCACCGATCCCGGGCCGATGCCTTCATTCCCCACCCCATCCCGAGCCGAGCCGATGGGTGGGAGAGGGCAGGGGTCTTTGGCTGAACAGCTTGAAGCTATGGAGCTCACGTTGTCATCCGTTCCGGCTGTGAGTTGGATCATCCCAAGTCGGAAACGATGGAATTGAGGCTCATTCATGGCGGATCGTTGTGGTCATCAGGCGGTGACTCGCAAAGCCGATGAGCGTCGAGTATAAACCACCCGTATCCGCGGTCCGCCCATCCAGTATCAGTTTTTCATCACTGCATCTGAACTTCCAACAACAATACTCGCGAGAACTGATTTTGATTGCTCTGATTTACCTCTTTCAATTCAATACCAAAATGGTCATCGCTACCGACTACGCCAAGGCTTCGACCACCGTCACGATCCCGGTCAGCAAGAAGACCGAGACCGCCTCTGTTGCGCCTCGCGTACCCAAGCCAGCTGGCCCAAACAAGCTTTTTGCTAAGCCCGAAGCAATCTATGGCGACTTTCGCGATGACATCTTGAGGGACGGATATGCTGTCGTCAAGGGCGCAGTCCCGAGAGAGCGGGCGGATCAGTACGCCGAAGAGATGATGTCGTACCTCGAGAACTTGTAAGTCATTCATCTTCCAGGTTTATTCACCCAAGCTTTCCCAGAGCCCAAGCGCTAACCTTGGAACAGCTCCGGAGGCCTCGGCTTCAAGCGAGACGACCCCACCACCGTCAAGGAATCCAACCTCCCCATCATCAACGAGAAGGGCATGTGCTTCGGCTACGGCATCGCTCACGAGAACTTCACCTGGGCGATCCGTCAGGAACCCGGCGTCGTCGAGGCCTTTGAAAAGGTCTACGACACCGAGGACCTCATCGTCTCCTTCGACGCCGTCAACATGGCCTTCCCCAACCGCACCGACGTCGCGCCCAACAAGCCGTGGCCGCACCAGGACCAGGACCCGGAGAAGCCCGGCTTCCGCTGTCTGCAGGGGCTCGTCAACCTCCTCCCCAACGGCGACCGCGACGGCGGCCTCATCGTGTGCAAGGGCGCGCACCGCCTCTCGGTCGAGTTCCACGAGGCCTTCCGCGACGAGCCCGACAAGATCTGGTCCTGGACCAAGGAGTGGTACGGCTTCACCGACGCCGGCATGAAGTGGCTCGCCGACAAGGGCTGCGAGTGGGTCAAGATCAACGCCGAGCCCGGCGACCTCCTGCTCTGGGACAGCCGCACGCCGCACTACAACCTGAGCCCCGAGGGCGAGGCGCCGCGCTTCTGCGCCTATACCTGCTACATGCCCGTCGCCGACGCGACGCAGGAGGACCTGGTGCGCAAGAAGGGCGCCTTCGATAACCTGCAGAGCACGACGCACTGGCCCAACGCGGCGCACGTCGGCGGCATCCCCGTCCTGCGGAACGGCGAGCCGTGCCCCTACAACACGGGCAAGCCGAGGCAGGCCCCGAAGCTGACCGAGAGAGGGTTCCTGCTCACCGGTATTCCTTACATCCAGAGCGTGCCGATTGGGTCGTCTTGAGGTTCTGGCGGAGATAGGGGGGAGGGGGGGGGGGGGGGGGGGGGGGGGGGGGGGGGGGGAGGAATACCGATGTTGGATGAGCCAAACTGTGATGACTGATGGGGTGCTAGTTTACAGAGTCTGCTTGGCATGATGAAAATACCATGTAAATATCAACTACAATTTGAAAACCATACAGTGTGAGGCTTTTTTCTCATGTATTACACAAAGTCCGTTGTGTTTGCCCGCGAGGATTCATTGATCGATTCGACTGGGGGTGTGTATGAGCCAGTTGGCCAAGACGTATCACCCGGAGGCTTGAAATTTACAATCACTACGCCAAGAAACGCGATTACTGCTCTCAATAACGTATCTTGATTATCACGAAGATGATGGGGATGACAGCGCTGTTTTCAGTCGAGTCGCATTCGAGCAAGCCAAAGGGTTGCACTAGCATTACTAAAGGGAAAAGCTAACGGACGAGCCTAGAATCAAGATTAGAGGGAACAAAATTTCCATAACTAGCATTCCAGCATATATAACATAAAAAACGACGCGTATTTACTCGTAGCCCCCCACGTATATTTACTGAGCAATCTCCGGCCATACCTTCTTCGTAGCCCACATCCTGACACGAGCGCCAAAGAGGTACACCGGGAAGGCCATGGCCCCGAGAACCCCGGAAATGATGGCAAATATATTCATTGCGCCATTGTAACCTGTCAGGTTAATCAGCGGAACAGTCGAGTAGCTGAGCCCGAACGAGATGAAGCCGCGGCCGGCGCAGAGCACCAGGAGGAGGGGCCCGGCCTTGCTCGGGAAGCTGTCGACGAGGTACGTGATGCCGATGAGGTTGGCCCCCATAAAAGAAAAAAACCCGAGGTTGTACGGAGCCACGATGGCCATCCAATGCCACCGGTGAGGGTCCGCACCCGCCTGTCCGAAAAGAACGCACGATATAATGGCACACGTGACCGGCAAGCTTAGGACGATGAGTCGGTACTCGGGCTGGAGGAACAGGTTGTCAGCACCCGTACGTCGCGATCAAAGGTGATTGTCAAACTCGAAAAACCACCCGACATACCTGGAATGTGCCGTGTCTCCATCTGCTGAGTGCCCGCACCAGCATGTCGGAGCCATACCCGAGAAGCGGCACCAGAAGAACGCAGTCCAAAATCTGCACCAGCTGGACATAACCGAGCCAATTGAACTTGAATAGGTACGGGGGAGACATCAAAATCGTGGCAAACGTGGAAGACTCGTAGACGTAGATTCCCAGGAACGCCCCGTTCAACAAGAGCATCCACACGACGCTCAGTAAGCAGAGCGACTGGGCAGTCTCCTTGTAGAAGGTGGCCGTCTGGCTCCAGTCCGGCTTCTTGAAGTGGAATATCTTGATGTCGTGGCGCCACGTCCGAGGCCCAAAGACTTCGGGCTGCAGGACGTGGTTTTCCCGGGTCAACACCTTGACCACCATCTCCGTGTCGCCGTTGGCGTTGACGTTGCCGTGTTCGTCAAACTTTAGATGAACGGCGCCCTCTGCAAACCAAGATAATCAGCTTCTCAACCTTGGGGAGAGGGGGATAAAGTTTGAAACTCACTGTCGGCATCCCTCGGCCGGTCGAACTTGGTCTCGATGACGAAAAAGAAGGCCAAGACGAGAATAGCGGCGTTGATGAACGTCGAGATGAGGTACCACCACTTGACGCCCCACGCAGGGACGATGTAGGCCGTCGCGACGAACATGACGGCGGTGCCCACGGTCTGGACCCCGACGTACCACGACAGCTTGGAGCTCCTCTCGTGGAGGAAGAATATCTCCTCGACGATCAGCGGGGCCAGGGCCTCGCTCTGGCCGGCGGCGAGGCTGTAGATGTTGCGGCCGGCGATGTGGCTGCTCAGCGACCCCGAAAAGGCGCACCACAGGCCCGACGCCACGAGGAGGGTGAGCGATGTCAGGAAGATGGGACGTCTGCCCAGGGTGACGCAGAGCGGCATCGCGAACAGGTTGCCGATGCCCATGAACAGCGTCGGGTACGTAAGGAGGTCTGTGGCTCGCGTCGCGTCTTCGGGCGGGTACTCCTTGAGGACGGACGGGAACACGGCGCCCAGGCCCGAGGTGACAAGCACGGATGTGGCCGAGTAGGCCCCGACGATGAGGATGAAGAGGTACTTGTGCCATGCCGGTAGGTTGAGAGGATCTGATGAACGAACGGGGGAGTCTTAGTACACGGCCGAGTGTATCCCGAACAAGACGGGCCGCTAAATGACGACGCATCTTACCTTTGGGGTCCGGGCTTGGCGTTGGGATCAAGACAACCGAGCCGCCTTGAAGCAGCTGCACAGTTCCATGAGCCTGTTGCTCCTCTGAAAAGACCTTAGAGTCTATTGCCTCGACATTGTCTGCGGTTGGCCCGTCATTCTTGACATCGGGATGATTCGACATAGTCGGCAACGATACCCTCAGCTTTTGCCCGAGTCGTCATAAATAGTAATAGGAAAAGCGGGGATAAAACAGAGTTGACGACCCGCTGCGATTTCAAGGCACAGGCCAGATCAATAAACTTCAAATTGTCGCGCGGGTGGGAAGCATCTACCATGGCTATATACGAATAGAGACAGACCCATGTTGCTGCTGTTCATTCCAACCCCTCCAACATCTTCATGTGCATTCTCTTCCCCGGTGGCAGTTCCGTAAATCAATGCTACTGCAATGCCGTGATCCTGAGACTTGGGTGCCAACTAGTTTTGCGTTGCTGTCACAGAGAGCCCGACATGAGGGGGCGGGGGGGGTTCATCGGCTCGGCTCAGACCCATCAACTCCCGATATCCCCCTTGCCGTCGGAGTGATGAAGGTGACGACAGCAAACCAGCAAACGCGGGGGAGATTGGGACTCATGCGCCCCAGCATTTGCCTCGAGATGAACCCCCATGGGGAAAAGGCCCACGAACTAACCAAGTTTAGTCTTCGACACCGTTCAAACGAGGACCGGACTTATGAGGATCTACGCACGATACGATCTACGATGGTATGATTCCGGGGTACCCCACGTTCCGGTCTGGCCCACAGTATCAGCGGAATGAGGGGCCGTTCGTCTGGGGTTTCGTCTCACGCCTTCAGCTCAGAAACTTCCGAAACTTCAAAGTCAATCTGGCCTCGGCTGCGTAGGTACGTGTGCCGCTCCATCCGCCCCATCCGTTTCTTTCGGCACATTGCTGCACGAGCAAACCGCATCTCATAATCAGCCGACAGACACAATACACTCCCCCCCCATCTTCCGAACGAGTGTGTGTGCATGTGTGTCTTACCGGCCTAGTTCGACTAGTGGAGAAGGAAAAAGAAGAAGTGGTCGCGGTATGCGAGCCGTTGACACGTTCCGAAAGACATGCATACGGGGCCGGAGATGACATCGTACGCGAACTCTGCGGGTGTGTTCACTCCGACTGGTTCCCATACCGAGTCAGAGGCCGCAGCAGCAGCAGCGGCGGCGGTCAAGAGGCGACGCATCAACTTCGCATGCAACTACTGCCGCAACCGCAAGACGCGCTGCGACGAGCAGAAGCCCTCGTGCAGGGCCTGCATCGCCGCTGGCATCGAATGCGTCACTACCGACCGCCGGAGACCCGGCGTCGAGGTCCAGAGGCACGAGACCAAGCGCCGCATGTCCCGGGCCTCGTCGTCGTCTCTGACTCACTCGCTGGCGGCGGATGCCGCCTCCCCCCGCTCTCCCCCGCGAGGCGTCGAGGCCGTCGAGGCGGCGGCGGCGGCCGACGCCTCGGCTGCTGCGAGATCGTCGCCGGAGAAGGTTTGCCGCCGTAATGACGGCGACGGCGGCAGAGGGCCCGCGGCAGGGGCCGCGGCGCCGATGAAACAAGGGGTAGTAGGCGTCATCCGTGAAGCCGCCGGGGAGAACCCGTCGCAGCCGCCGCCGCCGGCCAAGTACCAAGGCAAGTTACCCGTGGTGCGAGCGAGCCGCGGCAGCAACTCGGTCGAGATCCTCGTTGATTGGTTGGACCTCGCGGCCCGTCGCCTGGGCATCCAACAGAGGCGCGGCCTGCCGTTGAGCGCGGACAAGCCTCCGCCCAGTCGGATCCGTTTCCTGCTCTCGTCCGAGCCCCTCCCGTTCCCGCCCAAAGATGCTGCCCATCAGCTCGCTTCGAGTTACCTCGACGGCGTGAACCTAGTTTACCCTCTCGTGAACCGAGACCGGTTCCTCCAAGACCTCGACGCGGCGCCGGAGCATGGCCCGACAAGCTTCGCGGAAGCCCGGGGCGTGGCGTCCCTGTCGACGGTTTACCTGGTCTTGGCCGTGGGCTTCGCCGCCGATCCGCGGTCGGAGCTGTCACCTGAGGCGAGGGACTACCTGTCGTACTGCAAGACCCTCCTCGGCCACCTCGTCGTCAGCAACAGCGTCGACAACGTGAGGGCGATAGTGCTGCTGGCGCTCTGCCTCCACTGCTACGACGACTGCGCCGCCGCCTGGAATGTCCTCGGCGTCGGGGTGTCCATGGCGGTGTCGCTGGGGCTGCACAAGCCGCGGACCTGTCAGGCCCCCCCCCGCCGCGACCGCCCGGGCAGGAGGGACGACTTCGTCGACGAGGAAGAAAGGAGGAGGTTCTGGCTCGCCATCTACGCGTTCGAGAAAATCCTGGCTTTTGAGATGGGCCGCCTCTCCACCATCGACGACGACGACTGCTACCCCCCTCGCGTCGCCATGCCCGTCGGCAACGCCACGTCTTCGAGAGACAAGGCCTTCCCCGTGACGGTCGATCTCGCCAGGATCCTCAGCGAGATTGGCCGTAAAGCCGTCATTATCAGCCGGAAGGAAGATGGCCTTCGAGATGGTGCCACGCAGGCCGTCATCGCCGAGAAGGTACAGACGACTGGAGAGGCGCAATTATTGCTGACGAGATGGGGCGAGTCGGTACCCGACGAACTAAGGTATGGAATCATGATTAAATGCCGAGAGACTATGCCCACGGCAACCAAAGACTTTGAGGCACCATGTTTATCAACTAACCGCATACCCAATAGACCGATATCAGACATATTGATTGGCTCAAACATATGCCCCTTTGCATCCTTCATATCCCTGCACTACAACAACGCGTAGGTAACTCTGCAAGAAGAGACGCCAAAGCCCTCCACTGATACCTGTGCTCGCGGTCTTCCAGACTCGTCATTCTCTCCCGCAACAGCCTCCTCATCAGCGAGGAAGCCATCGCCATCAGCGCCGACATCACGGCCAAAGGGAAGCCGTGGGACTACATGCTGCGGAACGGCCAGTCCCTTGCGGCGAACTCGGCCCGCAAGGTCCTGAGGGTCGTCGTCGAAACCGTCGACTGCGGGTCCAACACGATACTCCCAAACCTGCTGGTCCCGCTCCACGCGCTTTCAACGCTGGCCGTGCACGTCGTCACACATCCGGACTCCCGCATCTCGACGATGGATATCCAAGTAAGTCGACCGTGTGTGAGGGGGGCGCCATGTTCCGGCCCTGCTGTTGTGAACGAGTCAGTCAGCTCACTGCAAGCCCGACAGTTGATCCAAACTTCCTCCGACTCGATGAGGGAGATATACGCCAGGCTACGGGGTGACGACATGCTCAACCTCTTGCTCCAGAAGCTGGACGTGTTCCTCTCAAAGGGAACGCGGCCGCCGTCCGGGTCGGACAGCCAACGCGTCAACGCCATCACCGCGCACACTCCGAGGTCGGAACCGAGCACATGGCATCCCGCGGGAGAGACGCCGAGCCAGCGAGCGGCGGAACCGCCCTGGGACGGCAGCAGCAGCGGAGTGGAGCGGCCCCGGGAGGCGGACCCTCACATGTGCGAGCCCGGGATGCCCTTCTTCAGCCCCGAACATGTCGCCGCCGGACGACACGACGCGGGCTTTGACTCGTTCGGCGCGATGCCGATGGCCGGGGACGAGTGGTCTCCGGGCCTTTCGGACGGCATCGGCTGGGACTGGGCGTCCTTTTCCCAGCTGCTGACGGACCAGTATCACCCTCAATGATGCCCACCTGGAGACGATGACCACGTCCCAGTCGGGAATCGGGCCGAGGGCGGTCAATCGACCAAACTTTACTTTGACACGGCTGTCGCTGCACTAGCGACGTACCGAGCTGCTGAGTCCCCCATCCTCGATACGGCAGTTGAGAAACCCCGCATTGTACCATTGTACGCCATGAACGTTTGCTGTGTCGTTGCTTCTCGAGCATTGTTCGAGACGAATGCTTGCAGAGAGTCTGCCATACGTGAATCAGACACGCCTGCCGCAAGCTTGAATGGGAGGTGTCCTCCTATGCGCACGTTTGGCTCATTGAGAGCATTGCGTTTCTTGCCGGCAATCATTGTGTCGGTAGACGAACTAGTATCCAAGTCCAGAGTTACGTGTGACTATCGGCATTTGCCATTGTGTTGAGCATTGGGCATGGTACTTGTATTGTGTTTTTCTAACTGTATCACTATCATTGTGTACGTATGCAACACCAAGGGGGACTGCCTTGATAACGTACCTTAGTGCAACTATTGACAAACTTGTAGTTGATGTTGGTCTTACGCGCCAAGTCGCAAATGACCCGATTCGGTATAATGAGCAGACGTCTGCCCAGACAAGCGAGCCATTCATCAACGAGGGAGAAATGATACGCCATGAGATTGTATAGTCGTTGTAAACCAAGATGAAGAATTCCGGTTGGAATGATTTCAGTTCCCATGCTTTCATGCTTTCATGCATTCAATCTTTCCTGTAGATGAAACAAGAGAATCTGATTTCGCCCGCATGCGAGTAAGGGCTGTTGGCGCTTCTTTTGGGAGTTCGAACCGGCTCAGAATAGCCGTATACAAGATCGCCTGGCTAGTTTCCAGTAGTCTTTTGCAGCAGTGAAGATGCTATTGCTCCGGCTCCTATGGGAAGGTTTCAGGTTTCCTGTGTCTTGAGACCAGGCTGGTATGGGGCTCAAAATGCTATCGATATCCGTGCTTGATGGGCCTCCGTGAGCGAGTCTCATATGCGTGCTCGCCCAAGCCTACCTAATTTAGTCTTGTAATTGTCTGGGGGCTATGCGTGGACAAGCCGCATACAAGACCAAACGTCACAGGAACAAGGGGGCAGGGTAACCGGTCAGGGAATCCTGAAATCCTGCTTCGGCCAAAGAGGAAGTTCTCAACGATGAAATACTGTCACTGGTGCTTGTGACGGCCATCATCCCCACTTCCCCAGACTTCATGGACGCACCGCATCATGGGGAAGGCTAGGAAGGCCGGCCCATCAACGGCGCGGTACTGCAGGACAGCATCCGCATCATCAACCTCACAGACGCAATACGCTTACGGCTCTCTTCAACCAGACCTCGATGTTTTCTTTTCCTCCCTCAAATGACAGCTCACGTCGATTCTCAATCTTGACATCAGACCTTTGCGAAGCCCCTGTTTTACCCACCAAGCTTTGACTAACACGCTCCGATACCGGCGCTCACGAAAAGGGTTTTTTCTCCCATCGACTCCATCCAAACATCAAGAAATGTGTCAAGCGAACGAAGGCGACCCCGGGACGTGGGGAGAATTTTTTCTCTCTCTAATCCCCCCCCTTGCCTCTGTGGGGGATTAGTCTGCGTCATAAAAGGTGGTCTGGGGCAACGCGAATATACGTAGTATTATAACAAGCTGCGGCCAGCACGCCTTGGCCGCGTTCGACCCAGCGCCTCCCCGATCCGTCTCGAAATCTTTCTCGGAACGCAACTAGACGACCATGAATGAAAAGAAGGAGGGCTCGTACGGCGAAGGCAACGCCTCGTCTAACAGCCTGGACAACGCCATCGCGCACGATGCCGTCTTCGGAGACATCACATCAGAAGGGCCCAACTACCGTAGCGTGCGTTTTGCCCGACATACTCCCTGGACCGCGTTTACAAGATTACTGACATCATCTCAGGTCGGGTGGTTGGGCACGTCGGTCCTGATGATGAAGACCCAGATCGGCCTGGGCGTGCTGTCCATCCCCTCCATCTTCGACACGCTCGGGATGGTGCCGGGCGTCGTCCTCCTCTGCGTGATAGGCGGCATCACGACCTGGTCCGACTTCATGGTCGGCACCTTCAAGCTCCGGCACCCTCAAGTGTACGGCATCGACGACGCGGGAGAGCTGATGTTTGGACGGGCCGGGCGCGAGGTTCTCGGTGCTGCGTTCTGCTTGCGTGAGTTTTTTTTTTTTTTTTTTTGCCTACCAAAAAGGCGCCGTGGACAAGGTGAAGATTTTGATCTGACGAAATTCGAAAAAGTATTCACCTTCACCTCCGGGTCGGCCATGCTGAGCATCTCGATTGCCCTGAACGCGCTCTCCACGCACGCGACGTGTACAGCTGTCTTCGTGGCCGTCGCCGCCGTCGTCGGCTTCGGCCTCTCCAGTCTGCGGACGCTGGGCCGCATCAGCGGGCTGGCTTGGGTCGGTATCACGAGCATCGTAGTCGCTGGTAAGTCTATCAATGGATTCTGTGGCAGCACATGAGCCTGTTGTGAAGCGCACAGCCGAGATTAACGCTTTGCCCGTCTCTCCAGTCCTCACCGTGACCATCGCCGTGAGTCTCCAGGACCGTCCCGCCGCGGCGCCGCGAGACGCCGTCTGGAAGTCCGACTTCAAGGTCGTCAACACGCCGACCTTCACCCAGGCCATCGGTGCCATCTCGTCCCTCGTCTTCTCGTACGCCGGCACGCCGGCCTTCTTCTCCATCGCCGCCGAGATGCGCGAACCCCGCCACTACACCCGGGCGCTCGTGCTCTGCCAGTCCGTCGTGACTGTCGTGTACGTGACCGTCGGCGTGGTTGTCTACTACTACTGCGGATCCTACGTGTCGTCGCCCGCCCTCGGCTCCGCCGGCCCTACCGTCAAGAAGGTCGCCTACGGCCTCGCGCTTCCTGGACTGATTGTCTCCGCGGCCGTGATGCTTCACGTGAGTTAAAAAAAAATCCAAACACATTGATCCCAAGAACCGTGGCTGACTTTGCCGCAGTTAGCCAGCAAGCACATCTTTGTTCGTGTGCTGAGAGGCTCCAAGCACCTGGCGGCGAACACGTTTGTGCACTGGTCGACGTGGCTTGGCTGCACCTTCACCATCACCTTGGTTGCGTACCTCATTGCCAGCGGCATTCCCGTTTTCAACAGCTTGATCTCCTTGATCGGTGCCCTCCTCGGCACGATGATTTCGTTCCAGCCGATGGGTTGCATGTGGCTCTACGACAACTGGGGTAAGGGCAGACAAGCCCCCACGACGAGGTGGTATCTCATGGTTGCTTGGAGCTGTTTCGTCGTTGCATCCGGGACGTTCCTGACGATCGCGGGCACGTACAGTGCCATTGTCGGCATTATTGACGATTACAGCCGATCCGGGGGCTCGGCAGCTTGGTCGTGTGCCGACAACTCAAATTCCTCATGAGCTACTTGGCAGTATCCCCATAGAGAGGGAAACCATAAAAAGAAATGTAAATATTGATCCCAGGCCTGTCTTCCGTGATGGTTTCTGTCGTAAAGAAACAGTGCCTGTTGGGCATTGCAAAGTTCGATTCCACCAGATGCTAATTCGCTCAAAACAAATCCTCCTTGAGCCTGCAAGCGACAGTGAGGAACTACGGAGACAGACGTTGTCGTCTTCGGCTTCAAGGCTAAATTTAAGCTAAGCTCATGAAACGTTTGTCTTGGAATCTCTCTTAGCCCCTTTGTGGAATCGCTCAAAGCGGTTTCCTGCATGAGCCCGTGGGGCTACAAGTCGGGGAGACCTTCGGCTCCTGTGCAAAGCGAGTGTATCCCGTGGAGGATTGCTATTTAAGGACCTGTCATTGCTTTACAATCCAGCCAGATCGACCCAAAGGAGCTGGGTCAAGAGAATGGCCCAAGGGACATACACTCAATCGAGGGCTTCTGCAGCTGACTTGCCCGTCCACCCGGTTCTCCCACCCTCCGAAGAAATTCCCCCACGTTACGGGAGAGTACTTTACAAACATTAATGCCGCTGATACGATGCGACCGTGTGGCTGGCCCGGTGGTGGGCGGACCCAAACACGGGAAGTTGGCGGCACGGCAAATCTTGGTTTTTTTTTTTTCCTTCCCTCTTCATGCCTGCATTTCCCCAATGATTGGTTCAGCCTCGGACTTCTGCCGTTGCAGCTGGGGTGGTCCATCGGAGGTCGGACCCTTGGATCCGACAAACAGGTCGTCCCTGACTCAGGGCTCACATAAATGCTGTGCCTCTCGTCCGTGGCTCATGAGCAACGGGGGGAGGGGCCCTTCAATGAACAATCTCGCATGGGCAATGGCCTGAAAGAGAGCTTGCTTGAGATACGGAGAAGCATTGGAACTATTGATCAATCTTCCATGCGTACATAATAGCACATGCTTCTAGACAGCCTTATTTTGAGGCTTGGGCGCCGCTAGTCTGGGCGTCCCGTACATAGTTCCCGAGCACAGTCTCTCTTACAGCGCGCGATCGTCGGGCCACGCATCCTGGTCTCGGACGAATGGAACCCTCTTTAAGCATACTTCTTCACCATCTTGAGAAGAGCCTCCTCAACCTCCTTCGGGCTGGTGGCGTTCAGGTAATGGCCGCCGCCTTCCACCATGGTCAAAGTCGCCTCGGGCGAGGAAGTGAAGAGCTTGATCTGCTCTTTGGGTACGTTGACCCCAAAAACAGGGTCCGAAGTTCCCTAAATCACACGTCAACATCGGATACTGAGCAGCAGGGGGGGTCTGACTGCTGAGCCGGGTCTCCAGTGTACCACTGTTCAGTGTACCACGGGCGAGCGGGCAGATAGATGCAAGCTTCCACGTACCTGGAGCCAGTAAACGGGGCACTTGATGTCCCTGAGCCTCAGGAGGAGGCCGTCGCGAGACAAGAGGCAGCCGAGTGCGACCTTGAGCTTTCTGCGGCCCTCGTCGCCCTTGTAGACGGACTTGAGCGTCTTGGTCCAGAACTCCAGGGTCTCGGGCGGAACGGTGCCGGAGAAGCCAAGGCTGCCCACCATACCGCACCAGACGTCGTCGACGACGAAGTCGGGCGTCGGCCCGGTGCTCGACCAGGCGTCGTAAAAGGCCAGGAGCTGGGCCTTGGGGTCCCAGCAGCCCTTGACACGCGAGTCGGCCGACTCGTAGTCCATCGAGGTGCCCAGCGGGAGGAGACCCAGGATCTGGAAGGGTTGTTCACCGGATTAGCCCACAATTCAGGAAAGGCGACGCGATAGGCGATCGTCCTTCTGCGGAACATTGTCAGCGAATGCGACGTACCCTCTCCGGGGCCAGAAGGGCCATGCGGGTGACCATCCACCCGCCCTGACTCGTGCCAAGGGCGAAGGCCTTATCAACGCCGAGCTTGTCCATGACCTGCAGGGCCATGATGGCCGTGTCCCAGTAGGTGAAGTGCTCGACCGGGCAGCTGGTGGCGCCGTGGCCGAGGGGCTCGACGGCGAGCAGGTTGACGGCGTCCGTGAGCGTCTTGCTGTCAAACTGGTCGTTGTAGAGGGAGACGGTCGTGCACATGGAGTTGACGAGCACGACGGTGGGCTTGGCGGGGTCGATCTTCTCCCCGGACAGGCGGTAGCCAGCCGTGATGCCGCCGAGGTGGGGGACTTGGACGGTGGTCGTGGCAGCCATGTTTGTGCGAATCTTCCCTACTTGGCGTCTTGCGTGTTCTGTAAGGTGGTATGGGTTTCGGGGTTTCGCCGCACGGAGGAGAGGAGGTGCTTTGACTTTGGGTTCAGAAGCAGATAAGAAAGAGAAGCAGATTTCCACGTGTACTAGTATATCCAGTCGGCAGCTTCTGGGCGATTTCCCCCCTCTCGACGCCAAAACGACGTGTTAAAGATTCACCGCCTACCCCGCCGAGCCCCTGCTGGACCGGTCGAGTGTGATTTGTCCCGCAACAGACCGCGGCTTCCATTGTCCAAAACAGGCCACTTTGTAGAGAGGGCCTGTCCTTGTCGTGGTGCGGTGGGTAGGGCAGAAACCACTGGAGCCGAAATCCCAATATGTGTGTTTGTATATATACCGGGTGGAATTGCCCTCTCATTGCGCCGGTACTGGCCCCTCAGGAGGGGTTGCTCTTCACCCTCGACGTTCGATGTCTCTTTAATAAGTGGGAACGACACAGCTTGTCGGCATCACCAAGCAAGCGTCGGGGATCGCCTGTCCTGGCACCACCGGAGCACAGACACTGCAACAGGGACAGGACTTGATTCGGGTTCTTAGTCGAGGGCCGGAAGAGGTGCACCTTGAGCTGGACAGGTGGATCCCAGCCATTGGCAGGCGGACTGGCGGAGAGACTGCCGATGTGACCCAACAAAAGAAACTCCACTCGTGTTTTCCTGCACCATTTCCGGCCTTGCAGACACATGTGCCTGTATACTACAGAAAGGGGAGGGGGTGAGGAGATGTTCTGCAACGGGACCGGGGCCCGGCATTAAATAACGTTGCGGTAATGACGACGAGTGGGTTCGACTTATGCCATTTCAGTGCTGTAGCGTCAGGGGGGGTCGTGGGGTCCATGAAGGCGTCGGCGTTTGAGATAGACCGGGACGTTGGAAACTAAATTCCTTCCTGTTCGTCCAAAGTCAAGTTTACTATGCAGTGCGAGAGGAGAAGAAATTTGAAAGGAGACTTGGGACTATTGATATCCCAATCCTATAGTATACAGACGGGAGGGATCGAGTGTCTACTGACGTCCATATTTCGCTCAGTCTCCCATCATACAGCAAGCCCCTGTTCCTCTCTCGATTCCATGGCCATCGCGGGCCCTTTGACAGATCAAAGTTGGCTCTCAGCAGGGGAGGGCTGGCCGCCACGCGGGTGGCAGTCAACTTGTCCATTCACAGCCCACTCTCACCTGTGACATACATGGCTCGCTTAGAACGCCCCGGTCAAATTTCGTTGCTCCTTGTCGATCAGACTCTGCATCAAATGCCGACTTGGAATCCGCACGCGGAATTCCAGCGAGTAACCCGCAACAACGCCAAGCAATCATCCATAGGCCGGCGGCAGAAAATACGTGCCCGGATATACCCCATCAACTGAGGGAGGGAGAGAGCCGCCCCTCGTCTGTGCTCTTGAACGACAAGGCCCTGGAGACACTAGCAGTCTTGGAAAAACAGAACAGACGGGTGCTACTCACGGCAGTCTGATGAGAAAAGGCGCAGCATCGGATGACGCTTCCCGGGATCGTCCTCATCCAGCCATTGCGTTGTCCGCCTCCATAACTGCGGAGAATCGCTCGAGAAATCATCAACCTCGTCTGAGCTACCAAAGCTACGGGTACAAGGCGGTCCCCCGTACATGGAGGGTCGCACAGGTACAATCGTCCGAGCTACAAGAGCCTGTCTCCTGTTTTGCCGCTATCTAAAGCAGCTGAGGTCCACAAAGCGGCGAAAACCATGTCGGTATTGTGGACAGACATCCATCTTTGATTTACCAAAATATGCGTAAAAGCGATCAGTGCTTGAGACAGGAACAAATGCCGATATGAAGACACATACGAGGGAAACATGGCAGCTGAGAGCAATGGGACCGCGTGTCCGCCCCGTAGCAACGAAGACACTCATTTGCCCTTGGACTCCGGACCTAGTATAACTGCCAGATTCGTTGGTCCCCCGCCAGCTCATTCGTCAAGCACGAGCCGAAAATTTTTATGTCCTGAGACATCTGGTGCCTATTTGGGGCCTGGATCCCATCGGGCGTGCAGATGGTACCGACGACTGTCACCGAATTGGGAATGAGACAGCGGCAGCTGATCGGAACGATCATCCTGTTTTCTCTTACCGTCGAACGAGGAGGGAGGGGGGGAGTGGGTGCACCATCACCCCCGTTTTTTATCCTCTGAAGATATTGAGGTTTGTCAGGGGCCACATCACTCGATGGTCGTCCCATGGACATTCCTTTCAGGGGCGTGATCCAGGGAATGACGCGTTTAGCGAGATGGTTCGAGGCCTGTCAAATAAAGCGACCTCGTCGTCCAGTCCCGTATGGAGTCTCGTGAAGTGGTCCAACTTGATGAGAGCCCTTTCGATCGCTCGTTGTTGTCCATCCCCTCCACCCCTTTCTCTGGTTCGAAGCCATTTAGCTGGGTCCGAGTCCCCGGCGCTTATTCAATACACACATCGAACACTTTCCCCACGCTCTTTTTGTGCAACGAGAGGAGAAGAGAAAAAAACACACTGACGCAAACGAAGAAGGATGGCGTCAAACTCCGGCCCATCGCAGCTGCCGGGCCTCCCGGGCTATGATTCGGAAAACGTCCAGCCGTGGGTAGTTCAAGTCGTCGTTTCCGTCACCGTTCTTGCTTTGGCAGCCGTGGGTTTGCGGCTCTACAGCCGTCAGGTCAAGGGACAGAAGCTGTGGTGGGATGACTACTTCATAGTCTGGTCGATGGTATGTTATTCTAGTGGGCATCTGGTATCTTGGTCGACGCGAGGGAGACAACAAGAACCCGAACTATTGGGCTGACTGTAACCAAGATATGGAATCTATTCGTCGTCGGCTTCATCTTCGCCATGTACTCGGCCGGAATGGGCCTCCACGCTGATAAGGTCGAGCCGGCCAGAATCGTCATGATGGCCAAGTACCTCGTGGTGGCCGAGATCCTCTACGCCTGGAACCTCGGGTGGACGAAGCTGAGCCTGATGTTGATGTACTACCGCATCTTCCACATCCCCTTCTTCAAGAGGATGACGTGGTTCGTCATCGCCTTCGTCTTCGCCTGGGTCATCTGCATCACCTTCCTCTTCATATTTATCTGCGTCCCTGTCGAGAAGCTCTGGTACCCCGACCTCCCGGGCCACTGCATCAACCAAGTCGCCACGTGGATCGCCAACGCGGCCTCCACCATCTTCACCGACCTGCTCATCCTGCTTCTCCCTCTGCCCCAGGTCTGGAAGCTGCAGCTGCAAAAGGCGGAGAAGATTGCTCTGACCTTTGCTTTTGGCCTCGGCTTTTTGTGAGTTCCCACCCTCCTCCGGTGGCTCGGCTGATGGGCTACGTGGCGGCTAACAAAGCATCGTTTTAGTGTTGTTTTCACGTCGGCCTACCGAACCAGCGTCCTCTTCACCTACACGTCATCAGACCCGACCTACACCCTGGCCCCGACTGTCGGCTGGACCGCCATCGAAATGTCGGCGGGCATCGTCTCCGCCTGCCTCCCGACCCTTCGCCCGGCCTTGCAAAGCATCGCCCGTGCCTGCGGTATCACCGGCAGCATGGGCGGCATGTTCCGCGCCGGGACGGCCCTCGGCTTGGGTTCCAGCCGAAACAAGTCCAACTTCAGCAACGGGACGACGTCGCAGGACCCCAACAACATCGGCGGCTCCCAGACCGGGCGCAGGTTCTCCGCATCGAAGCACGGCGGCAAGGACACCTTCTACCGCCTGTCGGACGATAACGGGTCCGAGGGCGCGGGCCGCCAACACCCTTCGACGCCAGGCCAGTCCAAGTTCAGGCCTGACACCACCGGATTCGGGTACTCTGTCGAGAGCTACCCGGCCAAGGAGAAGGACGACAAGAGCTCTGACGAGATCCCCCTCCATGCCATCCGCGTACAGAGGGAATTCAAACATGCGACAGAATAAGGTGGGAAAGGTGTTGAGAATACTGCACAGAAGCATTGTCAATAGCCGTCCACGTATCACCAAACGGTATATCATTTATGACGGTATAGCATTAATGACTTCTCTCGGACTGCTATCGCCATCCTGTACAATATGTGGTCACAATGGGACCTCAGATAATGCGGTTCTCGGAAATGGTTGATGGGCGCTGTAACAAAGGGCAAAAGCCTGCAAATGGTGTGACACTGAATAGGCGCTTCCATGAGGATGTCGGACAAGTCCTAAAATGCTGGTCCGGTGGAAGCCGAACAAGGACGATCGACTATGACACATAATCAGACTAATACAGCATGCAATGGTCGCTACATTAATTGTGCAGCTCGGGATCGTCCAGCTTTGGGGCATATGCGTGCCCAGGCGTATGTACATCTAATGTTACAGCCGCGCTTCGCATTTCATATTGTCTTTTTCAGATCAATTTGCCACCAACCAATATGTTAGCTTCCTGGCTTCTTTTGCTCTTGAGTAACATCCCTGGATATGGATTGGATCTGGTGCCAACATCCGACATATAGTGAGCGGTCACTCCGGCTCTCTAGCTTTTTGACTTCCATCACGTACCTTTGCACCCGGGTTACAAAAAAAGTATAAAATAAAAAAACCAGCACACATCTACATACTGGGGCAAAGGACCAACAATAGAGTAGACTCATTGCCTACTCGTATTAGATGCAAATGAATAATAGCTCATTCGAAGTACAGAAAGTCAAACTTTAAATTTAGAATGATATACATATATCCTTTCAGCTGGAATGTCATCTAATCACTGTAAAGTAGGGTGAACTGATAGCATCTACTGAAGTATAGTAATCGGCTCTAAAGTTTGCCAATTCTTTTGCCAACGGGTGCAAAGGTGGTACGTATGCAGGAGCTAAGATACCCGTTTCGCTTTATTTTAGCTTATATCAGTTTTTTGAGTCTATATCTGATATCAGGATTTGGTAGGCCTTGGGCCATGTGAAAGGCAATTCAACTATCATGAATGCAGCAATGATCTACACATACCAATTGTCCAGACACTCGGTGTCCAGTAACCCTGGTCACCTTAGACTTTGCGAACCCTTGCGCTGCAAGGCCTCCATGTCTCCTTATCAATCCCCGGCTTTTTGTACCAGTGTACATGTATCGCGCATTATCGACATCGCACGGTCGTGATCAGCATCGCTGTAAGGTTTCTAAGCAATTTGTAAAGATGACTTTCAATTTTTGCAGTTGTGTTCAATAGCGTATGTACGATAGTACCAGGCCGAAGTAAGATGCCCCTCTTTATGTACTCTAACACTCGCCCCCTCCTCTACTAGTTTAGGTATAGCCAACAATTCAATACAACATTTTTTTTTACCAGTCCAGCCAGCTAGCCATCCAGTCAGCTGTTAATGAATTCCCCCCCTTATCACCCATCACCCAGAACCAGTTATCACCACCACCGCCAGCCAGCCACCCAGCCAGCCAGCTAAATCCCTCTCATTTAAAACTGGCTTTCATATCACTCAAGTCAAGCAAGCTAGCTTGACAGCAGGAGAACGTGATATAAGGTCCGTGTAGCGATCTTGCATAACCGAGGGTATTAACATACCGCCTGCCGCCTTGTATTCTCTCTTCTTTGTCTGAACATTTCCGGGGAGGATGACATGTCACTTTTTTGCTTTCCTGCGATGTATCCGCATGTAAAACCTGCACATTTAGAGTGGAATCCACATCTCCCACCGCCTCGATGGAGAAATAGCGCACATCCCAATGTTCTCGACCTCGAATTTTCGTGCTCAAAGCGCCTATGGTGAGCTTTTTGCATCACGGGCTGTGGTATCGAGCGCCCTCATCACGTTGCTGGTTTGCTGGAGGCATGCCGGGGTCGCCGTCTCTTTTTGCGGGTCGCTTGCCGGCATGGGCATGGTCACTAGTGCACTATACCCATAAGGCAGCCCGGAGACTACCATTTTGATCCATGTTCAGTATTCTTGGGGAAGACGGTGTTCCCTAGTGCAGCCTTGCTCGCATTCCTAACCCGACAGATTGAGAGTTCCCGGATTTGTTGAGTCAACCTCGCCATTTGCAACGGGTCCAGTCACCTCAACAATGGGTTTTAGGAAGCCGCGAGTAACAGCACGATTTATATAAAACAGTTTTGTGAACCTGGTCCGGCTGGCTGTAACACACAGTTGAGTGATTTGCCGGAACTAATCCAACCAGCCATCGAATCATAATTAAAACACCGAAGCGCAATTAGGAGGTTGTTGTAATCCAGTTGATAGTGACTTGACTTAGTGCATGCGCTATGTACTAAGCCTAGGTTGCAGCCAACTAATATTTACTCCTTCCTCGACCCTTCAGAATTTTAGCTGTAGACCACATTGCTTACGAATACGTCAGTACACACGCAAAAACAGTATAAACAAATTCTCCAATAGCTCCAATTGAGAAAAACTTTTGTTTTGGACAATGACGTAGTCAACGTCAGTCAGGAGGACTGAATCATGTATTCCGGTGGCGTCGAAGGCCAACACAGACAGGGACAAGCTCATCATCACGTGCTAGAATATCGCTTGGTGAAGACATAAGCATACGGTGCGATTACATCTGTAAGCGGAGAAAATAGAAACAAAAGAAAAAGAAAATAAAGGAAGACAAACAGAGTTGTTTGCTAGCTGATAAATCTAGATACCTACTGTTACAACCCTCATTTGGGTAGATGGTAATAACGTTATAGATACGTGCATACGTGCCATACAAGTATGTAATAGCCGATCTTCTTGAAGACTTCACCATTGAGAAGGTTAACACCCATAGACTAGCTACGCATTCAACCGTTTTCGGTTGCGCCGTTGTTTACCACCTGTTTCATTGCTTTCCTACCCGCCCGCTAGTTGCTTACTTTGCTCTCCTACTTGCGCCTCTTCAGATCGTTGCTGTGCTGTTACCAAGCGGCTCTTACAGCACATTTGCACTTTTTGAAGCTGGCATGCACCTCTTGTGTTTTAACCAACGTGAGCGCAACCATGACCCGCTTGCTCCAATCCGCACCCTGAAGCAGCTGGTGGGTGGTAGTGATGAGTTGTGTCATTTTCGACCAGTGACACTGCTATCCTGCCCGTCGTCCAGAACGGAGCGGACAGGGTGCGTCCATGACCAGTGACTCAACCGGACCTTGCAGTTCGGCTACCAATTGGCCAGTTTCTGGAGGAAGTCGCGCATTGCTGGGGTCCGTCATGACGGCCTTGTGGGTGGTGGTGATCTGTACAGTGCAGTAATTAACGCCTCATACATCCCATGTGACAATTGACTGGAAGGATGCGTCTTTTCACGATGACATGAACCGAGCGCGGGACTCGGTAGGGCTTTTCTGTCTATCAGTCCGTTCATTTCCGTGCCGTCATGATTCATCAGGGGTTCGAGGGCAGTGTTAAGTTTCCTTTTTTTTTCTTTCTGACGGTTTGCTGGACTCAAGGGGCCAACTTATATGTAGAAATTATGATCGGATATTACAGACAGATAGCAATTCATCAAGACAACTAACCGCACTGATCTTAAATACTTTATTTCTGTTCAATTAGTGTGCTTTGGGTATAGGTGTCACAAATCCATATAGCTTAGACAGGTGGCAGTCACTTCCGCTGGAAAACACGTACCGATTCAGGTGTCTTGAGTCTATAGTCGACCTCGTCGGGGGCTTCACATTCGAGAAGGTCAACGTTGTATAACGTTCTCCATGCACACCTGTCTTCACTTTGTTTGCTTACGTCATTTGTTCATCGCTTGCTTAGCTTTTTTGCCACGCACGCGTTGCTTGCTTGCTCCACTCCTTCGCTGTGTCTCTTTATGTTGCTCTCGTGCTATTACCCAAGAGCTCTCACAGCCTATCTTCCCTGTCAGACCTGGAACGGTTGCCATGAGGGCTGTGTTAATAGACGATAACTAATCTAGACCAAGGATATAAGGGTATTTTCCAGCCAGAGTAAGAACTATTTCTCGGCCCTGCGCGACGCTAACATGTATATTCTACGACTCGAATACCTAAACTTTGGGCAGAAGTATTGATAGTCATGCAGATAGGTCGTATACTAACCAAGTACAGTCGTACTGATGTTTTGTCAAAACAGTCAAGGACAGCCAAGCATAAGACATTAATACGTAGGCATAAGGTCGCCGGCGAGTCAGTCGGTCTCAGGCGAGGAACCCGTGCGGGGATCCCGCGACGTATCAGGACAAAAAAGGGAGTGAGAAGCAAACTCTAAAAGAGACATCGAAAAATAGTGGATATGTTACGGGGCTACAGATAACTAACATCAGACAGCTGTAGTATATCCAGCGTGATCTATTAATATATCAGCTATCCATAGTCTATAGGCACGCCAATGTATGTAGAATATACATAAGGCGGCATACCTCTCTGGGAACTAACCAACTCCATCCTTACTACTATTCCATGTGTGATTTACTCCTCTCTTTACCTTTTCACCAACCTTGAGCATACAGGCTACCGCCTTGAGACATTAACGAACTCGAGATACACACAACCACATAGCAGCCATGAAAGTCAGCGTCATCTCGCTAGCCATCACTCTAACTAGCGCGCTGGTCGCTGCAATCCCTCAGCCCGAAGTTTTCTCTCTCGAGGAGAACCCCGCCCAGATTCTCCGGCGTCAAACCACCGGAGATAACTGCAAAACCCAATGTGGCGGTCCCTGCAGGGGCGTACAAAACGTACGTAAAAGCGTTGTTGCTAGTTGTACCTGTCAACTCAAAGACAGTTGCCTGACATTGTAATAGGTCGCCAATTCGCAATGCAACGACGATGGTTCAGCTATATGCCAATGCAAAACCTCAGACATCAACCCGCCACAGAAGAGCAATTCCCCGCGTCAAGCCCCCCCGCCGCCGCCTACCGGCAACACAACTCCCCAAGTTATTTGCAAACGCAAATGCATCAGCAAGTGTGGGTCGATACTTAAGGTAAGTAAAAGCGTTATTGCTAGCCATATCAGTTAACGTAAAGAAATTTGCCTAATATGTGTGACAGGTCGCCCAAGCGACATGTGACGCCAGTGGTAATGCTACATGCACATGCGGAAACTCGAGTACTTGATTCTCAGCGTTGAGGTGTTGAAGTATTAACGAGTCTGAGAGGTACACGTACACAAAAGCAATTGAACAAGGATTATCGTACCCATATACATACTTTAACAGGTGACCATCCGAAGAATATGTAGCTTCCATGGGTTAGTAGAGTGAATATCGGATGAGCGTTAAATGAAGTGGTGAACTCTCTGATGTTGTTGAAACGTGGGTGGCTGCTTGTAGCTTGATGGGACGACGAGCTGAATTAGGACACAATATACCACGATCTTGTAAGTAAACCTCTTTGTTTGCGCGGCCTTGAGCGCCACGTACCTTAGTAAGACAGACATCCTCCCCCCCCTTTCGGGAGGACATGTGCTTCTGTTCCACAGTTAGCAGTAAGCACTAGGTATCACAGTGAGGGGAGTAGAGCTATCTCCAAAACCTCTGCTTGAGGTACATACAAGCACGATTTTGTCAGTCACCTCAACAGGGGGCCATCTGACGGTGTGGTGCGCGTTCTTTGCTGGTTGGTCAGTCGTCCTCGTCACCATGGTGGCGTAATCTTCCTCCCCGTGGGCGACAGCACAGGTACCATTTAGGTCGTTGCTAAGCCATCACAAGTGTCTTACTGGCTCGAACCCAAAGGTTTGAATCCGGAGTCAAGTCTTATGGTGCATAGATCTCTTGCATCACGTCCTGATGCAGACCTTGACATCGTCGCCAGAGATGTGGGTTTCATCTCCAAGGCAACTGGTATGCTTCATCCCGACGTTCGACACGCTGGCCCGAGCATCCTTGACTCGCAGAATACCGATGTTCTACTCTCGCATAGGCACCTCTACGTTCGGAACCCCTTAGTTATGGCGCTCAGCTGATACTGATCTCAATGTTTTTCAGCTCTGCATGAGGAGTTTAAGGTACATCGATTCGTTGAGATCAGTACGCCACTGATCACACCTTCCATACTTCACGAGCTGAGCTCTGCCATTCACATCCCCAACTTGAAAACGGCCAAGCCCTGTTTGTGTCCCAGTGCGCTGGCTGCTATCTTGAAGCCGCTGCTCTTTCTGCGCGACATCTCCAAGGCGATACTCGAGCATACGAAGAAAGTAACTGCATTTCTTGGCATAGAGCCAGCAGACCCACCGGCCCCGTTCGCGCGAATAACATAACGGGAAGCTCCCAAACTGCTACGTGGCAAAGGTTACGAGATTTCTTTTGGTCAGAACATCCCCAATCAAGCTAAGGATGCCCTCAACAACCACTTCGGTGGACATGTCTGGCTGATGTACAAATCTCGCTGTCTGGAGCAGTTTCCTTACCGCACATACCCAGATGACGAGGAACTGACGATGACGGCGGACCTGATCGCGTCCGGGGGCTTCGGTGAGATATGTGGTGTGGTTGAAAAGGCTTCTACTAGGGAAGAGATCCTGCTGCGGCTGAAGGAGAAAGGAAAGGCCGAGTTGCGAGACGTGTACGGATGGGTGCTACAGTTTCAGGATTTTGATATGGTTCCTCTCACGGCATTTGGGATGGGTTTTGAGCGTGTCTTGAAGTGGTTTTGCGGTACGGGTCATGTCCAGGACATGATTCCTTTTCCCCGAATATTCGGTCGTGACCCAACTCCGTAGGTCAGAGCTGTTAATGTTGCGGCTGGTTTTACGTGGCGTGCAGCAACTCGTCGTTGACTCGATGGAGCTGTTTGCTTGGATAACGGGTATTGGAGCTGAAATTCCCTCATGTACAGCTTTTATTCACCTGCAAGAACTTCCCTCCCGGGACACATACCCGAGGCTGAGATCTACATCTCTCTTAAGGATAGTCTGTCCAAACCTCTCCAACAGCAAGACTGAGGGCTTTTGTCCATTTGCTCAAAACCACCAGCGCTGTCGCTAACATCGAAACCAATATTCTCCCTGTTGCCGTCGCAGTCTTCTATGGAGCTTTTGTACGAGCTTTCGTCATTTTTTGATGTCTCACACTTTGACAGTTTGGTGGTAATTCATTACCTGTTCTTGATTAATTAATTACTTACTTTGGAGGCATTGCTGTTTTTGTAGGAGGAGACACTGAAGCCCAATTTGGAAGCACACTGTACTATGTAGAGTAGTCAACGGCAAGCTGAAACAGTGAGATTGCAATTTTGTAATTCAGGGTCATCCAACAAGCCTTTACCCCTCCTTGTCCTCTTCAGGCTTCTGGCCGTAGACCACATTGCTACGAAACGTTAGTACACATACACAATGACTGCTCCGAGGGACGACTTACTACTTCAAATAAGCGTGAAGCTTACCACTCTTCAGTTCCTTGCGCACTCCAGCCAGCAAGACCAAAACCTCCTCTTTCGTCCATCCAAGAGCTCCACAGAGGAGCCTCAAGGAGAAACCCTCCAAGCCGTCCAATAACTGAATCAGATTACACATGCCGAGATCCTTCAGATGAGGGTCCTTTGCCCAGGGACCGATGGGAATTTTGTACGGCTTGTGGTGGATTTTAATCAAGTCGGTGTTTTCCCGCACCAAGCCCTCCAGCTTTGGGCCAACTTGACTCTCCCGATTATATACTTTGGAAGCCTCCAGGAACAGAAGACTCCAACGAAGAGTCTCGCTACCTTCAATGGATCCGTCGTCCGAGGAAAGCATGAAGCTCCAGTCCTGGAACTCCGCCCAGCCGCCAGGATTCAGGTTCCTACGTAGAGAAATTGAGTACCAGCAATCGACTTAACATAAGAAGATCTCAGTGGGGACTTACTCATAAACACGCTTGATGAAGGCCGGCCAATCAGCCAAGGATCCGTTCATGTAGCGGCTGAAGATGAAGTCATATTTCTGGTCATGGACCCATGAGCTCTCCACGTCATCAACTTCGAATTTGACATTGGGCGGAACCCTATGTAAGCGGCTTTGCGTCAATAAACCTCCAATTAAGTCTGTGGATGTATTGGAAGTAATCACCAGTCTGGTTGGATGGCGCTGAGGTCATTTCCAAGAACCTAAAGCTTTATCAGTGGTTATTGGAAGGGCACCATGGTGAGCGTATATACGTACCTCTGCGTTGGGAAACAGATCGCCCATTTCCATAGCCCCTTATTTTGAAATGTTAGGAAAAGTTAGTATTCTCGGGAAGGAAAACCACAATCTCTTACAAATGCCTGTTCCCGTGCCAATATCCAGAATACGCTGAGTCTTTGCTTCATTGATAGGCGCCAAGAACAGCCTGTTTCCGATTGTCTTCACCATCACAGCGTGGCACATGTCAAGCCGATCCATTTCGTCCTGATGATGAGGTGTAAGCGCGAAATTTTCTGTGACATTTCAAGAAGAAACGGGAACTTCCATGCCTCATCGTTAGGAAAGTAGTATGCTACGCAGATATATCAGCACGATGCGCAGACAGCAGGGATCTGTGGCGGGTTTGACGACACTTACTGCCGGCCCGGAAGGCGTGGTATCTTCGACCGTATTCAGTTGGGTAGTCGACAACAGACGACGATAGCGATGCCGTATATGTGGAACTAACCAGTCAGAACGCTTGGCTTTGAGAAAAGCATTTAGCAGAATTACTGGAGCAGACATTCTATCGTCAATCGTGGATTCCTCGTCCTAGAGAGAGGTTAGACAGGAAATCTAGAGTCCACTTTCATTAAGAAGACCTACACCAAGGCTCTCATCCACTGGAATCATACCAGTGGAAGGTTCATCTTCTGGCAGACCCGCAGTCGCAGTTGGAGGAGTTGCGGTGGTCATTCTGGCTGGCGAAACTTTGATAGAGTGGCTGAATCAACTGAACCACTGTTATCTTTTACGGATGATTACACTTCAAAAATCAAGCCCGAGAGTTGCACCGCGAGGACGGTGTGCTTCTTGTACAAGCCTTGGACAACAATAAAACCCCTCAGCTTGGCTACCCACCCTGGTTTTCTGTCTGTTGACTGGCCTCGGCTGCATATTCTCAGGTGACGCGGATGCAGGTTGGTCACTTCCAATGGCCATTTTCCTGCCTTTAGACTAGACCGATGCCGACCCATGGCTGCGTAATGGATGGTGGGGATTGCGAGAGTCAGTACGCCTCACAGGGATTGGCATCTTTGTTTACATTCTTTCTTTCCTTTTTTCCTTCGACTGGTGCCATGCCGAGTGCTAATTACCCATCTGCAACTCGTTCGGCCAGATAGTGGTGCCATACCGTTATCATTGAAAGCTGGAGCTTTGGCTTGTACATGAACCGAGGTGAAAGACAGATACCATCAGGGCTCTGGCCGGCTGTAAGCGCGGGGAAAAATAAACATCGACAGTACATAATAAGCGCTAACAAGGGTGCAAATGCAACCAATAGCCATTGCAGGGCCGAAAGAGACCCTGCAGATGCATACATTTGGACCCAGCGTGTTACAGGCACTTCTTGCTCGGAACCGTCCCGGCTGGCTCGTGTTATCCTTGATAGGTCGATGAAAGACTGCCAATTCGTGGAAGAAAAGATCAGCGTTCTGTTTCCGTGTTTGCCTATACAACTGCGAGCCGGAGAGACTACGAATTCATTGAATCTGGATCATCTCGTTTGGTGGCTTGAAGATTCAATCTTGGTATTGCCCTGCCTCGTACAACCTGTGGAGAGTCAAATTGGTTCTGCAGCGGAGCAGCAAGGGTCATCGTCCGCGATCTGTCGAAGCACATGGGCCGGAATAACAGGGTGGCCAAGTAGCAAGGCATTCAGATCTTTCGGTGCGATTTGTCCAGCGGCGATGCAACGCAAACACCTGTATTGCCATTGATCGCCGTTTGTGATCACAAAGATTTCATTCATTCAGCCAGAAATTGAGAAAGCTAGAAGTTGCGTCATGGGTGTGAGATGCTTCTCTTAAGGCCAGTCCGCATAATTCATTAATAGCGACACTGGCTACTTTGGGTAAATAAAGATTGCTCCCGATGTATCTGATTACTGCGACCTCATGAGCCTACCCGAATGTAAGCACGATATACCAAGACCATTCCCATATTTCGTTCCGATCCCTGCCCAAATAAATATCTTCCGAACTCCCTTTGTTAGCTGGCAAGGCTCAAGCTCCTCTTGGCTAACCAAAGTGACTTGGTGGTCACTCGCGTTGAGACCCCATTACTGCCTGTCGAATCGGACCGCTCCGCATGCAAGACTCCAACTAATAAGATGCTCGCAGGGCATGCTCATAACAGGAGCCATTACTGAGGTTCTTCCAGTAATCGGTGTATAGATCTAGCACGGGTGGCGACCCAACGCCTTGAAGATATCAATACATTTTGATTTTTGCAATGCTCCTCCAAGGCCTGACCGAGGGTCAGGGCACACGCAATCGAACGTGTAGCAGGTGGCAGCGCAACGGCCCTTCGGGTCTGGTCAAGGAATCAGTATCTTGGGAGCGTACGTTTTAGTTTCTGGACCGCTTACAGACGCATTCGATACCCATTCCAAGGCACGTACGAGCAGTCACTAGCTCGGCAGCCAGGATGGAAATGAGAAAGACGTAAAGTTTGAAGAGCATTTTGCTAGGAGGGGTGTTTGATATTCCGAGTTAATATGATTAAGTTAAGTGATGGAATGAATGACTTTCTGGCAGCGTGACGGGAAGCTCTAGATTATATATAGGTAGAGTGAGGAAGGAATCGTAGTCACTCTTTACTCTGTATGTCAATTGAGTAGGTTTTTTGTGGAATTTTGCTACTAAGCCGTGCGTTCCGAGATAGGTTACAATACAAATGGAAAAACTATATTACATTAATAGCCGCATTGTGGATCAGAAGTCCCCCATACCAATTAATATACGGATATTCAAAATATGAACATTAGGGTCCGATGTGCTTGTGATTCATATATAGCAACCAATTCCGTCTGCCAAGACACGGACACACAGCGCCGCCAACCTCATGGTCAACGTACTATCGTATAACAAGCTGCAGCGTCAATAATAGCGTTTTCCTTCGTAGTAGTGCTCCGGCAGCATGGATTCGCGACTGGCTGTGGTTGTCTGGAATGTCAGGATGTATCTACGAAGGCTAGCAATAATCACAGTTTGTACCTGTCATGGTCTGCCGCACCTAGTAATCTGGAAATCTACATTGGGCCGCTTCAGTAGACATTTTCAGCCCAGGCATCACAGCCAGAATCAGTTTGACAGCTCGGAAAGGCCTTAGGAGCCGACACCCGGTTGATTCATGCACTGCGGATATCAGCATTGGCATGAGTAATATGTGACTGGCGGTAAGCAGATCCAGCCTTATGTCAGGACCCCCACCCCGCTTTTTACTAAGGCATTTCGGAGTACCCGGTGCTAGTACTCTGCTAAGAGATTACTACGTAGCAGTCCCGCTACTTCTCTCTATACTTTACTTAGTAACTACAACGGTACCGTTTCCTAGCTCTCTATCTAGATACCTCAAACTATGCTTATCCTAGTAGCATGTTAGAACTTGCCGGTAGACCGCTCTGGGAGCGCCCGGGGGCTGAGTCATGTCTTAAGCTTGACATTGAGTTTAGAAGATGAAATCAATAAGTACAACGGGCTCCCGCGGCTCTATGAATTTAAAAGTTATCATATATAGGCTCTTACTAGTTAGCTATAATGAGAAGTTGCATTTCTCTAATCTAGAAATCACTCTAAAGGTAAAACATCTTTAACAAGCTTGTAATAGTGTTCAATACTATACATTCCTACATATACGTACTAAGCTTCGCATTGTTACTGAGGTGTATAGCCAGACCCGGGGTAGACGAGACCACGTAAGTGGAGGTCTCAGGACATGTTCTGGACCGGCGCAAGCCCCCATAGGAATCTTTCGATGGATGCGACGTTCAAAAAGCCTCAAAAGCAGTTGATCGATAGCTGCTTTGAATATAAGTCTGGACATCCCGCTGAAAATTTCGTTCACAAAGTTTACTGCCGAAGGGTCCGGACATAACCGATGGGGAAGTGAAGACCTCGACCTGACAGCACATGACTCACGGCCTAGACGACTGCAAACCCTTTGAAAGCGATCCCGGCGTGATGGTATATTTGATATCGGGAAATACATGTACCTGAAAATAAGGACCTGGACGCGCAGGTGGTGCTGGAAAGGTAGACGGTCCAGCTGAAATACACAGATAGAAATATTGGCATCGCTGACTATACACTCACTTCTCTTGTAACTAGAATCGTCATCTCTGCTGGAGTGTTTCCGCGAGACGCGGATAGTCACCTTCCATTACTGCATCGATCCACTGGGGGATATGCTTCAGATGAAAGCCACCCCTGCAGCGACGAACTGCTTCTAGAAAGTCTTTCTTCAAGAGGCTACCTTCGACTCTCGTCGCCCAGTCAGGGTGTGACTGCTGCATCCGTGCCGCGTAGACCTTTCTCGATTGCGTCTGCTCAAACTCCATCAAGTGGATCCAGTACAACTCAGTCTTGCCCTCGTTATCCAACTCCTCATCATCGTCTGCGTCGCTACCGTCCCTGCCGCTTCCGTTCTCTCCCGGGCTCGCGTCCTCGTATCGGTCGCGCTCTGGCTCCTTCTCCCTTGCCGCTCCGATGAGAAACTTGGGCACTTGCGTGACGACCCACGAAGGCATTGTAGAGACGCACTCCCACTCCAACACGGCAGTAATTTTTCGATCATCATCCCCCAGGATGTTCTGCAAAGACAGGTCGTCGTGCCAAATAAAGGTGTACTCGGGCGGGTGCTGAAGGACGGTGAAGATCTTGGGCAGCAGGGCCAGAAGCTTCTCTGAGACGTCCACGCCAGCCTGAGCATATTCTCTGTCATATTCATCTTCCGCCTTCTGTATACCTTTCTTGTAGTCAAGGATGACGATTCTTAAAAAGGCGCTGAGGCAGTCATGGCTGGAACGAAAGGGGCCTCGAGGTACGTCGTAATCGAAATTGTTGCCCCAAAAGAAGACAAGAGATACATATTTGCTTGGCGTTTCGTGGTCTTCTTGTTCTTGCTGCTCTTGATGCTGATCCTTGTTCTTTATCGCGTCGAAATGAAGAGTTCCTATGGTCTGGAATTCCCTGCACTGATTGATAATATCGACCTGATACTCGGCGACCTTCTCAACCAAGCGCGTTTTCTGCGCCATAGACATGCCTCGCCATCGCTTGTAGACTGACATGCCTGGCATCAACTCCATCAGGATCCACTCAAACCCGATCTTGTTGTTGTTGGAATCGTCAAAGGCGAAGACGCGAGGCACCAGAGTGCTGGTCCAGCGTCGAAGCCAGCGTAGAGTCGCTACCTCGCCGCGAGTCTTGTCGCCAGGGTCTACCGGGAGAGACACGCGCATGAGCAATTTATTGCCGTTGGTTTGGACAAGGTACAACTTGTTGAATGCGCCCGCTGCATAAAAGGATACCTCACAGTTGTCGGCGTCCTAAATGTTCAGCTGCTCACGGCACACCTTTTCGATCGCCGTCACTGAGGGTTCTCGTGTCCAACGGGGCTCCAGTTCCAAGCTGCCATCCTCCCAGGCCAGCCCATCTTGGGGCGGTTTCGACATCTTGGCAACAGTGTCATAGACTTGTTCGAGCAACAGATTCTAGCATCGGTCGTCAAGTAGAGGCGCTTCCTGAGCTCACAACTTTTCTGCCCTTATTATGTTGTGTGTGATGATGTTGGCCACTGGCATTGCAGGGAGAATCAATGCCGGTGGTTGGGAAACTTATCTTGCCCAACATGCTGCCTCGTCCGATCGGAAAGGCTTCGGTTGTGCAAACTTGCGCTTTGGTACAAGGAAAGTGAGGCACAATGAATGACGGTTGTAATACATGATGTTGGGTGCATGAAAGACTTGATCGATGCGCTCCCCGGAAGCAAGAGTCCATGATCCCTGAACCCAACGGCTCTATGGCTGCAGCATCGATGGAGAAACTGTGAGATGGATAGGCAAGTGTCCAGAAGTCTTCTGATAGGGCTGGAGATACTACGTTTGGTAACACACTGAGATATTATTGGGAGAATCCGAGTGATGGTCATCCTTCACCTAGTTCGTGTAGTTTTCGACTTTGCCCCAGTCATGTCTACGCCGTCAAGTTTTACTATGTACAATTGTAGAGGATGTCCAAGTCCGCGCATAGAGCCACGAGAAGAAAAATGCGTCAATGAAGAGAAGATTGCAGACATGTACGGAACGGGGGGGGGGAGTATACCCAATTCGTTAAGACGTTTGGATAAATTAGGTGGCAGACGCTTCAACTGTGTGTCTACGACAGAAAGCTTTGAAGACCATATAGCACGCAGAGACTATTCAGAGAAGACTGGATTAAGAAATTGCTCTTACTAGCATTAAAAAGCCCCCATCAGCTTACAACACGTTCTTCTCTGCTCCGTGCATGGAACGGTTGCTCACATGGCAAAGGACGCCGCCCAAAATACCTTTCCTCAAAACGCCAGGCCATGTTGCAAAAAAACCTCTTCTAGTCACCAGCCCAGGATGTTAAACCAGCTCCTGCGAGGATCCTCCAGGGCGCCGTCAAAGACCCTTTGCCGGACGGCCTCGCTCTGGGGGTTCTTGTACTTGGCGAAGAAGCGGTCCATTGTCTGGGACTCGGTCTTGAGCTGGGAGCGGATGTTCAGGGCGACTGCGGAAACTGCGGAACGGTGGCGTGTTAGCGAGGGCGGTACCGCTGGATAGCGGGTTGAGGCACTTACCTATGCCCAAAGTGATGGCAGCGGGGAGGAACCTGGCAAGGGCCGGGGCGGTGGCGGGAATCCTGGCCGGTGGTTGGTTGACCATTGTGACAGTTACCGGGTCTGTAAGTGGTATGGGTGTTGCTGAAGACAAGGCGAGAGTGGGATGATGCAGTCGCAATGCAGTAAATAGACTTATAGTCGCAGTTGAAACTGTCTGGAGAAGCGAGGTTGCTTTCTGTGCGAAATGGATGCAGACTGGAGTGCATCCAAGATCGCGTTGCCATCTTGCACCCGCTGGGAGCATATATACAACGGTGCTAAACTGCCTTCCCCGATCATGATGCCGTCCCCCTTGCTCATCCACTCCGGTGTTGTCTGTCGATTGTCCGATGGTGGTGTGGTGTCTGGCGGGACATGGCGGTGCCGTGGTGTGATTGCGATCCCGACAGCGCGAGTCTGGCCTTTCTGGAGGGTTTTCATAGCTGTCAGATTTAGTCTGGGGAAGGCCGAACTCCCTGTTCTGCAAGGCTTCTCCCATCTTAATGGGGACAAGAATCGTATACGCCCTGATCTGATTCCTGCGCGCTATCCCTTATTGGTTCATCCACCGTTGGAAGGATTCGAGGACCGGGAATCGTGCGCGCTGTGTCTGCCCAGCGTGACTCTACCAGTCGAACGATTTCAGCCGGGTTTAGTTCGTAAGCATGCGCTTCCATTCGCTGGCCCCGGCGGCGCGGCAAGCCGGAGCTGGCATTATGGGTGGACCAGTACCTTGAAAAATGAACAGTTGGGCCATAGTATTGGGAAGTGGCGATGAGACCATGGACTTCGCCGACGGTGGGCGACGTGGTGGAAGCATTGAGTCATATGGAAAATTCCAGCTGGATTTTTGGATGTTCAGCTGTCGCTTGAATCGGCGAGAGTCGGGTCTTGCTCCTATTCGGAATGGGATATGCAGTGGAATCTGCGGGCGCTGGGATCCGACGGTCATCCCACCTGTTGTAAAAAGGGTCGGACGATAGAAGTAGACACATACTGTATCCGTATCGATAACCGCATTGGTTGGTTAGCCTGCGAGTCATGCTTCAGTTGGGTTTTCGGCTGCAAACGAGCCCGACTCACAGCTTGTGAGCCATCAAACCGCGCATCCATCGTAGGGGAGCGTAAGCCGCTTGAGTGTTTGTTCCAGTTCTTCCGTTCATCTAGTGCACGTAGAAACATGGCTGAGGCGCTTATATTGCTTTAAAGATTACAGATTGTTCTAATCACTGCCAAATTTCTATACTGTTAACAACACCTCTACCTCCTCTTTCTTTATGCCCAAGGTATGTATGTTCATCGTCCTACAGCTCTCCATGATTGTGACTACCTCGACCAAAAACGTCGGCACCGTTATCAATAAGCAGCTCTACAATGCTAAGGTGCCCCCCCCATAAAGCAGCTTGTAGTGCGTTACCATACCGGCCGCCTTCTGCATTAATCTCAGCACCCTTTCTCAGTAGTAACTCTATAACTTCAAGACGTCCTGCCCATGAAGCCGTCTGTAGAGCGTTACCATAGTATCCGCCTTGTGCGTTAACGTCAGCGCCATGTTCAAGGAGCAGCTGCACAATCTCAAGTTGTCCTTCAAATGAAGCAGCAACTAGTGCGTTGCAATAGTAACCACCCTGTTTGTTGACGTCAGCGCCATGTTCAAGGAGCAGCTCGACAACTTCAAGCTGCCTTGCTGATGAAGCAGCCTGTAGCGCGGTGCCATAGATACCGCCTTGTATGTTGACATCAGCGCCATTTTCAAGGAGTAGCTTTACAACTCCCACACGCCCTGTCCATGAAGCGGTCTGTAGTGCGTTTCCAAAGTGATCGTCATGCCGGTTACCTTGAGCGCTGGCATCAGCGCCATGTTGAAGAAGCAACCTTGCGATCTCAAGTCTTCCACTAAACAAAGCGGCCGGCAGAGCGCCCCCGTGGAGACCGCCTTTTGCGTTAACATAGGCTCCTTTTTGAAGCAATTGCTCCACAATCTCTAGGTCCCCTCCTTGTGAGGCGGCCTGTAGTGCGTTGCCATACCAGCCGCCCCATTTGTTGACGTTGGTGCCTTCTGGAAGGGCTCTAACCAAGTTGGGCAGCTTGAGAACTGCCAACGCGTAGACGAGTGATGTGCCCATCTGTCGTTCATCTAGCTCCAACCGCGGAAACCAGAGGTCACTTTCTCGTAACCAATTTTGGATGCTTGTTTTTCGTGTGGCTCCGGAAGGGCGCTCTTGAGCACTTCCGCAGTCAGCCGCCTTATTCATCGTGGCGTCATTCGACAGTGCCTTTTCTGCATGTTCGAGGATGTGACTTGCTGCATATTTTAAGAAGGGGTCCTTGTCGTAACGCTCATTGATCTGCTCCTCGCATGTTGATGTAGTAACCGCCTCCTGGATACTGGACCAGCAACGAGCCCAGAGTCGGCCATGAATGGTCGCGAAAGGCTCAGATCCCAGATTTGCATCTAATATTTGCAGTCTCTTGTATCGAAACAAGAAGTCCCTAACCGATAGATGGATGAACTGGACAGAATCGGTGTTTTCTTCTTGTGCGTCAGTAAGGCCTTCTAATGTGTCGATGGACTGGACAGAATCGGCGTTTCCTTTCCGGATCTCGATAAGGCCTTTCGATGAATTGGTGATCCGTCGGCGGATTAGGTCGTCTGTGGGAAGCGCTATTCCCACTACAGCGGCAAAGAGTTCTTGGGGTGTCAGCGGACGCAAACTGAACAACACCCATTGCAGCATGCGGACTGTCTCTGCTGGATTTGACATGTCCTTTCGCAAAATGGCAGAGAACATTTTTTCGAGATCAGCCGGGACCTCCTCCAAAGTCGTCCGCATCGCCTCGACCTGTCCCTCGTCGTATGCCTTGTTGAGTAGAGACACAGCGATAACAACCCACAGGAAGATGCCGTCCGCTTTTCTTCGAATCTCGGATTTGATATCAGCATCGCTTACTCTCAGTGTGTCGTCGATATATCTGGAAATATCCCCTTTATGATCTCCACTGTTTTCGACTGTTAACTCAACGACCCTGTACATTGTAATGCTAGGGTAATGACGGCTCGAGAGGCATATCTTCAAGAGAACGTTTGCCCGGGAAGCATAGGTGCTAAGCAGTTCAAGGAATTTGACGACATCGCGGACATCTGACTCGTTGCATTCGTCAAGTGCATCAATAAAAAGAAGAAATGGCTTCGATAGATGCTGCTGCGTGAGGGCCCAGCGTATGAACTCTTGCAGCTCTGATTGGCGCCATTGCCACTCTTTGTTCACGCTGGCCGTCAGATAGAATGGTCGGAAATGCTTATACATGGCATTGTCGGTGAGGAGGATCTGATGGACAATCGACCGCAGCAGACCTAGGGGCGTCTTCTCAAGCATTTCGCCCCGTGCGTTGAAGAAGTAAGAGATCAGAAGGTAATCACTGAGAACAGCTGGTTGCTGAAAATATTGAAACGCGTGCTTCATCAACGTTGATTTCCCAGCACCCGGCTTGCCCTTGATCCAGAACACCCCATTGTGATCTTTTAAGCAGGCTGGATCCATTCACTGTCGAAATTCGAGCGTGTCGAACAACCAGTCGCAAGTTTCGGGGTGGGCAGGGAGGATATCATGCCGACGAGCGTTGATCTCCCGGAACGCCAGCGAACGGAGACAGTCTGGCATTCATTAGTATGTTGGCGGCCAAGATCCCAGCGATATTTCTGAGGGAGCCGGAGCGAAACTCACCATTTCTTTCATTTTCTTCTCTTTCAAGTCTTTTCCATCCGGCTTCAACCTTTTGCGACTGGTCTGCGACGCGACATTAGATCAATCGATGCGGGCGGTCCGAAAGGAGATCTTCTCACCGAACCTCCCCTGGAAGGTGATGATGGTCTGGCCCGAGAACTGGTTTCCGACGAGCGCGTTGTGTGCCTCGGTCGACCCAAATGATTGCACCGCTGTTGCTTGTCTGTCCATAGTAGAGGCTGTATGCCATCGCCTATGGGAGCCCAAATCTCAGACGACTGCATCCAGCGAGGCTCGTGGCACACGCCTCGAGGAAATAAAGCACTTCCAAGAAGGCAGAGTATTCAAGCAGCAAGACAGGCGGGGTTTCCTGGTGGCGCGTGTTTGAAATTAAGCGCTTTGCCTGAGACGAAGATAAAGGATGACATCCCGTGCCCTGAACACCACACAGCTGTAGCCGGGTCCAATCGAGATGGGCCTAGTGCATCACACGCTTCACCCCTCACGGTGTCAGTCGGAACCCTGCAATGCGACAGGGTGGCAGGTAATGCCGAGTATGACGGGCACCAGGCAGCGAATAGGCGACCTTCTACCGCGTACAATATGCGTCCAGGGCGGGCCAGATTGCATCAGGGACATAATAGGCTGCCGTTCTTCATATGATCCCGCCGCTTTGCGTGTTCTCACCGAGTCGGTCAGGCTGGCAGCTGGGGTTCAGAGCCAATTAGTTCCAGTAGCGTGCGTGGGAATTCCAACCTCCTCAGCGCCAAGCTCCTCTTCTTCCAAATGACTACCTTATAATTCCCCCAACCTTTTAGTTGTCGTATTCTAGTCGAAAGCGACCTTGAGAAGATGGCGGAAGAGCGCGCGACATCAGCAGCTCCTATAAATTCTTCCATGGCTCAACCCCAAGCAGCGGTCCCTACCGATGCCGTCGCTGCCGTCACTAGCACCGTTTACGACGCCACCCAAATCGACCAACCAGTTCAGCAGATTCAGGCAGAAGACGATGTCGAGCAAATAGATGACGGTTATGAGAGCGCCAGCGTGGCGAGCTCGGACGCCTCCGCGTCTCTCGCGTCTAGCGTGCGCGACTACAACTACGAGAACAGACGCCGCTACCACAAGTACAAGGGAGGGCAATACGCTTTCCCTAATGACGAACCTGAGCAGAACGCGAGGATATGAAGCACGCTATGGTTGTACACCTCTGCAGCGGCAAACTTTATAACGCGCCGCTTAAGAACCCGCAGAGAGTCATCGATGTCGGCACAGGGACTGATATCTGGGCTATTGACAGTATGCATTATGCATAACATCTTGCTCTAAGTCTTCCTTTCTTAAGTGGATGCTGGTTATTGAAGGTTTAGTGGCTGACGAGTATCCGGATGCTGATGTTGTTGGAATCGACTTGAGCCCGATTCAGCCTGAGTTTGTCCCGCCGAATGTACATTTCTTGGTTGACGATGCGGATGCTCGCTGGCTATATCCCGAGAACACTTTTGACTAGTTGAAGCGGATAACTAATGACTTAGTGACCATTGCATTGATATATTGAACACCCTAATCGTATGCAAAAGGCAAAACAAAAAGTGGCTTGCTGGTTATCCTTCAGCTAAAATTACGCGTACGAAAAGCTATGTTTATCTGCAATGTATTATTTTTCTCTACCTCTGGCGCCAAAAGCACGGCCGGCCTACAAAAATCAGTGGTGGCAGAGTTCAAGGAACTCAGGAAGGGCGACCGCTACACTGAACAAAGAAGTTAAGGTGTTAAATCAACAGAAACAATCCAAGCAGGGGAATCTACGTAGTAGACATGGATGACCCAGATAAAGCACAGTAGGCTAAGAAACAGGGGGTGTACGCTTGCTGTCGATTGCGCCGAACTAGTACAGCGCTGCGTACTGCTCCATCTCGTGGATGCGGCTATATATTTCGCCGAGCACTTGAATGGCGTCTCTGTGCTAATTCTTGCGGTCCTCAGAGAGGGTACCAGAGAGGGTCAGTATCAGTATGGCTTTAGCCGCTTTCTCGGGTTCAGACATTGTGGGAGTGTGCCGTCGTTCCTACCGTCTAGGTTAGGAACTGCTGTAAGATTGGATAGATGGAGGGCGTAGGCCTTGGTAGGGGAAGGCGGGAGGCATACCGGTGATTCACTGGGTTCGTTGCGTAAGGAGTCAAAGCCAATCTTTGGGTTGTTGACGAAGAGACTAGAGACTGCGGCTGGGGAAATGAGAAGAAGCTGTAGATTGGGAGATGAAAGTAGGTAGGAAAGGAGAAGAAACGTACGGTGGCCGCGGGCGGCAAGACGCACGAAAGGAGTTTTTCGCAAGGGATACAATGGAACCTCCGTTATGTGATTCAGACCAAGGATGGTCTGGGCGTACTTACAAACACCTACGAAGTCCCGATGTTTGTAAATTGAGACATGCCCATTCAAAGGCTTTTTTCAACAGCCAGCCGGCCGGCCTATTTAATCGCATTACCTGTTATAAGAAACTGAGATGGAGAGAAGGCCTTAATCCCAGCTATACTTGCTCCCTGGGACCTGTATTATTTTTCCGGTATAGCTTCAGAGAGAGTCGAACGGCAATAGATGAATAACAGCATCTAGATAACAGGTGGTACTGGCGATGAAACACTGTGAATTCCTCATGAGAAGCTCCATAACATGCTTCTGATACGGACTGACTCGAACGGAAACCTCACTCATCTGGTGGTTTCCCTTACCATTTCCCTCTTTCCCTTATCGTCACCTACTTTGGGACCCTAGCGGAAGACGATGTCTTAGACAGGGGCCGGCCCTGGAACGAAGCGGCTCGATTCAGTGGTTTCGAGGGGTACGTGGCATGCGCAATATAAATCTGATCGGGTGCGTCGTAGGATGACAGACAAGCCGCTGACGACCCAGCGGTGAAAGCAGAAACTGGAGCAGCGGAACGCAGTCGCTTCGTTACATGATGCTGATGATCCTCTTGTCTCGGGGCCGATGCACCTAAACTGCTGCTAAGATGATGCAGCCCACTGAGCAGTACGCGAATGGTCTTCTTTCCTAGGACTGTTGGACCTGGAATTAAATTATCAAGGAAGCGTCAGCGCATGGTCAGTACATTAGGAGTTAGTCGGCATGCAGGGCTTATTCGAGATGGCGGTCGCTGGGCTGATGAACGAATTTCCGGGCATCGTTATCTGCGGTATCTATGACTATGCTGTTGCTAACAAGAATAAGGAGTGGCAGCTATATGCTAGCGTCACATCTGTTTGTAAATGTAACATTACTCAAATTGGTTGCTCGCAATTAACAGAATCCTTCGTACAGATATCAATTATTTCTCGAACCGGCCCAGCAACCTATAAGAGTACTTAGGCGTGACCTTGAGTCAACCACTTGATTAGAGGCAAAACCTTACCTGCGGGAATTAATAGAATGGAACAGAAATATGAAGTTCTCATATCAATCATAATGCTATGATTGAGAATCCACGAGCGAGAGTTCCATGTTTCTGCAGAACTATGTCTATAATGAAACTACTATCATAAACCTGTATAAGCCAATCTTAGGCAAAAGCAAGTCTTTTACATAAAATTACACTCGATGCTTCACGCTAGTCTCCTCTCCAAGAACCCCCAAATAAGTGTTTCACCAAGGCATCGTCAGGAGTCGTGCCATCGTTAACGCTACCCGAATGCCGCTGCCCCATTCCAAACCCATTTATCGGCAAGACCAACACATTGCCATACAACGTTGGTGCCGCCATCCTCGACAGGTTTCTAATGTCTGTCAAAACCCCGTCGGGCTCCGTAGCCTGTATGTACTCCCACACGACATCCGTCCACGCGGCTGGGCCGGTAGAGTTCATGACCTCGAAGCTTGATGGCTTCAGCGAGCTCAGCTCCTGCTGAGAGACCTCATTTTTCCGTATCATATCGTCCACGGAGCTCATAATCCGAGTCACCATGTTTCGGAAGATGCGGTGGCCTGGCGCCGCAGCAATAGTCCATTGGCAGAACTGGAGTGGGTGTAGAATGTCTTGCCATGGGGTGTCGTCACGCTGGCCAAACTCGATGCCGACGACGAGTCGGGTCTGATTCGTTAGGTCATACGGCACCCACTCATCAATAGGTTTTAGAGCAATGGTATCGGTATCTGTATAAATACCGCCTTCTATGTCAAGGAGGAGGTAGCGTAGGAGATCGGATTTCATGCCGACGTTAGGAAGGGACTTGTATGTTGAAAGTATGCGTGTGTCGTGACCGAAATGTCGTTGGATAAAATCCTCGCCGCCAGTTCTACCAACTAGCGTACTAGAGCAGTGTCAGCCAGAGAGATGAACAATGTCAAAGGACGTTGGGAAATTGGTCCTTGTCAGCATTGTGACTCGAACAACGATTCATGTCAATATGTAAATCCGCCGCTGCACAGCCGTTCTGAAGACCAACAAGTGGGGAAATGACTAGAAGAAAGCAGGGGAAAAAAGGAAAACGAAAGTAGAAAACGCAGTATTTTTGAATAGCTATCAGAAATTCAGAAGCACTTACTAGGTATAATCTGGATTCATAGCCAGCCAAGTCGCCGTCTCCTTCAACGTGTCAGGATTGACAGGAGTACTGTCACTCCCTTGCTTGGGGAGCATGATCTGCCATATCTTCGGCGGGATCAGATGTCCCCGTCGTGGCCTCACCCACTCCCACGGCCGAGAGTCGTCGTTCCCCGGCATGCGGTTCGGTGCGTTGTGGAGCACGCCAATGCTCCGCAAGCCGGAGGTACCGGCTAGAGAGAGCGTTGAGAGCAGAATAAGTGCGGGGATCATCAGTATGCGAGTACGGAGTCGCAGGCGTGAGAAGTTGTAGACAATTTGCTCTCCCAGCAGAGCGATGGAGCTCGCGACCGCCTCGAGCCCGGACATGGTCGCTTGCGTTTTCTCGTCCATGGATGGGCCAGGGTTGGCGTCGCTACGACGCTGTATGTTCAATTAGGAGGGCAAAGATAGTGAAAGAATCAAGAGGAACCAAGGTATTATACCGGCGAAAGAGAGCGCTGGTAACACGTATTGTGTTTGTCCCTGCCCGAACTAAATAGATTAGTTACTGTCCAAAGGAGGCAAGGGTCCGAAGGGGAATCTAGATGGCAGGGGCGTACCAAAGAGACAACCAACAAGAAGACTGGGATCAAGATGACCGACCAACAGTCTAGCTGGGCGCCAGCTCTCATACCTCGACCAATTATGTGTACCGAATAGCCGACGTTGTTTGAGATCAGGCTCAAGTCGACGCCTTACCAGCAACCACTTCTATGACTTTCTCAAATCAAACATTGTGCATTATCTTTCTGCTACGGCTCCTGCATTTTTGTTCAAGCTTGTCATCTTGTCTTTATGTCCTTCTTTAACACCGAGCCAGACAAGAGGGCGGGAAAAAACCGGCAATGAGAGAACGGATGGCAGCTGCATGGCAAGACTATTACCTCCAGTTCGATCTTTTCCCTTCGTGACTCCTGTTGGTGCAGAGCTTGCCTGCCGCGGCGGATTGGGGTGGAGTGTGTGCATGGCCACGGTACAAACGAGCTTCCGCATTTGGTCAAATATTAATTTCAGGTAGCACATTTGGATTCTATTGGACAACGATGGCATGGTGAAAGTTCGAAATTCCGATACTATGGTTCTGTAAGGGGTTATTGTTGGACAGTGACTGGTTGACGGTCAAATCAATGGGCTTCGTTGACCAACTGACCCAGTAAATCGCCTGATACAAGCACCAACGGTTGGTTTCATGAGAGGCTGCCGCCGAGGATTCGTACATTAAAATCCATGGATCCTAGAAGCTTTTGCCGCAGGTACTTCCCGTTCCAGTAAACGTCCTGGAGAGAGGATATGTGACCAACAATAAGTTGACAAACGACTTAAGCGCCAGACTATCCGTATGTGATAATATCAGAAGCAAGGGGTTTGCTTCACGGGCTTGGGGCCAAATTCCATCCAGACTGCCACGCCACACCCATTGCTTCTTACAACACCAGACTAGCGTGACAAAGACTATATCCAAAGCTGTGGGTTTCTCTGGGAGCAACTCAAACCGTCCTCAATAGCCCCGACATCAAGCACCAGTTTTGGTTTCAACCCATCTCTTGCTGACATTGACTTGCTGATTTTTCCCAAAGCCGTCAAAAGTCAAGAAACATAGCCAAAGAGGATAACCCCCATGACACCAAATCCGCTTGTAACCTCATTACCGACAATTCCGTAAACATGGACGGCCCCAACCTCCTGCTTTGCTAGCACCAACTATTACCGTGTCTTCTTCAGCAGGGGCGACAATGTTTTCTTCTACACGGACCTGTACGGAGTGCCTATGCTCAGCGCGCCCACGGGAGATTGCCTCCCGCCGTCGTTCACCGTTAACTCACCTTACATTACGGACGGCGGATGCCCGGCGGGCTTTACTTCCGGCTGCGTAAGGCGCGTCGCTCCAAGCACCGTGACTTGCTGCCCCAGGTTCGTTTTCTGTTCTTCTATATGGATATGAGACCCGCGCTGGGCACGTTTTCGATTCACGAATCGCAAAGAAACATTGAAAAAGTTATCAGCTAACACGCCGGGTGCGCGCAGTGTCACCGGTGACGCCTTTGTGTTCAAGTGCGAAGATCAAGGGACCTACGGTTGTCTTGCAACAGCAACCTCCGGGGCCGTATGAATAGGTTCCCGAACTGGTATCAATATTCCAGAGCCGAGGAGGGAAGCATTGAGAATCACACCGTCTTCAGGTCAAACAATCCAAGCGTGGGGAATCAGAATGATCTCAGTAAGCTGACTTTAATAACACCCATAGGATTTGCAACAAATCAACTAACGTACACCCTACCTGATACAGACAGCTCCGACAATAAGTGATAACAGTGTCTTTCCGACAACAACAACAACACCAACACCGATAACTGCAGCATCGTCGCTCATACCAACCGGTAACGGTTACGAATCATCATTGTCAAGCCCATCTTCCGGCGTTTTGGCAGGCGCCGCTATCGGCGCCGCCGCGGCAGTCGCTATTCTCGTCTTCATCGTGTTTCTGGTACGCCGTCACAAACGCAGATCACAGACGAGGGATGATACCAATTACAACACCGTCACATTCAGTGGTCAACAAGGGGCGCATGTTGATCCTGATCCTATGAAAGATACCCACGGAAATTTCCACGAGGCCCCAGACAGCGGACATCGTAGCTATGGGCGAGATGCTTGGGAGCTGCAGGGTTAGGTTGGCTAGTAATGTATTTGTGTTTTAAATAACCCAATTCTGATACCTGTCGTTAGGGAACCTTTGTGTGGCCGTGGAAGAGGACGAGGGATTTAGTAAATCCGTGCGAACGTCGAAGGCTCGATGATGTGGAATTCTGCGACGCACCACCCCATCGTGGCTAGTGCTGCCCACTCTAACGGTTCTCAACAGGTTCACATGTAATACTTGTCTGTAAACAGCATCATGGGAAGTCAGACAACAGATATAGGGCACGTCAAACTAACATACTATTAAAACTCAAAGGAGTAATTGCAATACCTATGCTCTACAATTTCATGCCGGGCCGGCCTCGCTTGCTAAAACGTTAAAAGGCTCTACTTTACAGGCGAGGAGGATTGGCATCCGCCTTGGTCTCGTGGCTTTCCATGGCGAGCTTTTCCGTCTTTTGCGCAACCTCTTCCATCAGCTTATCCTCAACACCGTCGAGGATGACGGCAGTCTCCTCCAGACTCATCTTGCCAGTCTCCACAAACACAAAATAGACAACCAAGGCCTCGAACGCCAGCCAGACGTCGTACGTGATGTAGTACTTCCATTTAGAGTTGGTCACCCCGATGGGGTTGGCGTACTGGTTGAAGATCAACGCCAGGGCGACGAACAGGTTATACAGCACCAAGCCCTTGGCGCGGAGATTGTAAGGTAGGATCTCGACGACGTAGGTCACCTGCAGCGCGCCCCATCCCACGGTGAAGGTGACGTTGTACAGGAAGATCATGGCCAGCACGCCCTTTGCCAGGGCCGGGGATCCTTCGCCGGTGAGGTCCGTCTGCTTCTCATAGGTCGCCTGGAGCCCGGTCCAGATAACGTAGCAGACGAGGGAGCCGATGGTGGAGGCCAGGAACATGGTGCGGCGGCGGAAGCGGTTGACGAGCACCGAGGCGAGGATACCCCAGACCAGACCCCAGATTGTGAGCAAGGCGTTGATGAGCGTCTGGGTGTCTTGCGAAGTGTATCCGATCGAGTTCAGGATGAGCGTGAGGTAGTAAGAAATCAAGCCGTTACCGGACCTATTCAGCCAATGTCAGTCAAGCTACAAGGAATAGAGTCACCTAAATAACTTACCATTGGGAGAAGAAGCCGACGCAAAGGATGATGAGAAACCTGCGCCGGTTCCCCGGCGTACGGAAGAACGAGAGGTACGACGTCGTGCGCGACGCTTCGGCCTCGAGCCGCAGCGCGGCCCTGATCTCCTCCATCTCCAGCGGCACGATGAGGTCAGAGGCGTCGCCGTTGGCGTGGTACTTGACCAGCAGGGCCTCGGCCTCGGCGTCCCTCTCCTTGGCGATGAGCCAGCGCGGCGACTCCTCGATGAAGAAGCAGAGGCCGAGCTGGACGACGCTGGAGAGGCCCTGCAGGACGGAGGGGATGCGCCAGGCCCAGGTGTTGCCGATGCGGAATGTGCCGAAGGTGATCCAGGCGGCGCTGAGGGCGCCGAGCCCCCAGAGCGAGTTGTAGATGCTGACGAGGGGCGCGCGCTGCGAGGGGTAGGCGAGCTCCATGATCATGAGCGGGGCGGCGGTGATGTTGAGCGCGAGGCCGAAACCGAGAATGCCGCGGGCGGCGATGAACATGCCGACGTTCTGGGCGGCGCCCTGCAGGGCGACGCCGACGATGAGGATGGCGGCGCTGACCAGCAGGGCGGGCTTCCGGCCGAAGCGGTCGCAGAACCAGGCGCAGAAGGGCAGGGCGACGAGCTGGCCGACGTTCTGGATGGCGTTCAAACTAGAGAGAATGAGGACAATCAGCATCGCGTGCGCGGGAGAGAGGCGGGCGCGTTGGGTATGGTCACTGACAGTCCCAGTTCCTCCGCGTCGGGGTCGTTGAACGATTCCTTCCAAGTGTCGAGGGACTGCAGACCGTTCATCATCGAGCCATCGTAGCCGGTCGCGTAGCTCGAGACCAGAGACAGGACGAGCACGCAGTTCAGCTTGACGATGCCCGGGTTCGACATCCACTTGAACGCGCCTCTCTTGTTGGCGATGGCGGCGTCCACGGTGACGGGGACGCCGACCGGCTCTGATGTTGTGGAAGCTTCTTTCGACATGGCTGCGCGGTTCCTCAGAGAGGTTGTCAAGGCCGGAAAGAGTCTGTCTTCCAGGCTTTCGAAGGGGAGAAAAGCATTTGAGGGTCTATCGCGTACATATGCCGGCGAAGCTTGACTCAGCGACGGGCCGATGTGCGTGCTTCGTATTTCTCTCGATTGACGATAACAATGTTACAACAGCCGGCCATCGTCCGGGCCGGGAGAGGGGCAAGGAATCGTTTCCTGGCCTAGAGCCTTTGGAGGGAGATAGCCATCAACTGCCAGATAGAGCGAGGTCATGAGATAGGTATCAGTGGGGTTGCCAGGTCCATGGCTCCGGGTTGGCTAGGCTTATCAGCTGAGGGAAGCTATATAGCCGGGGGAAAACAAGCCGAATCGGGGAACTGTAAAATTAATCATGGCGCCAGATGTAACATGGCCCGAGAGATGCGGGGGAGGGAGGGGGTAGAAGAGGAGTAGGAAGTTAGCATGTAGTTATTATATTCTATAGTATTGTACTTCTATTCGGATCGGAACGAAACTTTCTGTTGTGATTAGTATTAGACAAGATGATGATACTGTTGCTCTAACTGTATAGTGACCACCAAAGTCCGAAAACCCTGCATTTATGGTCCATCACATACATCACTCCCCTCTTTGTTTCCAAACTTTTTGAAGGTGACTGCCTGTATCACTATTACTGTGTACCTGGCGACCTCAAGAGGAACCGACTTGATAACGTGCGTGGGCAGGAGGAAGAGAGGGCAAGGATGAGGATAGCGCTGTGCTCGTGCCTTGGCCCTTGACAAGATATGCTCATCTTTAGACTGACCGGGTGGCCGCCCTCATAACAATTTCCATATCTGTCCCCCGGTATCTCACGCGACCGTTTCCGAGGTAAACGCGTGGTCTCCCCCGCAAACCCATTCGTGGCGTCGCTTATGCGCAGTCAGTCCACTATTTTGATGTTGGGGTATGTAACCTGACCCAAGGGGAGGGGATACGGTAATGATCCACCGGGTCCGGTCCGGGTTTGACCGGGCTCTGTCTGGCGAATTGGCGGTTGTAATTGGCGGATTAGGAGGAAGCTGGCCGGGCACTGATTCTCGAAAGAGATTCGACCGAGGAGTGGACTATGACTCGTGGAGGATTGTTTTCTTAGATCATACGTAGTAGCTACTAGTATACCCAGTTGTTTACTCGCTTGAGAAGAGAGAGTCTACATGGGCATGGCTTGGGATATCCACCCGAGCCCGGGTGTTTATGGTATATAGTAGCGGGCCAGAAGACGACCGACGGCGGACGCTGTTCCAAGGAATGTCGCCCGAAGTGCTCGCGTCTCTCGAAGTGCCTGCATCTCCCTGTATCCTAAAATGCGTCTCAACCTGACCGTGGCTTCAATGCTGACCTCCGGCGCGACGCTGGGGGTCGCGGCAGCAAGCAAGCCGGAGCTTTCAGCTAGTGAGTAGAGCCGGCAGAGCAATTCAGGCGTGTGCCATTAGCATTTCAAAGCTTACGGGATCTCTACTAGACGCGCAAAGCTTGTTCGATTACGCCATGGATGTCCAGGACTCCCGGTGGGACGACTCCTACAAGCTTATTTGGTACCAGGACAACGGTCCGTGGTCCGTCCGGTTCACGGCGTGGTACACGGCTGGTTTGCTGCACCGCAACAAGGGCGACGATGTGAAGAACGCAAAGGCGGCGATTGAGAACGTGTGAGTTGTTTGTGCGGTGCCCGAGCGAACGATGCTGATGCGAGCCGCCGTCCGCAGCCTGGCGAGCCAGATGACTTCAGATTACGAGTCGGCGTGGTACGGGACGTTCAAGCTCTCGCCCGACGAGCCGGACCCGACGCCGGACTCTGAACTGTATCCGCCAAGTATCTACGTGAGTCGTCTCTTGTCTTTGCGTTGAGGAAAACCACGTTGGGTTGCTGCGATGCTAAGAGTGGCGCAAGAACACGTATGATCCCAACTGGAGAGAATTCATCGGGTAAGTTCAAGTCCATATCCCCGAGGGGAGTGAAGGCGACAGATAAAACACGGTAAAGAGCGCACACTAACACCGACCAGAACCCAGCTCATCCAGGACGTCGAGCTCTACGGCGACCTCCTCGGCGACGAACTCGTTAGCAAGATCGAAGACGCGATGGAGATCCAAGCCGTCGGCGCCATGCGGCGCAACGGCAGCTACCCGGAGGGTGACAACCTCATCCTGGGCTACTCGAACCCGAACCTCATGCGCACCCTGACGGTCGGCTGGATCGGCGCGCGCCGCGGCAACGCGACGTTTATCGACTTCGCCAACACACACGGCACCCAGCTCCTCGAGCTCTTCCGGTACAACGACACGCTGGGCGAGTACAACGCGCCCAACTACTACGGCATGGACGTGTGGGCGCTGGCGGCCAACATCGCATACGGGCCGCCCAACGCGACCATGACGGCCAACGCCGGGTACATCCTCACCAAGATGTGGGACGACATCGCGGCGCACTACAACCCGTACCTCGGCAACCTCGTCGGGCCCTACGACCGCGCCTACACGCGAGACATGACGGAGCACTCGTCCATCCTGCCCATGTACTGGTGGGCCATGTTCGGGCGCGAGTTCGGCCCCCAGCCGCCCAAGGGCGAGGGCGACCTGCTCTACGACGCGGCCCAGGGCGCCGCGATCGCGCTGGTGTCGGACACGGTCGCCAAGCACATCTCGGACGGGGCCGCCGCAGCGCTCAAGGCCAAGGGGCCCTGGGAGGGCGCGCGCAGCCTCTCGCGCACGGCGAGGGAGGAGCTGGACGATGCCGGCAGCGCGGTCCGCAACGTCACGTCGTGGATCAGCGCGCCGCTCATGGTGGGCGGCCAGGAGGTCGCCGAGGACAAGAACCGCGGCAACCAGTTCGTGCCCGCCATCGTGCACTGGGCGTCGGACCCGGGACACGCGCCGTTCCCCTACATCGGCTTTTTCCTGCTGTACCCCTCCGCCTCGACCATCAAGGCCGTGGCCGGCGAGCGCTCCCTCAGCGTGTCGTACCCGAACGCGACGCAGGCGGGGTCCGACATCTTCACGTTCGCGCTGTCCGGCATCCCGCCGTCGTGGACGCTGGGCGGCAAGACGGTCACGGGGCTGGAGGAGCTGCCGTGCCTCAGCGTCAACGTGTCGGCGCCGGGGCTGGAGAAGCAGCCGGTCTCGTACGGGCAGCAGCTGAGGGACCACTGGTACTACAACGTGTCGTACGCGGTGCCGGCCGGCTTCGAGGGCGTCCCGCGGGTGGACTTGACGATGGAGTACACTTGCGAGGTGTAGAGACGTTGGGTTTGGGTTAGGGTTTGGGTTTCAGGGAGACGCCCGCGTTCCATTGGAATCAGATGCGAGGCGTTTCGTCGAGCTCAGAAGCACGCACAAGGAGTGTTTGATTGCTAGGTATTTGCCTGCGGGGAGGGGGGGGAAAAACAACAAAAAACAAAGAGCGGAATGCCCTGCCGTGCGATCCGTTCGGTGGCTTTTCGCACGAGCGTCGTTCACTCCTCAGTCGCACAACAGGGGCTTGATGGTCAAGCTGGGCATTCCCGTGATGTTATACTAGGCTGAATATGCGCGCACGAAGTATAATGTTTAATTCATTCATGTCTCCGCGCCGGAAGACGTACCCGTGAAGACCACGAAGTGTCTTAGTGAGCGCCAAGAAGTGGCATTCCATCTCACAAGCACACACGCACACACACACTGTCGACGTATTGAGTTCGCCCGGCTGCTGCCGTGTTGTCTAGATGAACTTTGTGTCGAAACCCAATCTATGCAATGCTGTCAACTGTCAGAGACCCCTGCGACAGCGGCTGCGGCCGACTCGCCCCCCCGTTTTGACTTTCAGGCCTTGACCCGAGATGAGACGAGGGTGCCATTTTGCAAGTCGGCATTTCGGCCAGGTAAACGGGCGAGAATCTCAGGTCATGTTCGAAGATTGGGCGCTGGCGGTTCAGAAGCGCGTCGTTTTGAGTGATATTCGCTTGATCCATTGATTCGATTCAGTTGCTCCGGCTCACCGCTTCGTGTCGTATCCAGGGCTATCTGTACCCGTATGTATGCATATTAGTCGCGTCTATTCACCCAAACATGCCCTGTGTGACCCTGGCAACGCTCCCCCCTGTAGTTTCAGATTAAGCAAACAAGCATCAGGTCTGAACTCGGAAGCCCAGCCGAACAAAGTCAACAGACTCTTCCCTCGTCATTAAATCCCCCAGCTGTCGGTGAAGAATTGAACTGAAAATGCCGCTTGCGCTGGTGGAATGCAGTCGTTTGCCAACTCGATGGCTTATCTAGAGGCGGCTCGAAACAAGGGACCAGAACATATTATGTATGCGCACGCATCCGGTTCATCCTAACCCAACCCGCAACGTCGACACACGCAAGAGGCGCCCTGGCGCCCTAAAGACCATCCCTCCCCTTACCTATTGTCTCAGTTTAGCGTCTCGCCTCACTCAGAAACGACAGGAAGCTTGGACTCTCGTGTCTCAAAAAGGAGCGAGTCGAGTCGACATGTCGGGCCCCCCCACTAAGGATAGCGCGCCCCCTCCGTCTGATCCGATCACCGTGGCCAATTTCCACCGAAGGGGGTCCCATCGGAGGGGGTCTTTATGGGGATCTGGAAGGGGGTTCGGTTTGGTTTGGTGGTAGGCCACCCCCGTATTCATTTTATTGATACCCAAGGTCTTATGTACGGGACACCTTGCCCGGGGCACGTCACTCGTTGCTTTTCTTCTCGGACGTTCCCTCCCCGTCGCCAAGAAACGTTTCTCGTCCTCCTCCGCCGGTGACTTCATCGCCCCTCGCACTCACGCACGTTACATGAATTGAAGCGCCAGTCAATATCCTCCTCGATCACAGGAGCAACCAAGCCGAGAGGACAGAGAGTGTGTGACCGGAGACCGAGTGGGAGGGACAGGCCAGGGGAAGCTGGGAACCTCGGACAGGGAGAGAGACAGAGAGAGAAAAAGAGAGAGAGAGAGAGAGAGAGAGATGGGGGCTGCCGGCGATGGTTTCCCACTCAGGGGCCGCCCGTTCAAGGACAGTGAGGACGACGATGCCGCCCACGACGACAAGTACGCGCGCCGACAGAGTCTCGACGAAGAGGCCAGGTTTCTCGCCGACGAGGAGGAGTACGAGCTCGAGGAGAGCACCTCGAGCCGGCCCTCGCTCTCGCAGCAAAAGTTCCCGCACACCCCGAAGCGCCATTGCATCGCCGGCCCGCAGCCGCCGCGCGTCCACACCATCCGCCCCGTCCTGCCCGCCATCCAGGAGGCGCCGCCGCGGCTGCTCGGCCTCGTCGCGCCCACGACCCGCCGCAAGGCCGTCCTCGTCGCCCTCTTCCTCGCCCTGTGGGCCGTCGCCTTCTCGGTCCCGCTGGCCTCGTCCCGCGCCCTCACCGACGCCGACGGCCGCGACGTCGTCAGCCTCGACTGCGGCGACACCCTGTGGCGCTTCAAGAACGGCTGCGGCCTCGACGGCGCCGACTGCCGCCCCTTCGCCAACGCGAGCATGTCCTTCCGGTGCCCGGCCAACTGCATGGCCCACAAGCTGCTGAACCCCCACGCCGTCGGCCCGCGCGAGATCGTCTACAAGCCGCTCGTCGTCGGCGGCGGCGACGACGACGGCGTCTACCGCGGCGACTCCATGATCTGCGCCGCCGCCATCCACGCCGGCGTCGTCACGGACCTCAGCGGCGGGTGCGGCCGCCTCCACCGCCTGGGCCAGCACGAGATCTTCAACGCCTCGACCCGGAACGGCGTCGAGACGGTCCCCTTCGACTCGTACTTCCCGCTGTCCTTCAACCTGTCCGCCGAACCGTCGCTGCTCTGTGGCCGGCGGGACCCCCGCGAGGTCCTCCTCCCGACCTCCTTCTTCTTCTCCGGCGTTTTCTCGCTCTTCACGACGTCCCCGGCCTGGCAGTTCTTCGTCTCCTTCGTCGGCATCTTCGCCCACGTCAGCTTCGCCTCCGACCCGCCCACCGCCTCCCGCCACCCGGCCTCGGTGCTGCCGGATCGTATCTCGTTGTTCACCGGCCGCCTGCTGCCAGCGGCCTTCTGCGCCGTCGTCCTCTACCGCATCTGCGTGCGGCGCACCCTCACGAACCTGCGCGCCCAGTTCGAGAAGACGGCGCTGTGGCTCGGCGGCTTCTGGTTCGGCGCGCTGTCCAACTACACGTTCGGCTGGATGCCGATCCAGCGCCTCACGGCCCACGACATCGAGCAGCAGCCCGGCGCCAAGCCGGCGCTGGCCCTCATCCTCACCGTGCTCGCCTTTGTCATGGCCAAGCAGGTCTACTTCTTCTGGCTCGAGGGCCGGCTGCCCCGTTTTCTGGCCCTCTACGCCCTCTTCCTGGCCGGCATCATCGTCGGCCTCTCCATCCCCGGCGTCGACCTGCGCGTGCATCACTACATCATGGCCTTCCTCCTGCTCCCGGGGACCAGCATGCAGACGCGCACCTCGCTCTTTTACCAAGGCATGCTGCTCGGCCTCTTCGTCAACGGCATCGCCCGCTGGGGCTTCGACTCGGTCCTGCAGACCCCGGACGAGCTGCGCGAGGACGGCGCCTTTGGCTCCCTCCTCCCCCGCCTCGCCGAGCCCGTCATCTCCTCGGGCTCCTTCGAGCGCAGCATCGGCTTCAGCTGGCTACTGCCGCCCGACGCCGACCTCATCGCCTCGGGCTACGACGGCATCAGCGCGCTGGTTAACGACGTCGAGCGATTTCGGTACTACTTCGCCGACGGGCCGGACGACAACCTGTTTGTGTGGATCCGCAAGGCCAAGATGGCCCTGCCCGAGTATTTCAGATTTGCTTACATGAAGGACGGCGTTACACTAGACTATACAGAGGCCGGCACGTGGTTCGCCAACGGAACATGGGCGATGCCGCGGCAGTAGAATAGAATGGGATGGGATAAGGATGGGATGGGATGGGCGTGATTGGGCTGGCTGGATTTAGCATGCAAAAGGCGGTGGCGTCAGATTTGCGATTCTTTTTGTCACATAGCGACTTGGTATTGATCATATATGCATTTCCGTCTTTTTGTCATCATTATCGTTGCCGCTCGTGGGGTTGTCGATGGCTTCTTGTGGCATCTAGCTTTCGTCCGCACTACTAACTTTCTTCGGTATCGGACACACCCTTGCGAACCGACCATGCCGAATATCGGCATTGGGAAACCCCAAGCGTAGAATCCGAAGAGACGGCACACGGAAGCCCCACATTCTGTACATTCTGTGTCATCCGCGCCCTTCCCTGACATGTCGACATCGGCCTGGGGTCCCTTTTCCACTTTTACCCCGTGAACTAAGGGGTGGCCGAAGCCGAAAAGGCCAAGGTTAAAGCTGGGCCGAACATCTTGTTTCCCGTCCAAGTCAGGACAGCCGCTCATCTGTTCTTGCTCGTGACTCGCTCACGACCGAATGGCTCGCTCCCTACTCAGACTCTTGACTTATACCAACCGTTGTCAAAAAGCAGCTGAAAAGCTCCAAGACCGCGAGGAGAACTAATAACCTGCCATACAATTATTCAGGGTCCCGAAAAAAGAGAAAGAAACAATGTCAGCAACCAGAGTCACGCTGATCCCCTGGGACCCAGAGTCCGCAGACCACTACGCGCGGATGGTGGACCAGAGAATAGCATGCGGCTGGGACGATGACCAGGTGCCCGCGTGGCAGGGCTGGCAGCGCTCGGGGTTCAAATGCATCTACTGGATCGTGAGTTGTGTCGTGTTTTTCGTCCGCTGTGAGATGACTCGCAGCGGATGCGATCCTGCGAATGGCCCTTTCACATCACATCCGATCTCGGCATTGCGCACCGGCTGACGACTCAAAAGGCATTTACAAGTGAAGACCCAGATCGTGATGCAAAGATCGCCAAGCACATATCCGAATACCCAAAGGTCCGGCCCTGATCTTCTGCCCTGTCTTCCACTCACTAACATCGACGCTGCTCTACTAGGAGGCGGAGCCGATTGTCGACACCGCACAATCCATCTTCGCCGTCTCCAGGACGCCCACCGGGACGCCGTTCCACCCCGTCGGCCACATCTCGCTCGACGTCGACAACCCACGCGCCAAGCCCCTGGACCTGCCGATCCCCAAAGAGAACGTGTTCTGGATCAAGAGCCTCTACGTCTCCTTCGCGCTCCAGAGCTCGGGCATCGGCAGGGCGGCAATGGATATGGTGGAGGCCATGGCCGCCGGCGCGCCGCTCTGCGCCAGGACGCTGATGCTGGACACCCTCTCGAAGGAGGACCAGCTCCGGAAAGAGTCTGCCGTGGTGGCACAGGGAAGACTCCCGGCGGTATGTCTTCTCTCCCTTGCATCCCCCCAGATGGCCCTTGCAGTCCGGTTGCACGTGATCTAGACGCTGACGTGAACCGAATCAAGTCGCCCACTCACGCGTGGTATGAAAGGAGAGGGTATAAGCTCATCCGGACGATCAACAACTTCTACGGGTACCCGGAGAAGGACCCGGACGGCAACCCGGTGGTTAGGAGAACCGTGTTCTTGCGTAAAGACCTCGTCTAGTATTCGAGAGAGGTACGGAAAAGAAGGAATAAACGAGACTCTTTTAAGTGCTGCCTCAAGGTTGTCCCTGGTGTCGGAACATATTCAACTGACAGGGCCAACCCAGTCCAGCATTATGCTCATCTCGACGCCGTGTTTTCGGCCGGTATTATGTGAGTTGCAGGCAAGTTCCGGGACAACTAGAGTGAAGACGCGTTCCGCTTGGCTACTTAGCGATGAACCCCGACTGGACAAACACATGCCACACATAAATCAGATGCCTTTGCTCCTCCTTCTCCTCGCTCTAGGGACCTCACTTGGTTTCACACTCAAATACGTGTTCTCGTAGTACCCCTTTTGGAAATGCCACCAGACGCGCCAGCCAACCATAATGGCGAGCGTTAGAGGTACGCTCACAGCCCAGTAGACCCAAAACTCGGGAACCACCGTCCTGTCAGTGTCCCCTGCTGTCGAAGACGAACCTTGCCAGTCGAACATGGACATGCTGAAGAGCGTCTGGCGGGCCCCAATGTTACTTTTTGGAAGCAGAATTCGGACCCGGGTGAATGGGAAAACTTACGGCGATAAAGGTTGGGGGCAGGAAGATCATGGTCACCACGGCAAGAGTCTTCATGGCGGTGCTGTCGAGCCCCGCGTTCGCCGCTATTTTCATGTTGAGGTTGTTCCCCGCCTGGGCGATGAAATTGTAAAGCTGTACAGGCGTTTCGCGTAAGCTACTCGCCTCGGTTTTCTTCCATGGAACTCCGGGGAGAGGGGGCGGGGGGGGGGGGGGGGGTTCTTACCACGTTGAGTTGGAGATCCAGCCTCGTCTTCATCGCGCCAACAAACGAGACGATGGACAGCGCTTCGCACTCGAGGTACTCGACGATACTGCGCAGCTCCGCGTCCGCCGCGGGGGAGATTCGGCCGTGGAGCGCGCCCAAGTCGTCGTTGACGCGGCCGAGGAACTTGACGTACTGCAGATCCCACTCCAGGATCCCGAGCATGTTGACGACATCCGTCGCCGTCGTGTTCAGAAACGCCGTGATCCGGAGCCTCTCCTCGTCGTCCTGGATCATATGCTGAACAGACGCGTTGATTTCCGAGCCTACCAGCCGGGCGGACTTGGTGACGCCGAGGGCCATCTCGATATCGGTCACCTTGGGCGCCAAGTGACTCTTGAACGCCTCGGCCCTTGATAGGTGTTCCCGCACGAGGACCGTGGGCAGGAATAGCGGGTGGGCCCAGAGGGCGGCCGCGGACCGCATCACGCAGTGCAAGCTCTCTGCGTGGGGGACGATCGGCTCCTTCGTCACGTAGTCCCGATTGGAGAACATGTTCCAGCCGTGGAGGAACGCCAGCGTCGTGCCCGTGTCGAGGTGATGAGACATTGCCAGCCCGAGGTTCCCCAGCTGGAACATCTGAGGAAGCTTGGCGGTGAGGACTGTCGCCGGACAGTCAGCCTTTCTTCCTCGTGCAGCGCCACTGCGCGGTGTCCTCTACCTATGGACTCGAGCCTGCTGTCGTTGTCCGCCCTGAACCGCAGGTTGGAGTACTGCTTCCCGTTGTTGGCCACAAGGATGGGCAGCGTCTCGGTCGAGAGCCGAAAGGCCGTCTCCATGACCAGGAAAGAGGACCGACTCATCGCGAAGCCCACGGGGAGCCAGGTCACGCGCTCGCACATCAGGAGGCGGATGCGCATGGTTGGTCTGGCCTGGCCAGGTCTCGCCCGGAGGGAGAACCGGCCCTGTTGGTGAAGCCATTGTTCGACCTCGTCGTCATCCATGAAGCCGGTTCTGCAATCGCTTGCAGCAGAACCTGCTATTTCCGCGCGTTAAAGCCTTATCGACTGATTTGAATGACACACACGTCGTTACGTACCCGCGCTGCCATCGGTCCAAGCCTCGAAGTAACCGAGTTGTCCCTCATTGGGGCTCCAAATGCAGGAGCCGAGGAGACGTTGGCGCTCGGCATCAAACATTGCGAAGGGCTCAATGCGAATTGGCCTATCGATTCGATGGGTTTTGGGCAGACAGAAAGTAATACTTACCCTCAAGCCGCACACAACCAGATGCGGCTCGGGGCAGACAGCAAAATATAAGCTGACGCAGGTAAGCGCTGGCGGATTCAGCTGTGGACTAAGAACAGGGGCAGAAGAATTCTAATAGGATAGCGCTTCTAAGCGACACCATGCATCTCATTAAGTGACGGGTGCTCAAATGCATCCGAGACATTTCGCAACCATCGTGGCGATAAATTCTCTATCCACCTGATGCGGACCGGACCGTACCATATCGGATCCAGGGCCGTTGGCGATATAAACATGCATGTCTCCCAAGGCCCGAGTCAATGGGAAACTTTACGTCCTGCGAGGCAGTAATCCCCTTTCCTGGACGCGCCAAGATGCATCCGACCATCATCGCGGGCCGCAATGTGCAGGATACGCTGGACGGTTCAGTCGATCTCCGACCGCCGACGAGCCTGTTCACCCCGGCTTCTTTCAAATTAGCCAGATTCCATGAACTGAGCTTTTAAGCAGACATAAGTGAGCCAATGGTGACGGCTAACATACGTCCAAGCAACTCGACGTCTCAAAGAAGTGTCGCATCCACCATCCCAAGGAGGCCGGTTCCCTCATTGCCCTTCCTTTGCCAAACGCGCCTTTTTGACCACACGCTTAAGAGTCCGGAGGCTGACCCTGCCCTCCAACTGCCCGGAGAGCTCCTTGTACGTGGGCAGGTTATCGCCCTCGGCCAGCCTGGCGATGGCCTGCTTCTCCTCCTCCGTCAGCTTCTCCGGCCTGCCCCTGCGGGGCGCGGACGTAAAAGTTCTCGCCGTCTTGAAGCGCCGGACGGTCTTCTGCACGGAGCCGGGCGAGCAGTCGAAGGCGCGCCCGGCCTCGCGGCAGCTGCGGCCCGCGAGCACGAAGGCGGTGATGGCGACGCGCTGCAGCTCGGTCAGCTCGTCGTTGGACTTGCGGCCGGCGGAGAGCAGGGCGTTGAAGGCTTTCAGTTCGGCGACGTCCATGTTTTTTCTCTCCATTGTGGTGGTTTTCGTGGTGGGTGGAAAAAGGGGTGGTCGGACGATGGGCGCGTGGAATGGTGGGGGAGTGTGTTCAGACTTTTGGGCTGTCGCGCCACGGAACTCAACTCCAATCGTCCCCGTGCGGAGCAGCATGGGGCGCCGAGAGCCTGGAATGCGCTCGCACTGATTGATACATGTACGATTCAACACGTCAACATGCAACAACCCGCGGAGACTCTGGCATTCGCATTCGCTCGGGGTACAGTTTGTTGACTCAACTGTATTACCAAAGCAAAACATATAGTCACTTGTTAAAGATCGAGTTAGGATTCGTAGCGTAGAACTAGACCAAGGACGAGACTGTAAATGTACCTATGTCTAGCTAAGCTGTAGGGGCAAGTCAAGAGGTGTTTCCTCTTTGCACTCCAAACCACCAAGCTGTGCCATCTAGCGGCGTGGAAATTCATAATTCATGATTCGCATGCGGATTGGCACCTATCGATATCTCCAGCCACAAGGTGCATCCCAGCAAGAAATGCTTCCTTCCGAGTTTACCATACCCGTCACTATGTACGTGGCTGCGGAGACCGTTCCAGATGTTGTGTCACCACAAGACTCGACCAGCACAAGAATTGCGCATATTTGACGCAATAAATCGTGATTTCACCAAGTATCGGTCTCAGTGGCACTATTATGCGAGGGGCTGACCTTTTCTAGATCTAGGAAGAGACGGGGAATCCGGGTCATGGCAAGCTGAAGGATATCTACTCTAGTAACACCAAAGTCGCGTCGACTGAATCCACAAAACCACGTGTACATGTAGAGGGTGACCCAGATGATGCTATCTCTAGAGCCGCAGACATAAAAGATTTGGGCATGAATGTGGGTTTAAGCGTCTCAAAAGAGGACAAAAGAGAGTAATGCTTTGATGAGGTTGCTGCTCGTAACGACAGTGACTGTTGGCTGTACTCAATTTTCAAAACTATGACGCACTCTGCTTCAGAAACCTGGCAATTGTGGCTATATTCCACTTCTATTTTCTCCTTGTTGATTCCTAGTGAAAGTCTAGTTAGTTTCCTTTGAGGATGTAGTGACCTCGCCTGGACGGCCTGACGCCTCTCAAATCTCGTGACATCGTCATATAAAGATGCGGGCGGGTTACCCGGCTGGCTATATTAGCAAAACCTAATCGATAATATGTCAGGTTTGAGAACCCCACATTGAAAGACATCCATGAGATGAGTTGCCATGTGCTAATAGCGTCTCGGTTTTCTATTGTGTATTATGTTAAAGGCCGTCCTATTACTGGTACCCCACACCTAGCAAGCTACCTCTTGTACCGTGACATGCAGTTGAGAGATGGTGCTGGCGCCTCCCGGATATCCTCCGCACGCACCGGTGGCTCGAGTAAGGACTAGAAGATGTATTTATCAACTGACCTGATTGACTCACCTTTGGGAGTTAACACACTGGCAACTGAGTACGAAAAACATTCACCAAAACGCCGAGTTCCCCATCGTTTGGAATCAGGACTGACCCATCCAAAGTGAGCTGTGCCAGCTCCAGGCAGTCCCTATCATGCCAGGCGAGGGGGAGGAACACATGTTCTTTGACCACCTCATCAGTGTCAATGGTGCAAACCAATCCGTCTCGGTCGACAAACGCCATGCAAGTCCCACATTTTGGGTTGGAAGGGTGTGTGAGTCCCAAGGGTTTAGACACCCTTTCAAAAAGTGTGTGAGGAAGACTGGAAATTTGGATCGTCTTTTCAAGGCCCTGATGGGCAGCGTCGATATCTTTGATAGCAACAAAGAATAGCCAAAACCCGCAAGGGCGTTCTACACGCCGAGTCTGGACAAGTATTCGTGACCCATCTCCAGCGACATACAATGTTGGGGTCTCCGTGCCCACGCATGCCTGGATGCCTTGGGGATTCTGAACTGTCTCTTGCGAGGAAGGCAAGTGGAATCTGAAATAGGCTGGTGGCTCCGAACTGTTCATGTGTAATACACACAGGTCGAGGTTTCCGAATCCCAACAGAATACTAGGTTCACTCGGGTGGATCATCCATCGGTAGGCTGGGCCGACTGTAAAGTTGGATACCTCTACGCCTTGTCTCCAGTCTAGCCGTTTGATTGAAGAGTCGACAGATAGGATGAGTGAATAGCTATCTTCGGTAAACAACACCTGGTGGACACTGCCCCGGATCTTGATTCGGGTAACTTCTTCGAGGTGAGTTGCAGTGAAACAAAAGCGTTTCACTGATAAGCTGCCCTCATCATTCATAACTGCAAGATAGTTTCCATTGTTGCTCCATGACAGATGAATGATGCTGAAAGGATGAGATGGGGGTGCCGTAAGCAAAATGTTGCCATCTGGTCCGAAGATCCTCAACTCCCCCTGCGAATGAGCAGTACAGTAGATGTTCGACTGAGGATTAACTGTAAGAACCTCCACCGGAGCCTCATGTGAAACTGACGCTTGGGCATCTAGTGAAGGCCTCTCTCTTTGGCTGCCATGTGCTGTTTCGGCAATCTCAAGACAGCTAGCCTCCTGATGAAACGAGTATCGGGCGAGGCAGGTTGGGCCCCAGATATCGCAGGTGTTTCCTCGAAGTCCATACACTCTATGACCTCGAGGGCACACTTCGATGTTTTCAAGTCCTTCAACTCCTCTCATTTCGTGGACAAGAGAGAGGTCTGTCGTTTTTCGGATAGAAACCGACCCTTGGCAATTGCCAATGATGAGGATGTTACAGTCAGTAATCTGACAGTAGGGTTCTGCTAATAGTATAGCTAAGGTCGATACTTAGTAACAGTAATGTTAGCTTGCTGGTCTGTTGATCACTCGGTGATCAGTCGGGTGGTTAATAGTCGTAAAGGTGGCTTGTATAGCTTCTTGTTAATGAATCACTAAGTTAGATACTGAAAGGTATTTAGAAAATGTATTATAAGTTAATTGCTAAAGAGCTATAGAAGTCTGTCCTTAAGTGTGTCTAAGTCCATCCTATATATAAGTCTTACTACTGTGACTAAGCGCCCTCTCCTGCATCTCCTAAGCGCTTATGAATGCGCTGGCTGAGCGCTCATGTGTCGATCCTCTGAGCGCTTATGCCAAGGTCTTATCAGTGCTCAGTATTCCTTATCATCACGTGACTTATCTATAGTTCTTCCGTTCTGTAGGAGTCATCCTTCTGTTAGTCTACAAGACGCTGTGCTGCCTGTGCTTCTAGGGTCTGGTGGGGCTCTGGCTGCCTGTAGTTTGTTAGGTCGTAACACCAGGTCTCCCCTCTTCAAGACCTTGCCCTCAAGGTCTATAAGTAGGTCGTATCTCTTAGGTTGGGGAGTCGTTAATTATGCTTCCTGATTTACCATGATGCTGACACCATGTCAGGTTGTGTAGAAAAATCGAAATTAAAATTGTATACGCCTAGGGCTTCTTCTTGTCGTCGTTTATTTTAGACCCTACGTTTCTTTACGGAAGGTGTTAAAATCATGCCTTGTTCTAATTGTTATTTAAAGGGCGAGCGCTGTCTTATTCTTCTAGACTCTAAAACTTACGGGACCTGTCACCAGGGCAGAGTTTCTTGTGACGCTGCGGTCGACGCGACGTGTCGTCATAGGTGTTCTTATCGGTTAGGTTCCTTCTGGTAGTCGTGCTGACTAGTTTGTAGTAAGTCGCTTGGTTCAGGACGCCTAACGTCTAGACAAGGAGGAGGTGGCAGAGGAGAAGCGATTCAGAGAGAGAGCGGCATTACTGCAGGAGAAGGCTGAGGCCTACCAAAAGGCTTAGTCTGAATTAAATAAATCGTTAGCGAAGCTTGACCGGCTTTATGCCTAGAAGCGTCAGGTGTTTGCTAGGGGTTAGGGGGTAATAAAAGAGTTTCCTAAGGAAGAGGAGGTTTCTAAATCTTCCTTAGTTTTAGAGGCGCAATCGTTAGGGGCGTTTGGCATGGTTTCTACTGATTAGGCCTCTAAAACTCCTAAGTTCTTATCTAGTAGTAGTTCTTAGTTAGTAGTTAGCGTTTCTAGATAAATAAATAGATTTTTATCTTATAGTCTATTTACCTTATTAGGTCGGTAAAGAGGTTAGGGTCGAATTTGTCGTTTTCCTTGTGTTAGTAGTTTAGGTATTTTTGTCTGTTCCTATTCTTTTTATATAACATATTTGTTCTAATACTTAGTAACCTTTTCCTTTACGTTTATAAGGTTAGTCTCTATTTCCTATATGTTGTCTTCCGGTCTGTAACCCTTCTATTTAACTAAGTAGTATGTATTAACGTTATTATTTATTATTTCTAATTCTATATAGTTAATAATCTGTTTGACTTTATACTTAGGTTTATTAGCGTCTACAATAATAGGTTCCTAAGTAGTTATTCCTTATAGTACTGGTTTAAGTAGTGCCATATAGAATACTAAGTAGATTTATATTATATTAGGTAAGTCTAGTTTATAGTTAACGTTAGAGACTTTCCTAAGGATCTTAAAAGGTCTAAGTTTCTTATAGTTAAGTTTATTGCTAGGTCGTTTAGTTTTAATATTTTATTAGAGAAAATAAGCACTATCTCCCTCTTTAAAGGTTAGTCCCTTAACCCTTAATTAGTTAGCATATTTTTTTATTTATTACCTAACAAATTTAAGGTCTTATTTAGCTTTATTATAGGTTTCCTAAAGTTTCTTAATATCTATTACAGCTTTTAGGGCGTAAGGTCCTTATCTAGGTTCTCTATATGCTATAGGTTAGAATCTATAGTTTAAAAAGAATAGTAAATATAGCGTGTTTTCCCTAATAGCGCTGTTATAGGTAAATTAGGCAAGTAAGAGTAGCTATACCTAGTTATCTTAGTTATAGTTAACGTAACATTATAGATACTACTTAAGTATCTAATTAACTCTTTCTATTTGCCTGTCGGTTTACAGATAAAATAAGGTTAACAGTTTATAATTAGCTCCTAGTTATAAAATTAGGGATTTTTAAAACTTAGATATAAACAACTTGTCTCTATCTAACACGATTTCTTATAGCAAGCCGTAGTTGCTAATAATGTATTTAAGGAACGTATACGTAAGTTCTTTAGCCGTGCTTAATTCCTTATACAGAATAAAGTATATATACTTTAATAGTCAGTCTACTACTACTAAGATGCTGTTAAATAATACCTTTGTTAGTGGTTCCTTTAACTTTAGTAGTTTAATAATAAAGTCTAAGGAGATTAAATACTATATTTTTAGTAGTATTAGTAGTAGTTAGATGTATCTATATGGTTTATAAGGACTGTTTTTGCTTTTCTTATAAAGGTTACAGTCTTTAATTACTAAAGCCACTTTGTCTTAAGTAACTCGTTCGTCATAGTGTTGTCAAATGCGTTTATATGTTTTCGTAAGGCCTTAGTGTCTATATGCCCTGGCGCCATATATCTTGCGGATTCGGTCAGCTGTCATTTTGCCAGTCGTACTGGTATTAACTCGTCTGCTAATCATAATAAGCTTCTAGGCTAGTATAATGTTACTATTACTGTTATGTTTAAAAATAACTTTTATTTCTTCTAGTACTTAGACTTTATAGTCTATTCTTCTACTAAAAGCATTAGCTCTTCTATTTTCTATCCCCTTACAGTAGATAATTCTAAAGTTATATTCTAATAGGAATTCTAACTATTAGATTTATCTTTTATTAAAAACCTTTAAGGTAGTAAAGTACGTAAGGTTCTTATAATCTAAGTAGATAATAACCTAGTGTTTTATTCCTAATAGATATAGTCTTTATTCCTAAAAGGTATAGATAATAGCTATTAGTTCTTTATTATAAATCTAATAATTTAGTTCTAGTCTAGAAAGTGCTTTTAAGTAGAAGGCATAGGGGTAAAGTCTGCCTTACTTGTCTTGTTATCCCAGTTATCTGCCTATAGTAAAGTCTAATATATCGACTTCTACTTTAAATTGTTTATCTAGGTTAGGTATTATAAGGACTAGTTCTAATATAACAAGGTTCTTAATTTTCTTAAATAACTATTAATATTCTTCTGTCTATATAAATTTAGTGTCTTTTCTTATAAGTTATTATATCGGTTATATAATATCGCTAAATTTTCTAATAAACTTTTAGTAGAAATTAATAAATCTTAAGAAGGATTAAACTTCTTTAATATTTATTAGGATAAGCTAGTTACTAACTGTATCTATCTTTTTATTCTATATTTAGATTTCGCCTAGTGTAATTATATATCTAAGATAGTCTACCTTTTATATATAAAATTTACTTTTTTCTAGTTTAACTAGAAGCTTTACTTCTTAAAGTTTGTTAAGTACCTAATATATATATTCCTTATATTCTTTAAGGTCCTTAGAAAAGATCAGGATATCGTCTAGGTAATAAATAATAAAGATATCTAGCTTTTCTTATAAGACGTAATTTATTATTGTCTGGAACGTAGCGGGTGCGTTGGTAAGTCCGAATGGCATAACGAGTGTCTTAAACAGTCCTCGTCGTGTGCAGAATACTGTCTTCTATTTGTCTCCTTCCTTGATGCGTATAAGGTTGTAGGCCCCCTTAAGGTCAAGTGCTGTAAACCAGTTAGCTCTGTATAAGAGATTTTACAATTCACTAATTAGTAGTAACAAGTAGCTATTTTTTTTAGTAATATCGTTAAGTCTATAGTAGTCAACACAGAGTTATAGTTCTCTATTTTTCTTTAGTATAAACAGGATTAGATATCCTGCTAGTAATTTAGATAGTCTAATATAACCTTTTACTAGGTTTTTATCTAGCTATTTATTAAGTGTTTCTCTTTCTGTTAGGTTAAACGTATAGATTAGCTTAAACTTAGGTGTCTTTCCTTTAAGTATTTAAATCTTATAGTCCTATAGTCTATACTTAGGTAAGCCTGTTTCTAGTTCTTTAGCAAACAGCTTTATATATTGTCTGTATTTAAGAGGTACTGTATTAAAACGGTCTTCCTCTAAATTCTCCTTATTCTATATTATATCTTTAATTATTACTATAGACGCAAGCCGCCAGTCTTTTACAGGTTTAATCCTTCTGATGTATATAATATATATTCTTAGTCGCTTAGGTTTACTTAGGGGTTACGGCGTGTAACGCTGCCTTACAGCTAAATCTGTCTATTAGAGTTGGCCTGTTCTCTAATTTATTACTAGGTTGTTTTTCTATAACTACAGTATTCTAAAGATAACGTCTGCTTCTCCTATATCTATAATATTAAGGGTTATTTATTTATTATAGCCTTAAATTATAACTTAGAGTTACGCGGTCTCCTTATTAATAATTCTACTATTATATTTAACTGTTTTCCCTTCTACAGTTTTAAGGTTATAAGTTACTTCCTTATATCGCTATATAATCTTTTATTAATTTACTACCCTTAGTGATATCAAATTGACTTATGCCCTACTGTTAATAACAACTCGTGTAGGCTGCCTGTTAATAAGGGCGGTAAGCACTAGATGCTTGTCGCTGTAGTCGCTTGTTATTATAAAGTATAGGGACTTCTTTTCTCTTATTGCCTTCTATACCCTTTCTACAGTCGGCGTTTCTCGTTTTTTATCTTTTCTTAAGAAGGTCTAGCTTTATTCTAGATCCTCTATGCTCTTACCTTGCCTACATAGTGGCGTCAGTATTTATCGTAATTACATTCTAACCAGTGTTAGGTCCTGCCGTTTACACAGGGCATAAGATATTTTAGACTTAGTTTAAAGTAGATACTCTGTTTCCTATATTCCTTAACTTTCTAAGTGTATAAATCTTTATTAGTCTAGTATTAAGTTATAGGTATCTTATTAGGCCTATAGGGGTAGAAAGCGTAAGTGCCCTTCTTTCCTCTATACCTAATACATTCGTTATAGATACAGTTGGCCCAGAACACCTTACAGTATAAGACGTGCTTTAGGTCTAGATGCTTGTAATCCCTAAATATAGGCCTTTCTTTATTTAGTACTACTGGTTCTCCTTTAATATCTACATCCCTTATTCTATAGAATATAAGTTCTTATTTGTTAGTGTCCTTTAGGACTTTAATAAAAAGGTAATTTTCTTCTCTTTGCGTTGTAGGGTTGTTATTACATGCTTATGTGGCAAGTGGCTTGTCTAAGTTATATCTAGGTGTGCTTTCGATTGGTAATAAGGATAGTAGGACGCTGTAGGTCTATTCCCGTCCTAGTTATTCTGTACTTTTTCTAGTTAGTACTGCTTAAGGGGTTATACGGCTTATTTTAATCAGTTATTCTGTAGCCTTTTGTTTTATCTTGCTAGGTAGAACGAATTCGTCTAGAGATAGTTTACTTCCTAATTCTTCTTCTAAGTCGCTTCCCTATACTTTAATAGTATCTTTTAGGGTTGGTTTGCAAACTGTAAGTCGTGCTGGCAGGAAGCTTGTCCTTACAGGTTTATTAGAATGCTTCTTTCTTAATATTATAATAGTCTAGGTGACTCTATTATTTATATAAGGCCGGTTTGTCTCTTCCTCCGCTTAGATGTCCTTAGTAAGCTCTAGGGCGTCTTCTAAGTCTATAGGTTCCCCTTGTCTGCTTCGGTATCCTTATAGGGTTTAATAGAGTTAAAGGTAGGCTTATATTATGCAGTTAAGGCTACCCCGGTTTTATTTCTTGCTCTTAATCTTTTATTTAAATACTTTTACTCTTTATTACAAGCTCTATAGTGTCTGTCTTAGGTTTTATAAGACTTATTTATTATGTTCTCTTAAGACGTAGCTAATAGCTCTATTAATATGTAGTTTAGGCTAGAGTAGTTCTTCTAGTAGTCCTCTATAGTATTTGTTTAGTATAAGGTCTTTATATATGTAGTTCTAAACTTTCTCTAGGGTTACTTCTTCTATACTTTATTCTTTACCAGTGTTTATTAGTTGCTTCCTTATAATAGTAACAGTCTTAGTGTAGGAGTTATTTACTAAGTTGTTAATAATTTCGTTTAATTTCCTAAAGTCTACAGGCCTAGTGATTTAGATGTTTAATATACTTTCCTTTAGTGTTCCGTTCTAGAGTCCTTTGTTAATTATTGTAATAGCCTTGTAGGTATCTTCCTTACTTAACTTGTATGGTTGTTGCTGTCTCTTGGCCACTGAAGCTGTCTTCTTCTTTGGTTTGGTTGGGTACTATCCTGCTTGGTCCTTGCTGTCTTGGTGGATCGTGCAGTCGTTATTGAAGCAGGCGGTCCATAAGAGTTGTAGGTAAGGTGTTTCCTTTTGTGCCAAATTAGCTTGCTTGGTGCGTTCTAGAAGCGACTTATACTGAAGTCGTTTAGGTTACTTACAGTCGTTTGCATAATATCCTAATTTTTTATAGTTATAGCACTTAATAGTTTTAATATTACATAGTAGCCGGTTGTTTTGTTTCTTGGCTATACTGACATCTATAGGACCGGCGTGATATCCCTATAAAGTGCTAGGTTAGTTATTTTAAGGTCTCTATTATCCCTTGTTTTGCCAGGTCGGGGGTTTTAGCCCCTAGGCATACTTTTTTCCTGTGTTTGCCCTAGGTCTTTATGTCTTGCCTTTCTCTCTTCATCGTTTATAAAGGCGTGTGTTAATCTTAATTACAAGTTTGACGTATAAGAGAAAGTCCTTAGGTGTGTTTATGATTTTCATAAGTTCGTCTTTAACGTCTTCCTTAAGTCCTGTGTAGAACATAAAGATTAAGGAGTTATCTGTTATGTTAAGTCTTGCGGCAAGTCTCTAGAACTCGGCTGTGTAGTGTAAGGCGGCCTTGGTCTGCCGTAAGCTTGTAAGGTCTTGTTCCGCTTGTCGTTTCTCATCAGGGTCTTAAAACAGCGATTTCAAGGCGTGTTTAAAACCTGTTATGCTTCTAAAGATTCCCTAAGTCTTATAGGAGCATAATTAAAGGTTGCTATTATTTCTAAGGAATTCTTCTTAGAACGGTTTAAACCAGGAGAGTGCTTTTCTGCACAGGAAAGTCCCTATATAGATAACTCTCTCGGTTTTGTTACGGAAGTTTGTAGCATAAAAGGTCTAGTAAGTGCGTACTTAGATTAGGAATCCTTTTAGTTGTCTGCTGGCGCCGTTATAAGTTCCAGGGGAGTTAAGCTTAAGCTTGTCTCGTCCTTCTATAGGGGTCGAGATAATATTAGCGGCGGCCTAAAGGGTCTTAACTTCCTGTCTGAGTGTAATGGCTTTGTTGTTCTTTGCTTCCAGCTTGGCAAGGGTGTCATTAACCATGGCTTGCAGGTGCGTAATGTCGTTATCGTTCTTCTAAAGGCGCTGCTAAGTTGCAGCTAGGTCTTTATTGTTGCGCCTAAGCTTGTTTTATAGCTACTGGTATACCCTAGATAGGATATTGACGTCTCTATCGTTATCTGGTTTAATATTAGGTAGGGTGAGGTTAACTATAGGGTGGTCTTTAGTGGCTGTAAGTTCCTAGGCTAGGTTCTGGCCTCCAGAGGAAGTCAGGGTTTACCCTTAATTAGCTGATAAGGTGGAGTTATTTAATATAGACATTATAGTACTGTTAGGTAAGTATTAAGGTTAACTTACTTAATAGAAGTAATTAAAGTATTACAGTCAGTAATCTGACAGTAAGGTTTTACTAATAGTATAGCTAAGGTTAATACTTAGTAACAGTAATATTAGCTTACTAGTCTATTAATCACTTAGTGATCAGTCAGGTGGTTAATAGTCGTAAAGGTGGCTTATATAGCTTCTTGTTAATAAATCACTAAGTTAGATACTAAAAGGTATTTAGAGAATATATTACAAGTTGATTGCTAAAAAGCTATAGAAGTCTGTCCTTAAGTGTGTCTAAGTCCATCCTATATATAAGTCTTACTACTGTAACTAAACGCCCTCTCCTGTATCTCCTAAGCGCTTATAAATACGCTGGCTGAGCGCTCATGTATCGATCCTCTAAGCGCTCATGCCAAGGTCTTATCAGTGCTCAGTATTCCTTATCATCACGTGACTTGTCCATAGTTCTTCCGTTCTGTGGGAGTCATCCTTCTGTTGGTCTACAAGACGCCGTGCTGCCCGTGCTTCCAGGGTCTGGTGGGGCTCTGGCTGCCTGTAGTTTGTTGGGTCGTAACAGAGGAGTGCACCCGAAATACTGCTCTTCAGAAAGTCCACTCCTGATTTAGCAAGCTCGATTTCTTGTCGATCGTTAGGACTCCACAACGATGCTGAGCCGTTGTAGCGCACAACTAAAACGCGATTCGAAGACGGAACCCATGAAATGCTTTTCACTTCAGCTCGCAAACTTGACTGTTGTCGATGCCTCACCACACTCGTGCTCGTTAAGGACCATACAGACACCGGGAGGTATTTGTACGAAGTCGCGAGTAAGTTGGTGCCTAGCTGGAATGCGGCTGCCTTGGGAACCTCTTCCTGACTCCCATCAACAGATCTGTCGAGTACAGATCCGATCAAGGTTCCGACACTGGTTGCTCGCAGAAGTGGAAATGCCCAGACGTTTCCATCTTCAGCACAAGCAAATACGGTAGTATCTTCATCGCAAAATGCTATGTCCAGAATGGATACAGCTATGCGAGTATTGAAGATCCAGATTGGGCAGTCGTTGTCCATTTTCCAGACTTTGACTGTATGCATGCCGTAAGTTGCGAGCATGGCCCCAGACTTACTAAACCTGAGCTTCTGAACAAATTCTCCGTGCCTTAGTGTTGGTCTCGGGGAAAGATCTAGAGATGTATAAACCAGAATGTCCCCAGCAGTGGAAGATGTAGATAGCGCTATGTGCTGGTTCGCGCACGCAATTCCCGTGAAGATGTATTGCTTTGAAATCCTGGCGAGTATATCGCTCCATTTGGGACGATGTAATCCCCTGAGGTCGAAAAAATGTGGTCCATGTGTGTAGTCGATCCGATTACGGAGTAAAGAGGATCCAGGGGAAAAAGGCGGTACAACTGTGTATATCGCTCTGGGATACTTCAAAAGATAGACGCCAAATTGACCAAAGATTCTCAGTAGCTCATCGGCCCACGGTTCAGCCAGAATATTCGCAGCATTTGAGTGAATCGGCAGGCTTGAATGCAGTGTGTCCAGAGCATTCGCCGCAGACACCATCAGATTGAGTTGATTGGTCTTAGCTGCCCAATATATCCACTCAACCAACGAGCGTCCGTTAAGAAAGTCTTCCACAAGCAATAGCAAATCTTCAACTCCATGCTCTAGGGGAGAGGTTGCAAAAGTCGCGTGTTTAGCGAATTGAAATATGTGATGTTTCCAAGAGGCCATAGCATAGTTGTGAAAGGGTTTCAAGTTGAGAGCCCCCGGCTTGCCCTGACCTATGTCGACCATTGCCCGCATGCAAGCTCTGAGAAGTTCTGTATGGGCCATTTGTGGTTCAAGGTAAAGATTGTGATCTCTGACCTCTGTCAAGAACTGTCGAACTGTTCCATGACCTAGACTTATGCGAGAATCCCGATCAACCTTGAGGAGCGAACCGCATAGCTGTACCACGTCATGCTGCCCATAAATCTCCAGACCCTGCAATCTCAAAGCTGATTTCAGTTGACTGACAGAGAGAGGTGACTTTGCGTATGTGGCCCAAATGAGGACTCTTTTGGCCATGAGAAGCTCGTCTCGTCTCCAACGTGCAGTAAGCTGCGAACAGATAGTCCTCCATGCTTTTTCGAACTGTGATCGCGGCTCCTCTAATGCGAAAGCGATCGATACGGCTGTATAGCAGTTCAGAAGGTCGTTGAGGACTAAATCGGTCCACAAGAAATTTCCTTGAGCACGTGTCGTAAGTTGGCTCAGAAAAGGGTGTTTGCTTCCCAGCCGCGACTCTGCGTATGACTGTAGGCATTTGTTCCTGGCGGGCAATGTGTCGAGGTCAACTAATATGGCACCCGTTCTGCTGGCAGCCCTATAAAGCTCTGGTGACCATCGGCTAAGAATAAGAATGCGAAAGGGCAAGCGAGACAAGTGATTAGAGGCGAGCATGGTGAAGAGAGAGTCGCCGGAAGAGCATATTTCCAGACCGTCGATGATCCAGTACACTGGTTCAGTGTAATCTTCTTCTAGATTTGGCAGCTCATTTGCAAACAATTGGTTCCAAACCTTGTTCGCCGACAAATGCTCCAAATTGGTCCCTCTCATGGCGAGTGCTGCAAGATGATCCAAGTAATGACTTGAACTATTGGCTGTCTGCAGCGCGATAGACCGGAGTAGCGAGGCAATGGATGTCTTGTTGTCATCATCTTGCCTGCAGAAAAAGTAGTGGCAGGTGAGATTTTTCTCATGTTGGATGTGTCGGATAGCGTACGAGGCCAGAACTGATTTCCCACAGCCGGGAAGTCCGTACATCCATAGAATTTCAGGACTCCGGCCCTGTTTGTCACGCCAAGTGAGAAATGTGTGATCCGATCCGAGCCATTCGCACGTGCCTGGTGCAACCATGTCCAGAAAGAAAGTGAGGTCACTTTGAGGTGCCTCACTGACCCCGAGAAGTCGGCTCACCAGCTCGACCTTCTCATTGAATTCCACCTTCCAGATGTCGTTTTTCCAAGGACCAAATGCTTTCATAGAGCGCTTTAGTCGATGGACGATCTTATTCAAGTTGGGGTCCGTATCCCTGTCATAACGAGCGATGTCCCGATGATCCGTATCCATAGGTATTCGAAGTTCTCCCGGTGATCCTACCCGCGAGGAGTTTTTATCGACGATCAACTTGGAAATATAAGTATTTCTACGAGAGATTTAGGGCGATTTTGAAAACATACCCAAGATAATAGCCCGATTCCCGTCTTGAGTGTCTCGTAGAATGAAGTGATCTGCAAACGAGCGGCCACGGCGCAAAACTTTTTGTTGGATTCTTCTAAAATGCGCGAGTTGTACTGCAGTTCACTGACAAAGGGCTCAGCACCTCGTCCAGAGGTCTCAAAACACCAGGTTAGAGTAGTAGCGAGGGCAGAGCCTTGATGGGGTGTGCCCAGAAAAAGCATTGCACATATAGACTCCGCGACATCTTTGTACTCGTCGCTGGTAATGCCTTCTAGATATGCCTATTTCGTGTGACTAGGCTGTCTACTAAAACTCATGTTGGAGACATACCTCTTTGATGACCAGGCCACCCATCGAGTGAGCCACAAATACAAGTGGAATTCGCATACTTCGGCTTTTCTGGAAAGATGGCGACGGCTCATTTCCGGAAATTTCGTCATTATTCCTTAATTCGCATAGTAGATCAAGGGCAAAATCGTGAATTCCGGCAGCCGACTTTTGGGCAACTTTTTTGAAATCAGCTCGATATCCGAATGTCCATACTCGGGCCATCTGGAGTGGGTCATTCTTGTCCAATGATCCCGGCCAAAAATAGGATCCTTTAGTCCATGTGCCTCTACTCGTTCCGCCGAGCCCGTGCACAAATACAATATCCATGCACACGGGACCTTCCGGAGGCGTGTATACAGGAGCCAACCTGGGTGGATTTGGATCTGCGACATCTCTGCGCCAGAGCTTCCGTGCCAATTTTGATACCAAATTGTCGCGTATTTTATCTTGGCTCGCTGACATATTGCCCCGAACTGTCCAAAAGAGATGAGATGTGAACGAAGACCAGTGATGCGGGAATGATAGGCGGGATTATATGCGGACATGCTCACTTTTGTCATTTGAAGGTACAGGGATGACGCGGCTCAGATTAGGCGCCCACGATGTGACTTGCTGATCACACTGCATCAACGGCCCTTGGCAATTGGTATGATTCGCCAGCAGGAGTGGATTAAGAGGAACAATCTAGCCCAACGGCCGCGCACCAGCCATCTTCACGGACAGATTTAACAATGCATAACCGCGTGGCCGAGGGAAGGTGCCGTGCCATTCAGATTTACCCTAATCACTCTCACATTCGCAGTCATGGTGATACGGATAGCGGGAATGGTCGTTGACGAAGATATTATGTCCTGTACGGAACCTGACGTACCCATTCGAGCATGACTAACTCGCGCAGTTTTCCCACCAGGGTCAGACATAATCGACGGCCAACGCTATGGCTCAGCTTGGACAATGAAAGGACGCATCACTATACGGGAGCCGAAGGAAACTAAAAATTACTTCATCAAAGTATTAGCGCCAACCTCATAGTATGGAAAAGAACCACTAAACAGTCAACAGCATGCTTTAACGACTGAGGCACGCGAATCCCTTGCGGGCGAGCACGTGGCAATGACAGCATTTCATCAGTTGGACCCGACGATGGTCGGACGGAGCTCGAAGTCGGACGGAGCTCGAAGTCGGACGGAGCTCGAAGTCGGACGGAGCTCGAAGTCGGACGGAGCTCGAAGTCGGACGGAGCTCGAAGTCGGACGGAGCTCAAGACCAAGAGAGAGAGAAAGACCAAGTCCATGAAAGAGAGTCCCTAGGGGATGACACCTTTTTATATCCGGACGGCAGGAAATTCCTCGTCGTAGACTTCTTGGTCACACACGGATCGCGACCTAGGCCCGAGGACCTATGTTATCGGATCGCTTCGATTCACCGAGACAGTGTCTCGCCAGTTCCAAACAAGTTTGGGTTCCCTACCTATACTTACCACAACAACATCCCTCAGCTGACGGATTGGGACTCTGATTGGGCTAAGTTCTTCGCCAAGATGCTCAAACATATCTGCGAGCTGGAGACAGCAACACACGGGCCGTGGCTTAGTCGCCATCCTGGTTTTGCGGCCTTGTTCGAGCAGACAATCCCTCGTCTCCTTGGCGCATTGCAGTCCGAAGGTCGGTTTATCAAGCCATCACTTGTTCACGGCAATTTGTCCCCGAGAAACATGAAGAAAAATGCGGCGACCGCGTCACCTGTTCTCTTCGGTTTCGCATCGCTGTATGCTCATAATGAGTATGAGCTGGGAGCCTGGCGCTGCAGAGAGTTAGGCTGGCCCTATTTGAAGGAGTATCGACGATATTTTCCCCCTTCCGAGCCGACGGAGCAGTGGAACGATCGCATTCGGCTATACAGCATCAAGTTCAACCTGAACCAAGTTTTAACGGTTTCTGATTCTGCAGAGCTTCGCGACCAGTGAGCGAACACCACGAGCCCCATCACGATCCAGTAATTAACACGTCATACAGGATTCTTCGAGATATCGATGAACTGAATCAATTATACGGGTCATGATTTTGTAACGTGTCTGTAGGTATCGGAATGTGGGTCGATCGTAGCCCATATTTGTTACGCGGCGTGAACCATCAGAAATATGCGAAATATGCGTAAACAGAAACAAATTATTATATAATGCTACCGTACAGATAGGGTATGTAGTAATGCTTCATGGACTGTGCCCCAGGACTCTGTTCCAGGATTTGATCCATACAGTTCCATAACTTTCTGTGAGTATTCACGCACGTGACCAATATCGTGACACCTTGGGATTGTGCCCCTCATGAGCAGTTTGAGGTTCTATCGCCGTAGGTTTAACAGAAGGTCCTTAGGGCATTTAACTGGCTCTTGCTCTCTCAGAAAACACTAGACAGCCTAGAAGTAAAGCGATGCGCAAAGCAGGCAGAGGCTGATTGGTTGGCCAACGCCATAAGTTCTTGCGAGGAGGCCGATCAGGAGGCCATCAATTTGCTACACAGCGTTTTGCTGAGTAACGATAATGAGCGCGACTTACCTGCTCTGGGTTTATTTACTCAAAACAATTAAAGTGATTAACATTTATATTGTGATATCTTTTATGCAGGGTGCCTAGGGAAGGGGTGCCTATGAATAGGTGATAGACATTAGATGTTTGAGATTCAGGGTTCAGGGTAGAAGAAGTCTAGAAATACGAATGCTATAACCTATAAGCTAAACTGGCTAAGCAACATGGGATTTGATCTAAACAAACACCACATAATTCCCTTATTGGTTTGTTTACAGGGGAGCGGGTATGGCCGTATGTGACAGAATCAACAGAATTCCTAAGTAGGTTGTCGCTTAAATTATGGTATTGATATTCTATCAATTTGGGTGTCGCTGCATACTTTGGCCATCTCAACAACCCCATGCCTAACCTGTGCAGCAGGGTACCGCATCACTTGACTCCTCTCCTACCTATGCGACGTCTCTCCCCATCACGGATGGCTGCCACGACAGCTTGACGTATCACATGTATGAAGCTTTAAGCCTTCTTTCCAGCGTCACTCGCAAACCACTCCTTCAAGGAGCTAATGTCATCGGCGCTGAGGGCGGGGCTGTCGGTACCGTGGAGGGAGATAGCGTAGGCTACCAGACTGCCCGATTTCTTTGGCTCGACCGAGAGACCCTTTGACTCAAGGATAGCGCTGGCCTGGCTGGGGTCGTTGACGAACTGCTTTAATAGCGCCAGCTCGTTGGTGTCAAGGACGGGCTCGGAGTCGTTATTGCGTGCGATGATCTCTTTCGCAAGTGTGTGGTTGGCCAGCATATCAGCTGCTGACGGGCCGGTGTACGTGGTGGCCATCTTGGAGATGAATGAACAATGAAGATTGGACAAGGTATGATGAAGATTGATGTTGCAATTCAGAGAAGATGATGCGGTCGCAAGAGATAGGTGTGGAGTGTTAAAATGGCTCCAAGATCAACGGCGCTTGGTTGGTATAAATGTAAGCATCTGACTGTTTTGGTATTAAAATGGTGCCCTAATCTGCTGACAGAATGACCCTCAACCATTAACGCACCATTCCCAAATCGGCAGGTAACACCCATCTGCTGCTGACAGCAGGAAAGAACATGCTCAACCAACCATTGATATTCATACGATCAAATAATGAAGCTGACGCAGAACTTGTCGGTAGACCAAACACCATGAGCGCCTATTAATCTACTCAGCAAAACAAGGTGATGCCGTAGAACTTAGCCAATAACAAATTTGAGATACATTGTGTAGATAAAATAGCATTAAATTGTGACGCGAGAGATCAAGACAGTAAAGATAGGAAGGTCAATTTGGATGAGACTTGTTTGTTGGGATATTCTCATATGAGTAAATGCGTCATGTAGTTTGCCTTCCTAAACCTTTCACTCTCACACGTGCCTGCAGGTAGGTGCAACGGGCTTCATTACCATTGTCTCAACGTCTGAATACCCTCAGATATCTGGCAATATATGTGACACGATTATTTCTTGGATGCAGCTAGAGCAGCGAGATCCTCCTCAGTGAACTTATAGGTTCCCCAGCTGCTGTAGAGAGCTTGGGATATCTCATCTACTGTTTTACCAGTCTTGGAGGCGAGATCCTCCAGCTCCTCTTGGGAGATCTGGGCTCGCTTCACTTTAGAGGCTGCCAAAGCGGCAAGATCCTCTTCGGTGAACTTGTAGGTACCCCAGGAGCTGTAGAGAGCCTGAGAGATTTCGTCGACAGTCTTGCCTGTCTTGGAGGCAAGAACTTCTAGTTCTTCTTGAGAGATCACCGCCCGGTGGGATAGGTGATCGACGTTGGCCGTGGGGGTGGCTATCGTTCACAAAAGTCAGTGTTGTCTGCACACGTATAAATCTGAAGTACAACGGAAATAACGGACGGCCAGACATGGCCCAGAGAGGACTCACCAATCGGCATAGCCATGGCTGTGACCGAAAGAATCGAGAGAATGATGGCGTGTCTCATTTCGAAGGAGTTGACTGTAATGTTTGAGGATAGAAAGGGAGTAGGTCGCTGAGGGATGTAGTTAACTAAACAAGGTGGGCAGAGTTGCACAACTTTGAGGATAAGTGGGCGATGTTGTCAGTATTTGACCGGATTCCTGTTGTCACCATCGATTCAGAATCCGTTCTGCTGACGACCATAGATCCTCTTGGCTGCGGGTCCTGGCAAGGATTTCTTAGAATTTCTGATGACATGCGGGGAAGCTGACTAGTTTGCTTCTCCTGTCAGCTTCATCGTTAACTTTCCAACCTCTTCCCCTTAACTTGGTGCGTGGCAAGTTCCTCTGGAAATCCTACACTTCTCTGAAAGTTTTATCATCAGTGTTCAAATCGACTTTGGTTGTTATCTTCATCCAAGGTGCAGGATTCAGAAATGGGTATCGACGAGCTTGCTTCTTCGAGTTCTTTTTCACTCCATAATGACGAGGAAATCAAATCGCTCCTGCAAACTTCGATACCGGAGCCACAACCCACTGAAAGACACTTGCCATTCCGGGTTCATCTTCATATCACTCTTCTATACATCTCCAATGCGTGTCTGCTGATACTACTCGCTGTTGTGACTACACTCACTCGGCAGGGGGATCAGGCATTAGCAGTATGGTGTGAGTACGCTGTCTCCTGTCATCGATGACGCTCATTTTTTCTGTGTGCAGCACCGGCGAACAGCGCCGTCGAATACGTCCCGAAACAGCATTTCCGTGCAGCGCTATTCAACCTGACCGAGTACATGGGGTATCCCACAGCTGACGGGAAGACGGATAAGCTCTGGAGTGACTTGTACAACTGTAAGTCTTTCGTCTTCATTGGTTGGATTGCATTTTTCTTTCCTTCCTTTTTCTACAAAGTCTCATTCGTCTTGTCGAGGATCATGTCCACGGTATTAAATACTAAAACCGGACTGATAGTTGGTATCTCGAAAATATCGAAAGAGGAGGCGAGGAAGTTGCCATCTCCAACACTTGCGATTCCCGGCACAGAAGATTATCTCATTGAACTAGATGTCTGGCACGAGCTGCACTGTTTGAACGATCTACGTAAACTTCTATATCCCGAAGTATACGGAGGTTTACTAGAGGTGACCACACAGGATGGGACCATCGACCGAGATACGGATGCTTTCCGACACTGGGATCATTGCGTCGACTCCATCCGACAAGCCTTGATGTGCCACGCAGATGTTTCTCCGATACCTTTTCACGTCAATGTCCCAGCAAATTTTGGAATTTTCCCTCGACTGGCAACGACACACACCTGTCGGAACTTTACCAAGATCCAGCAATGGGCGATGGACCATTGGGCTGGCGACTGGGATTTCAACGTCAATGAGACTAAAGCACAGGAGCTCATCGATGCCTCGGGATTTGACAACAGCCCGGAGGAAGATATTCAATTCCTGTGGAAACTCTTTCCAGGAAACAGGTGGTTCAAATACTGGAGGGAGCATGAGTACATCGAAAGCTCCAAGACTAAGGACGGACAATGAACCATACAGGGAAGTATTATGAAGGGAGATGGGTCCTACGCAAAATCATATAGCCACACGGATATTTACAGACATAAATATTCGCTTGAACCACGAAATTTCAACATCTCATAAACACAATGCAACGTGACACATTTCCTTTAGGTGCAGTCTGAATGTGGATGGTTTGGTTTTTCGATGTTGGAACAAAATTTTCCAGCCAAAATTGAACTTTATTGGTATTGTAAGAAAATACTTGTCATTTGAAGCCGCATCTTGGTATGAAATCAGGGCGGGGTGAACTTTTACGGGCAGTTACTCAACGATGCATCTACGTAATTACAGGCTATGCGCATTAGGAGGCTTCTCTAGGAACTAATTTGGTGAGTCGCTGCCCTCTGGCCAAGTTCTGTATGCTGAACGGCTCAGAGTGAGACTTCTCGACTAGCTCATGCAAGCGCTGGCTATTGGCACAGTAGTGCGGATTCTCTAAACCATCAATCACGGCCACTCTTTTGCCCGATGGCATCGTCTTGATCCTTGCTGGCTCAATTGTATCGTCAGCAGCACACACAGCCGCCTGTAAAATGGATTAGTTTATATGTTGCAGTTGGTGGAAGTACTTGTTGTCAAAGAAGAGGACGTGTTGCCTTACCTGCGATAAGTAGTCGATACAGTGAAGTAGATGATCCTCGTGTGAAGCCAGACGATTCCCGTCTCGACCTTCAAGCTTTTGGCAATGATGGCTTTCCTCACCACCGTTCACAGTTGTGAGGTTTGTGAAATACTTCCGGATCATAGTCAAGCAGTGCAGCTGATGATACATAGATACCCCGTAGAACTCAACATTGCCGTCAGAATCTCTCAACAGCAAGAACTCATTGTCTTTTTCTTGCAAAGCTTCGCCCAAGAGTGAATGGCGTCCCTCTTGTTGCAACTCTCGAGATCCAGGTCCGTGGAACAATCTGAGTCGGAATGACGGAGGTACATCTGGTTTTAGTTGGCTTGAACTGCTCTGCGAGTTTGGGAAGAATGGCCTTGCGCGTCCGCTATCAACGAGGATGAAGTATGCTGCAGCGATAACAGGGGCCAGGGCGAAGAAGAACGATAGAATAAGCAATCGACAGCGGACTGTAGGTGTCGACCAGCTGAAAAAAGAGGAATTAAACTTAGAGGACATCTTCAGAGTCAACTTAGCAAGAGTCTACACAGTCGAAGGTATTCAGCAGACACCATGTTTGTCCCGCAGGTCCTTCCTAACAAATGGCATGAACTTTGCGGAATGCATAGACACGCCCGACCTCACCTCAGTGCAGCATCTGCCTTGGCAGGCTTGGCGTCTTGGATGCTGACACTAGCCTGCTGACGCTCGCTGACATTCCCTCGCTGACATTCCCTCGCTGACGCCACCATCGTGGCATCCCACTTTCCGCACTCTGCATTGTCACAGATGCTGCATGAAGTCTCGCGTAGGCTAGCTGCATCGTTTTCGGCGTAAACCTGGCGATTGTTCGTCAGGAATCGCGTCTACTCCTGCAGACATGAGGCTTACTGAAAACATCACAAACGTCAAAGGGGAGTTTTCTTTCTCAACTAGCTATGTGCTGGTGCAATACAATCCCATGTCATAAGTCTGGGCACAGCAATTAGGATTTCCCTTTCACCACACCCTGCCCATCCCAACTGCTACTGCAATTCAATCATGGATCTAGAGTGTCAACCACGGCCAAGCGAGTGGCTTTTTCTCTACGTATAAAAATCATATAATCCTCTTCCAAATAACAGAAGAAGAAAAAGGATGTAGAGCTTTAAGACTAAGTAATGTATACTTGCGATATGTTAATGTTGTGCGGTGGCTCAAGGCAGTTTGTGATTTGCTGGGCTCAGACTTACGACCTAGTACTGTAGTGGGCGCTTGAAACCCACGTAGGATGTCCATCGCTAAAGAAAGCGGAGACGACAGAACTGATTGATAAGCTTTAACAGTACGCTAATTGAACACGTAACTATGATTAACTAAACACATCTCCAAGACACATGTACATAAGTGAAAATGAAGCAATGTCACGCAATCTCCTTCCCGTAATGACCATCATCCTCGTGCGTATCAAAAAATCCATGAAGCTCCTTGAAATGCCTAGTCATCCAATGAACCTTTGCCCCAGGAGGTGCACGTAGAGCAACAAACGGGTCAACAGGAACGGCATGCTTGTCTTGGTATCTCTTGATGGCTCCGTAGTCGCGGCATTTGTGCTGCGCGCTGAAATCCGGGAATGGATGTTCCACGCCGTCTGTCCAAATATGAGTGTAAACGTCCGTTGTGGCCTGGCACATGATGCTCTGAAGCAGATACCAGATACAGTGTGACAAATGCAATCTGTGCATCTCGCCCGTCTCATTGAAACCCTTAGGGTATGATTTTCCATAGTAATGCTCGAAGTAGGATTCTCGTCGCAACGCATCAAGGCAGTGGATTTGATGGAAGACGTCGAATCGACCAGCATAGACATCTTCCCCTAAGCCCCATTCAGAAGGAAATTTGACAGCATCGTTTGGGTCTTTACCCAGCGATTCAACATCTTTGCGAGAGAGTGGGATAAGACGCAAGTCACCCAGCTTCTCCCACGCAAGGTCAACCTCAGGGCTCGGGTCCTGGCGGTAAATGCTGACGGGCTCGTTGAGAAGAAGTGTAGCATCGAGTTGCTTATCGAACAATGGAATATCAATTGCTTCCAGTATGGGTGCTATGGTCGACTTGATTAGTGAATTGCTATAATTCTCTTAACCTGCCTGCAAAAGCTTACAAGGACGTGAAGTCTGCTTGAGGAACCAGTTTCTCGAACGCTGGGATGGAGTCGCAATGGTGCTAGCCAACAGCATCAAAAGACTCAAAAGAAACAAGCTGATATTCAAGACGACGATGATGCTCGTGGCTGTTCTTGACCGTTTCCATGATGTGACAAAACACTTTTCTTTCGCGTCCTGTTCTGTTAGGCTGACTCGAAGTGTAATACTATCATCGTCTTTGGAGGCGAGTGGCGTATAATCGGTTGTTGAGACAGAAGGCATTATCTCTCAATCATTGACAACTGCATCAAGGCTTTACGCTGTACTCGGATAAAATTGAAGTTAAGCACTGAATAATGCTATAAGAATTGATAAAATCAAAAAAATAATGGGAAACAATTGAACTCGTGTTCAGGACGACGTATGGAGCATATCAGTGCTGCAGGAAGACGGTGCCATATCGGGCTGTAGTGATTAATGTCACTAATCGTCAGCTTGATGACAGTCACACTGCCATTGATGACAAGTAAGTCAGGAAGGCGTTAAGAATCTATTGGCCCGATTAGGTGCTCAGTGGTAAGTGTTATCGAAGAGTCCCCACTGCTGACAACACACCCAAGACGCATCGCGATCAAGTAGCTTTTATGCGCGGAAATGCCCGTCGCGCAATGCTGGGAGCTGTCAAGTTTTCGCAAACTCGGTTTTCAGCAGGCAATGAATCGACATCAGTGCCGCGACACAACAGCTTATACTCTTATAGGCGCAAAAAAAGACGACGATCATGATCTGAGAGGCTCAGGCAGATGGCCTCAAAGGTCGTGGGTTCTTGCTCTGTTATGCGGATTATGCGTAGCTGAAGCCGTGGCGCTAATACTGTTATTGGTAACTGAAAATGGAGCACTGTGGGCCCAGACATGTGTTCCCAAGGTAAGAATCCTATGTCATCCGCTGGCGAACGAGTACATGGTAACAGGCGTTCCAAAGGGCGGGACACATATGCTGGAGTTCCTGGAAGACTCCCGTTTCCACAAGCTTTACACCGAAGATGCAGTCAAGAAGGCTTGGGCCGTTTACGATCTTCGTAGGTCTCTGTTAATGAGCCATGATATGGAGATATCCATTTACTGAGATTCATCTAGCGCGTGGGGCTTTCGTACAACCACCGGACATCGTCGAACTAGGTCTTGATCCCAACAACAATACTGTGGTTGACGGCTTGGAGAACGTTTTTGCTATATCTGCGTTTCATCAGTTGCACTGCCTGCAGTCTCTACAAGAAGGCTTCGTCCAGCTTGCCAACAGCAGCAGGGTAATCGAGGACACGATGCAGGCTATCAAACACGCGTCTCATTGCTTCGAGTATTTGCGCCAGGCCATAGTTTGCGCTGCAGATGACACACTAGAGGGGCCTAATCCGGAGGGGCCAGGTGGTGATAGTCTGCTGCAAGTCTGGGGGGTCCGTCACGAATGTCGATCATGGACTGATCTTCTGGAGTGGAGAGACCAGTATGCAATACCGCAGGTTCCATTGGGGACCTGATTCGGTTCTCTTGGATGCATGATATATGACACTTTTTTGTCGCGATAAGCTGTGCGTGTTACGTGTTGTGGGCGGTAACGCCTTGACTGCCAATCGCGACAATAAGGCATCAGCATTTTGGTAGGGAGGAGTTCCCACTCAGCCTAAATAGAATCGGTAATGAGGTCCTACACGGCGGTGGTGTGGCCTTGGCAACAGAAGTCGGTTAGCGAGTTTATTGATACTACCTTACAATTTGAGCAACAGTATCAGGGGGTGCCGACACAATGGTATCAAGATTGATTGGTGCCCTCATAGGAAATCTATTGCTCTATCTTCAAGCCCGGGTCATAATTGAGTGATCAGATGCTTCCAACGGGTTTGATTTGTTACAATTTCATGCTGTTGGAAGTCTCTAGACGCATTCGAGAGGATCATGGATACGACCTTCCAGAAAAAGCAATGGTGGAGATCTCAACTTGGGTTGGTGTTGAAACCAAGCTGAGCCGCAACACTGCATTTGAGCTCGTGACACTGGGCTTCATAGCCGATATTCCTGTTTGTTTGGAAAACAGACCATCGCGATGTGGACAATACGGTTAATATCCGGAGCATATCAGAGGAAGTCGGGATAACCCGAATCCCTATGTAGATAGGCCACTGCCCCCCTTTCAACTGCCCTCTTTTCTTCCCTTCTTCGGACAACATAGATATCATCAATCAGAGACTGTTGTTCCAACCTGCCGAAAGGCTGATACGGGGATGCTGGTATCAACTTCCCTGTGAAACCAACACAGACCTTTGTTTAATTCATCCATGTGTGTACCTTTTTCACAATTTCCTCCAAGGAAACCATAAGTTCCAATATCTTGAGAATGACACCTAAGAATCACGGGTCTGAGAGTGAGCCTACTCCAGCCGAAAGTGACTGGAAAGCTCGTCGCAGAGAACAAAACAGAATAGCACAACGAAATAGCCGTCAGTATACCAATCCCCAACGGAAGTCGCTCCTGATTAAATCTTCAGACTGATGAGTCTTCACAGGGCGGAGACGGGCAATGCACAAAGCGGAGGGTTCACAGAGCGCAGTTGGTGTGGAACCGAATGACAAAAGGTGCTCGCCAAATTGGCCACATCACGGCACCGTTGAAGGCATTCACTTACTTGAATCGGCAAATAACACTCAACACCAAACAGAAGCAGCAAATGTTGCACAAGAGTTGCAAGACACTCAAGCGATATCTTCTACAACGAGAGGCTCTGAAAGCTGTTTGAGTCTCTGCTTGTCGCCTTCTTCGAAAGACTATTTATTAGAGTCTCAGGACCTCCCCGATTTCACCATTCCGGACTTCATAGATGAACCTGGCGCACAAAGCACAGATTTTGATCCAATACTCTTGTCTCTTGGATCCCCTGTTGGTATTATTTCTGGAGAATGCATGAGAGACTGCATCTGCGATAACGAAAAGGTGTGCATAGTTGTCCTAGTGAGATCTCGACACTGGTCTAATTTACTTTGCAATTGGACCCTCACAGATACACAAAGCTCCATCAAGTCTGAAAAATAAGCTATCCTCATCAGAATTACTGGGTAAAACACCTCTGCATATTGCATCAGAACTTGGGCACGTCGACATAATCGAAATTTTGTTGGACAGCGGAGCACACATCGATGCTATGGACGGCGACGGACGGACCCCTCTACAGTATGGAGCGGAAAGGGGATACGAAGCAACAGTAGAGAAACTACTGAGGGCCGGCGCCGATTTGAATCACGTTGATACGAATGGGATGACGGCTCTTCACATCGCTATCGGTGCTGGTCGTGGTAGTATCGTAAAGCTTCTGATTGAGAATGGTGCAAACCCAAACGAGAGGGTCATGCTTTCACTGTCGACAGGGACAAAGGAACTGAGTCATCTTCGACTCTTCTCTGCGATTACTATGACCTAATTCCAACTTGATAATGCATGATTTAAGCAATGATCAATATATCGGAACTTTCACGCCATCTTGCACACATCACATTACACAGGAAAAAACTCTTGACGGTCCTTTTTGATATTTTATGCAACAGAATCTTGGGATAACTTGATGTGTCTTTGTTTAATCAAATTTCTTATCAAATCGTCTGCCATCACTGATACCCGTTGTGGCTCCAAAAGTCCACAACGTGTACTCGGCTGGACGGTGAAGAGGAAACCGTGGTATTGTCAACTGTTGTCTCTTAGAGAGCGGTGGTGTTCGAGGATCTGTTGAGAAACACAGCCATATGAGACTGTATTCGGGTTTGTCTTTCCTATTCATGCAACACGACCGCTTACCAGACTCCAACGTCGTCAGTTAACCAGTATCGGGCGATACGCACGAGTTGAATGATGCTCACGCCAGCTCAAAATGCCGGGCCAGTAGTCCTGTATCTCTTCCAATCGCCCCAGAGAAGAGACGCTTCTTAACAATTACAGGTGACATTGAAGATGTCTCTGGACAGTGATGAGCATCGAACGTGTGGACGTGGATGGCCGGCTCTAGGTATACGAACTATCATGCAAGGCATCAAAGACCTACTCATGCCACACTTGTACCCCCAAGAATCTCAATTCAGCTTCGGCCGTCAGAAAATGTCGCCCAAACCTGTGCCGATTAGAGGAAGGACAACGCCCGACATCAGGACACTATAGGGGTCTGTCGTCATCAGGAGCCTTGAATCCCGACCATTATGCTCATAGGCCCTAAAAGTCATGATAAGCGCATAAGGCACTTCTCCCGTCAAGCTCAGAGCCCCCTGTTGCCTCTGATTTATGCTGATAATACATCACAGGTGGAAACCAACAATTCACAACTAGAAATCTAGTTCGTACATGGCCGCAATGGGCTTTGGAAACGATGCAAGATTGCTGATAATTGCACAGGTCTTCTCCGGCTGCCGTACGGCCATCGACATGCTTTGGGATTGGGGCTGGACCTGGAAATCGCTCATCATCAGCACAACCGAGTACGGAATCAAGATGACCATCGCCGGCAAGCTGGCCAACGTCGACGTGATTGTCTACAAGGTGGTCGGCGACCCGCACAGCGCGCTGATGACCGTCTTCGGCTTCGTCATGGGCGTCGGCGTCTCGCGCCAGCCCTTCAGAGAGGCCGCAGCGGCCCGGCGCGGCATCGGCAGCGGCCCGGCGCGGCATCGGCAGCGGCCCGGCGCGGCATCGGCAGCGGCCCGGCGCGGCATCGGCAGCGCCGAGGCCAACAAGCTCGCGCCTAGGATCAAGAACGACATTGACACCATGACCAACGTGCGAAGCCAGTGCCTCAAGAGGTAGAAAATCGGGCGGCGACGCAGCGAGTCGAGCGAGCTTGTGCTCAGACACACGTGACATGCAGCGCCATACCCAACAGCTGGTTTTCTTCATGCCCCTTTCTGTTTTTGGCCACTTTTTCTTGTGTTCCACCTCCATTAACAACATCTATACATGAGTGATCTCATTGTAAGGTGTCAGCAGAGATTCCGGAAACCTCAGATCCGACAGCCAACTCGAAACCGGGAAAATAACATAGTTACTGGTTGAAATCACTAGGGTCAGTGTGAGAAATTCCAGTATAAGAGTCCTACACCTCAGCTATGGGCTGCCTGACTATCTCTGACGATTATAGTGACACCTCACGGCAAAGAGAACAAAGATGCAGTCGTTGAGAATCTGCCGCGACGATATCGGAACAGCCACGGCCCATCTCTGCCTGAGAGCATCACGGAATCTGCCCCGACACATTTCGACGTCATCAAAAGTTCCCTCCACGCGGCAAATGGCAACTACATCGTCCGGGAGCAGTCGCGAAACTCACCTGCCGCCAATGCAGGATACTGAAGACCTCTAAGCTCGTGGCTGTCGAAGAGGACCGGTGGGGCCAGCTTTGCTGCAATGGATACTATGGAACACTTGTCATAGGCTCCTGAGAATGTTGATCTGTGAATTGCTTTGTACTGCCTTCCTGCAGGGCTCGTTCTGTCTGTTAGAACTGTGACGAAGGGGTTGAAATTTGATATAGAAAAAAATGGCAAAATTTACTTGTAAGGTTGAGGATATTTAAACGAAGTTATCGATAAAGGAGCTGGAATCACACGTCTTATTTGTTTTCCGTGTAGCTTTGTACATACGTTTACCTAGTACTACACAGATGATATTACTCGATGGTAACAACATGAAAAGCTCGCTCATGTCATTTATACGGGACAGTATCATAAGAATCGGGGCTCAAAACTTTCGATTGTCGTTAATGGTCATCGTTTTTTCTAACGCTGTTTTCCGCAGGATGTTCAGCACAACGTTCGAAGAGGGAAAGCGGATTCGATGCGAAGATTAACCATTTATCCTCATGGGATTGAAACAATGATATGGATGTCATGAAACGTATACCACGAATCCTCCGCCACAAAATTGACGGTGTTGTGTTGATACACAAAGGAGTTCTGTTCATAAGGTAGTGTCCGAAGCCTGGATGATAGACGCTCGCTGGCCGAGTTCCGCTGTATCCTACGTACTACCCGGTATCTTCCTTTCAGAACCCATACTTGTGCTAACCTTACTCGTGCACTTGTTGTGGTTTACGGATTGGTGACTTTGGAATACTTTCCATCTTCCTGTCGTATAACTGTTAACAGAGTTACGAACGATGTGACAAGGGCGAAAACTAACCCATCTAGGAAAAGGCGTAAACGTGTGAGGGATATTGTTGAGAATCAGAACGCCTTCATATATCGAAAGATTTACGGTGCCATTGAGGGTCGTTAGTATCGTCATGTCTGTTCCGTAAAACCATGTGAGGTGGTCCATCAGCCGCCGGATACCGTCGATATCAATGCGAAGTTGTCTGAGAAGAACAAGAACCTCTAGCCAAGAGGTCAAGAACTCTTTATCGCGCTCATAAGAGCACCTATACCCATGCTTTTCAAGAGTCGGACGAACGCCGAATTGCAGCATCTCCTTGATATGGTCCATGAATTCCTTGTTGTCCGGGGTTATCAACCAGTCGCCATCGGCCGTGAGAGTATATTCGGCAATCTCGTAAAGAATCCACAGACGTGCTTCAAAGAGCGGGTAGTGCCACATGAAGGCGCTATTCCTGATGATCGATGGCATTGTTTGTAGTGATCGCAGGAAATAGGCTTCTTCTTTCTCGCTGCGGGGATGCTGAGGTATACAGGTCCAGTCAACCCAGATGTAAGACCACGCTTGTGACCGGAGATCGTTTTGGTGGAGGCGAAGATACTTTCCATCAGGATCGGGATCGCTCTCCGTCTGCCAGAAATGACTGACAAAAAAACAGTCGGTCCGCAGTACAAAGCCCCGAGCGGCCGGAAGGAGAATATAGTCGTCAAGCCGATCGCGACTCCATTTCTGCATCGTCTGCTGCGATAGAAAGGCTTCTCGCTGCTGAAAAAACCAGAACATGAGTGTTCTAGGTGCCTCTTCCATAAAGTCATCCAGACTAGTCCAGTATTTCAAGTATTCTGTCATCTTAGGCATATTATCGATGTCTTCATGGATCCAAATTTCTTTCCAGGCTGCCATGCTGCGATGAACGAGTGACGCCCACGCATCGTTATTTGGAGATGTCATCTTGGCTATCTCTAGGCCATAATTCTAAGCTATGATTGATGGGAAAGGAGAGTTTCGCCAAAGAACTCAGCTTGGGGCAGATGCTATATATACTTATTTAGGTATTAGTGGTTGCGTGCTGCTGGTGCTTAATATGCACTGCATATGTCAGCTTACTGCATCTTATCGACAAGGATTTAGCCGCCGTCGATCTCGTGCGGGGAGGTAAAGGGTAAATCCTTCAAGGTGGTCATTGGATATGACTCAATTACACGGCAATACAGATAGTAAAGTCATGGATGAATTGATACATGTATGCAGTCAAAACGTCCGAGGCGCCGAGCGAGTCCTGGAAATCCTCCCCTTAATCATTAATGATCTGCCTTGCTTGAGCACTGGGCTTATACGTGCAATGCTTTGATAGCAGCGGCCTCATCAAGCCGGACGCATGTCTGCACCTCCTCGAAAACGCACAGCCAATTCCCCCTCCCAAAACCGAGTCAGACACTGGCGGAAATGCCCCCTCCAGCATTCGATCCGTCCATGACTGGAGGTAAGACGCCAGGCCAATGCGAGGTGTCTAGGCCTCATAAACTTAGTTAGCCAAAGCCGGGAAAGGCTGGCCGATTAAGTCCAGCTGAATTGCTGCCGAACACTAATATGTCGTCCGGCGGCGAACCGCGAATGAGTTGTCCGCTTTCCGTCACAAAAGTCTAGAACACATCAGAGATCGAAGATCGGGTCTTTGCTACGGCATAGGGCCCGCATCTTGGCTCTAGCATATTCAGCAGCATACGTTGAGTATGGCTGTCACTCGCGTTGCGGTAATGGCTGACACGAGTGGAGCCGGAATGGACGGATATTGATGTGCATTTTTCTTACGACTATTTCCCGAGCTTCGTATTTTGAAATGTCTGTCTTGACTTGGGCTAGAGCTATCAAAGAGGGTGCCGAAACCGCCAAGGATAACACGGAGAAGCAAATCGTTGAGACCATGGGAATGGGCGAGACGGTCAACGACTCGAAGAGCGTGGATGCAAATTACGCTTGAATGCGACGGTAGCTTGACATCGGTATACGAAATGATTCTTTTTGTTTTTGGCTGTGGTTTTTTTTCTTCTTCTTCTTTTTGCTGTCTGCATGAATCGGAGGAGAACAGATATTTAGCAGCCAACAGGATCTCCCCTTCTTTTGCAAACTTGAAAATATTTAACCGCTTGTTCTAGACGATGTCGGGGTTGATGGGTTGGAAGTAGGCCAAGGATGAATGTGGCGGAAGATGAGTAGGATGATAATGTTGACGAGAATACAGAGGGTAAGCATGCTTCCTGAGAGAGTCAAACGCGACAACTGGCCAAAATAAGACCGTCAATCCACCCATGTTTGGCTGAGCTGTGGGCGCGAGTCAAGAAGTTCATCACTTTAACGCCCCGAACCGACACGTTGGTCATTTGGCAGCGTGGATAGGGCTGAAGGAGCACCGCCACTGGGAAAGATAAAGGCCAATAACGCCCCGATCTTCTTCATGCTGGGCACCGCTGGCCGATGTCTCTACCACTCAGGGCCAAGACTTCCTTCCGGCTTGGACTGAGGCGGAGCCGTGGCGCCCTAAACCCGCCCTGTCCTTCATCAAACTCAGGCCCGAGACAAAGTGAGGGTTTGCAGATTGACGATTGCAAGATTGCCGATGAACCGGGGTTGGCTGTTTGGTGGCGTGGACAGGAGCAGGGCCAGGGTCACCACTGAAGAAAAACAACTTTGGAACCATCCCCCTTCAAGCGACAGGTCGAGGCCTGCGTCGATCGTAAGCTAGCGCATCTTATCGCACGTGTAGGAGCAACCCCCGCAGTATACCCGTGCGTGCATCGGGCTCATCTGGCAGGATTCCACTGTGACGTGCCTGAGATGGATGGGCGTCATTGGCATTTGCTTCAACGACGGATCTGACATGGACTGGGATGTGATGGGATGAAAAGGGCCTGGGCTAAGCCGGAGGTGAGTGAGTGAATCTCTGGGTTAGCTTACTTTGCAAGTGAGGGGTGAGCCATAATATGAGATGAGATGAGAGAGGCTAGTGAGAGGGTGATGAGAGGGTGATGAGAGCCCCTGGACGCTAAAAATGCGAGGTGCGTCTTCCCCGACTCCCCATGACGTTATCGGTGACGTCTCGACCGCGCCGTCATTGGCTCTTTGGAGACACTCGCCACGCACTTCGTCCCTCCTCGGAGGTGCAGAAAGTGTGGCTGGAAGGAAAACCTGGAACATGGAGAAGGTGTAGCAGTACATGCACGAACCGCTCAGTGAAGCGTCACTACCTCTGATAGAGAGAGAGAAATAGAAGAGGGAGGGAGGAGGCGCCGGTGCCGGATATTACTCCATGGCTGCGTCTCATCCTTGCATCGAAACCTTCCATCATCCTGTATACTATATACTATACTACCTATATGCCCTTTGTGATACCCCTTCATCCTAGTCATACCGTGGACCATATTGTCCTACATTGACCGGGACTTATCTTTACCTACTGTATGCACCTAGAATAACCCACCATAGCTTCGCGTCACTGGCCTGCTGCGATCCATCATGCCTCGGACACTGCTCCTCTGTTTCGTCCACGGCTTCAAGGTGAGCCGTGACCAGCATCTGGATCCTGCCGTTCACCATCCAGCTAACATAATCCAGGGAAACGACAACACATTTCACGATTTCCCGGATGTGAGTGCTTCTCCTCTTCCGTCGGTTATTATGCTGACTCCCCGCAGGACTTGAAACGTTCAGTCACGAAGCAGTTGCCCGACCACCGCGTCGAGTCCATCGTATACCCCCAGTATGAGACCAAAGGCGAACTGGCGCAAGCCGCCGAGGCTTTCCTCTCATGGTAAGTTGCCCGCCCCCAAGTCCTTGGAAAGCACGCTGAACCCACGACAGGCTGAAAGAGCGAGTGATGGATGTCAGGAAAGCCAACGTCGAGAAGCCGTGGCCGCCCAAGGATAGGGAAGTCGGCGTCGTCCTCGTCGCCCACTCTATGGGGTAAGCACACACATCCCCTGCAGACCGAACGATGCACAAGGGAAAACTGACGAGGACCCAAGAGGCTTCGTCGCCGCCGACGCGCTGTTCCTTGCCGTCAACGAGAGGGCCAACTGCAACCCGTCTGAAGACGACCCCATCTTCCCCCTGATCCAGGGCATCCTCACCTTCGACACCCCGTACAACGGTCTCGCCCGCTCCATGTTCGTCTACGGCGGCTTCTCCAACTACCAAAAGGTCAGCAGCGTCTTCAACGTCATGACGGCCCTCTCCGCTGCCGCGCCGGCCAGCCTCGCTCGCCTGGGCACCCGCCGCGCGGCCACGTCTGCGGTGGCTTCGTCAGCCAGCCGCAGCAACCCGGGCTGGAAGACGTGGCAGCTCATCGCCGTGCGCACCGGCACCGTCGGCGCCATTGCGGCCGGCGGCGTCGCCGCCTACGTCAACCGCGAGGCCATCATAGCGGGCCTGCGCAACCTCAACAAGGGCTCCGTCAAGGAAGGGTACCAGCAGAGCATCGGCGCCCTCGGTCAGGGCCTCGCCTACATCAACCGCGGCACCGTCGGCCAGTCGTTCGCCTGGCTCTCGGACCACTTCACCTTCGTCGGCGCGCTCCTCAAACAGAAGGAGCTCAATCGGCGCCTCGAGCGCATGGGCGCCCTAAAAGGCGTGGGCATCCACGATTTCTACGTCTCCCTCGGTGAGAACGGCTATTGGCAGGGCGGCTACTTCGTCCCCGAGAGGACCTTCTGCGCCGTCCCGGACGAGGGCCACGCGGCCTCGTCCATCTTCTCGCGCCAGGTGTTGCGGGAGGTCGACGACGAGGTGCAGGCGCACATGAGCATGTTCAAGCCGGACAAGCACAAGGGATACGAGAAGATGATGGAGGACGCGGCGGAAATGGTCGTGCAGTGGTTCAACAGCGACGAGCCGCTCGTCGACGACCCCAAGTTTCGCGACGCGCCGCCCGAAGAGGCCGCAGAGGACCACGAGGTCGAGGAGACGCTCGAGAAGGCCATCTCCAACACGGAAGCGCCGGCGCCCGAGGCGTCGTCAGACGAGAAGGCCGGTGACGGGGAGGATGTGTCCAAGTCGTCGGATGGGGTGCTGCCCGATGAGTCACCCATCGACATCGCCGCCGCGGCGTCCCTCGTGCCCCTGCCGTCGGACGGCGAGGGCGACCTGGTAGGGGACGTGGGCGCGGAGAGCATGACGACTGAGGAGAAGCGGTCGTACATGCAGCACCTGTTCCAGATCGCGCAGTCGACCGGCACGGGCGTCAAGGGCTGGTGGCCCGGCAAGATGCCCAACATGCCCAGCATGCCGAGCATGCCCAACATGCCGTCGATCCCTAAAGTGCCGACCTCCGTGTCGTCTCTGGGGCAGGTCTCGATGCCGAGCGTGAGCATTTGGAGGAAGTCCACGCCGGCGGGCGACGACAAGAAGGAGGACGTCAAGGCTGACGCGGATGCGAAAACCAAGGGCGAGGAGAAGCAGAATGCAAGCGCCGAAGTTGATACGAAGAAGGTTCAAGGCACCGAGAGCGGCAAGCAGGAGGTCGCCAAGGGTCCCGAAGGAGAGGGAAACGAGGTGGCCAAGATGGCGGCGGCGACTGGCGTCCTCGAGACGGCGGACGAGGCCGATGACGACAAGTCGAAGAAATGAGCGGGTGATTGAGTGAGACAGGGGCCGAACATGTTTTGAAAGACGCACGAGTATATTACATAGGTATTTAATTGAGAAAGACTTACGTTTTGGTTCACTTCCACCGCGCTCGCTCAAGAAACCTACGACGGTGATGATGTGATTCGGTATCCATCATCACACCTCACTAAGTTGTATGGGGGACCAGAAAAGCAACTGGTGATTGAGCACCCAAAGGACAAGGCGGACAACGGCCTCCCGCAGATATACGCCCGTTCTGGACCCAATTGAGGCGGAAAGATGTGAGTGACTCGAATCAGTTTTTTCTGCGCCCAGTTCTTGCATAGGAGCTTAGGCTTGCGTACCTAGTAGAGGCATGAACCTCATCCCACCTTCATGGACTGATGTTTGCTTCCCACATCCCGAGTGCATCCATCTAACGCAACTACACTCCTTGAAAACACCCGCGCGCCAACCATATTCTAACGATATCTAGTGAAGCTTAGCTTACTGGCTCTAGAAGCGGAGTAGGGCCAATAGAGGGTTTCTGCCTTGCCGTGTGGGATGGCCTAGTCCAATGAGAGGATCACACGATTATGTGTTACCGAGGCACAGTTTATGCAACGGTGCAAGCCAACAAGCGGCGAATCGAACCAATGTATATCGATGTATTCCGCTACCTTGAAACCGTTGCAACACCCCGCCTTTTATATCCATGGCACTCCTGTCGTCCTTTTCACTGAATCATGTTCTTCAGTCCTTTGTCATTCCAATATCACTACTTTTAGCTGTGCTAGGGGCGCTTCTCATACTAAAGCCACCGAGCTGGACTCAATCTAAGAATTCTTTTTCCTAAGATGGCAGCGATACCTCTTGTTTTTATTTTGGCTGAAGCTATGGCCGCTGCAACAAGTGCTCTAACTGCAACGGCTGCAGTCGGTGTGGTTGCGGCCAGTGCCCCAGTTTTGCTGGCCAAAGGAAAGGTGTTGATCAAGACAGCCGCTGGTTTACTAGCTCTTTTCACTCCAGCTCCGGTAGTTGTAGCCCCCGTTGGAGCTCCCGTTGTAGTCTCTGTTGTAGTGCCAGCCGCAGCTCCAGTTGCTGTGCCAGTCTTAGCAGCAGGGGGCTCAGTTGCAACTACCGCTGCAACTACAGTTGCAGCTGGGACAGCTGCCACAGCTGCAGCTCCTTTTGTACATGTAGCAGCAGGAGTCGCTGCAGTTGCTTACATGATGGTATGTTCTTGAAGATACACCTGTCTACAAATGTAAGCATGATGCTGACGCGCCTGTTAGTGTCTCACAAATCAGGCGATGATAAGGCAAGATTGTTGCCACGATGTCTCATCGCTTGACGCAGGGTGCAAGGCAGACCACGTGGCCACCTCGCCAGATTTCGAATGGTTCCCCTAAGTTTCTATGAGTCCTTATGATGACCGGTTGGGAGCCTGGCCAAGAACCGATGGATATAATCCCAGGCAACCCCACTTAAATGTCATCGTCGCCATGGTGCAGCCCATTTACTTCTACGTAAAAAGAGACTCGAAGGTTCAATGCGTCACAGTAAGCATAATTTGATCGTTGTAAAATCAATAGGATGAACTATGCTTAACTAAGCACGGGATGGTTCCCTTGTTACCCGCCATGGAGCTATGTGCGCGATGCACGTACTGACTACCAGTGTTAGTATGTGAATAACTAACGCCTTGTAATATATAGGGAAGAAACGCCTTCTTAAAGGAAATTTTCTTACTTTTAACTCCTTAGAATGGATTGGCTCTTCTAACAACGTGCCGGAGAATCTCAATAATGCTAACTAGTTCCGTCTAAAGCCCAATGCGGCCGCCATCGTGAAGCGGAAGGATTTGGGGGTTGCGCGGACACCAAGAGCCAATCGGCGTATCACGTGAAGCGCCAGCCTGATCTTGCGGGATGCTACGGGCTGGCTTCCTTTCAATGCCACGTACTAATGCCATCCACAACAACCGACCATCATCAACCTTTCGCTTAAATCCCGTAAATCTCATCAACAGTGCCTGACTTCAACCCCAACTTCGATTGATTGCCGACGATTGCTATGGCAAGCCAAGTTCGACACCGCCACGAGGACTTCCAGATCGCCGTCATATGCGCCCTGCCCCTTGAATACGATGCCGTTGTTTTCGCTTGCGATGAGATATAGGAGGAAGACAGAGGACGGTTGAGGAATGCGCCAGGAGACTACAACGCCTACAGTACCGGTCGGATAGGAAGCCATAACGTCGTTCTGCTTCTCCTCCCCAGTATAGGGAAAATCAGCGCGGCGAGCGCAGCGGCCAACCTACGTTTGACCTACTGTGGAATCAAGCTGGCCATCTTAACTGGCATTTATGGTGGAGTGCCTGGTGTTAGGACGAGCAATGAGGTTTACCTAGGTGATGTGGTCATCAGCAAGAGCATTATGCAATATAACCTAGGCCGAAAGTACCCAAATCGCTTTACAGCAAAAGACACCACCAAAGACAGCTTAAGAAGGCCTAATAAGGATATCTGCTCCCTTGTTACAACCTTTTAAACACTACAAGGTCGCAGCAGGCTGCAGCGTCAAGCCAGCCAGGCTTTAGGACAAATCTAGCAAAAGGCAATCAATAAGGGACATTAGGGCCTTTATATACGTCCTAACGCTATAGATAACCGCCTTTTTAAGCCAGATTACCTCTATAGGCACCAAGATTATTACAACTGTAGCTACAGCAAATCAGATACCTGTAAGGAAGCCCTGACCACCTCGTGTGAGGCACTTCAGTGCGACCACTTACGCCTTGTGGCCAGGGGCCTCCCTGGGACACAGACATCTCACAGACAGACAGATGATGGCACAGAAGTGTAACAGGTTTGAATAGTAGTAGGGCGTATCGGCTTAGGTGACACTATAATAAAGGCTGGGTTAGAACGCGACAGGATTGCTAGAGAGTATGACCTTATTGCCTTTAAGATGGAAGGAGCAGGTGTGTAGGACGAGATTCTATGTATTATTATTAAGGCAGTTTGTGACTATATAGATAGTTATAAAAATAAGAAGTGGCAGCATTTTGCTGTAGTAACGGCGGCGTTAACGATAAAGGCACTTCTTAAGAACTATATACCTATAGATAGTTTATAGACTTATTATATATAGTATAGGTGGCCTATCCTTATATATAGGCTTTGCTAATAAATATAAGTTCTTGTTCTATATAATAAAAACCTAGACTTTGTTAGGCGATCTAATATTCTTAATCAGATTAAACGGCTTTTTAGGTATAAATAGCACCTAGGATAGTCTTTAAAATTGCGGTTAAGGTTTGCAATTTATAGGCTTAAAGGTATTAGGTACTGTGAGCTGTAATCTCTAACCCTTAACGCTTTCTAATCCGATGCAGGAAAATATAAATTGCGCTTACTTATATATTCTGGCTGTAACAGATATACCCTGACGTTTCTATGTTTTAGGTTTATATAAGCAATACAAAGCGATTTCGTTAAGCGTACTACTCTATTGCTTAAGAGTATAGTATCCCTAGATATAATAATCCTAAAGCTAATATACTTTTACTTATTAAAACTTAGCTTAAAAAGGGGGTATAAGGCCGGTAGCTTATAGTTATTAATAACGCCGATAACACATAACTGTTCTTCCCGCCGTTATCTTAAAGTAGCAGCATCAACACATATTTAACAGCTAAAACATAAGATAACTTAAGACGCTATATCCCTAAATATAATTACAGATCTATTCTTATTATAATAAGGAACAAGCAAACTGTATTAAGGCTTATATAAGGGAATTTACTTCTCAAAATTAGAGGAATAAGCAAGAGCAAGGCAAGTCAGCTACTTCACTTAACACTCAATAACGAAGTTTCCGCTAAGGAGGCATTAATTCTCTCTACGCGACTTAAGCATCTACCGCTGGCCCTTACGCAGGCCGCTGCATTCATGCAAGAGAACAGCATTTCTATCTCCAAATACATTCGGCTCTTAGAGGAAAGCGGTGACAGCCTGGTAGACCAACTGAGCGAACCATTTGAAGCAGTTGGCAGAGACTCGGAGACACCGCACGCACTCACAGCTACGTGGATTGTCTCTTTCAACCAGATCCAGCAACAGGAAGCTCTTGCCAGCGACGTGCTATCTTTCTGTAGTCTGCTGGATCGCCAAGGCATTCCCGAGCAGCTTATAGTTGGCTTCTGCAACCAGAGGAATGAAGGGGAAAGATTGGTCAGCACAAGCAAAATCACAAAGGCCCTTGGGACACTCAAAGCCTTCTCATTCGTCTCAGAGGCGAAGGGCAATGCAATCGATATGCATCGGTTGGTGCAGCTGGTGACACAAAAATGGCTAGAAATCCACGGCAAACAGGCCGATTATGTGGAGCAAGCGCTTCGAATCGTGTCAGACATATATCCGTACGGTCAACACGAAAGTCGACAGGTTTGCCACGATTACCTTCCCCATGCTAATGCTGTGCTTCAAAAGCAGGGGACTGGTTCTTGTGATGAGCAACTTGCGAGAGCGTCCCTTTTACTCAATATGACGGGCTACTTCCTGTATCGCGGTCTGTGGACACAGGCAGAGCCGAGTGCAGGTCAATCATTGAGGCTGCGGGAGCGAATTCTTGGTCACGAACATCTGGACACGCTCACCAGCATGGTCAACCTAGGGTCGACATACTGGAACCAAGGGCGGTGGAAGGAGGCAGAAGAGCTGCAGGTGCAGGTGATGGAGACGAGTTTGAGGGTGCTTGGAGATGAACATCCTGACACGCTCACCAGCATGGTCAACCTATCCTCGACATACCGGGAACAAGGGCGGTGGAAGGAGGCAGAAGAGCTAAACGTGCAGGTGATAGAGACAAGAAAGAGGGTGCTTGAGGATGAACATCCCTCGACGCTTACCAGCATGGCCAACCTAGCAGCGACATACTGGAAACAAGGGCGGTGGAAGGAGGCAGAAGAGCTACAACTGCAGGTGATAGAGATAAGTTTGAGGGTGCTTAGAGATGAACATCCCCACACGCTCAGTAGCATGAGCATCCTAGCAGTAATATACCAGGGCCAAGGGCGGTGGAAGGAGGCAGAAGAGCTGCATATACAGGTGATGCAAACAAGAAACAAGGTGCTTGGGGATGAACATCCCTTGACCCTTACCAGCATGGCTAACCTAGCAGCGACATACTGGAACCAAGGGCGGTGGAAGGAGGCAGAAGAGCTAGACGTGCGGGTGATGGAGACGAGTTTGAGGGTGCTTGGAGATGAACATCCCTCGACGCTTACCAGCATGGCTAACTTAGCTTATACTTGGAAAAGCCAAGAACGGTATGTCGACGCAATACGGTTGATGTGTGACTGTCTTGCACTTCGACAGCGCTTCCTGGGAGTCGACCATCCCGACACCAAGTCTTCCCTTTCAACCCTCACAGAGTGGCAGAAGGTTCACGCATAAATTGAAGGGTGGGTTCCAGTTGCGAGCAAGTGAGTCAGCTCTAAACGTGATTTATATAGGAAATGAGAACGTAGCGAGGCGGCTGGCAGGTAATTACGAGTCCTAAAAACCATTCCCAAAGGACCAAGACATCGCAGGTGACTCTCCGAGCCTTAGCAAACGCGCCTGCGGTACATGCTATCAGAACGTCAACGTCTGCTGTGATTCCAATGGATGCCAGAAGGTTTCCTGCAAAGCAACTGTGGTCCTGATGACAGGTATATACCCCTTTACCCTTGGTATATGCTTCTTTCTCACTCAAAAATCAGTGACTTCAACCCCTGTGGGTTGTGACTACGCATAGTGCCAAAGGCGCTCCGACGGGGAATACTATTACACTGCCATGATTATTTTAGAATCGTTCACCTCCAGGTCAATGGAATTACCAAACTGCGACAAGACTAGCGTGCTGCGTATAATCCGTGACTGCTCTCTGGGTTCGTATAGTGAACGGCGTCGCTGCCTTATATTGCACATACTACTATTACCTGACGTTGCGACCGTGTAGCTAGCTTGCTTCAAGATCTCTGCCCGATTCGGCTGCCTCGGTCCGCGATGCATCGACAAGAGTTGCCTTACTGCAACTATAACTACCGGGTACCGCATCTGAACCTCTCGTAGACGTGCATCAATCTACCCGTGTCAAAGCTTTTCATTTGGCTCTTCAGCTGTGCAACCTCAAGAGGGACCGTTTTGATTACGGATATCAGTGTGTCAGTCAAAGATGATCTCCTAGACCCAGGGGCGGTAGTGATAGTGATTGCATCATGATGGAAAACATCGTTTGTCTTACAAAAAGCAGGAATAGTTAGCGGAATGAGATTCAAGGGAACGTAGCGAACAACAATCGAAAAGAATCGCAGTAGGATTATATTTACACGGTAAACGTTCCCTACGTAGGCACTCACCAAAACCATTGAAGCCTGCATCATGCCAAAAGAACACAACTACGTACTCCGCGGGAGAATGCTAGGCTTTTTGAGGGTCACTGAGACCGCATACATACTATTGTCGCTGGAAATTATAGGAATACTCGGAGGTTGTATCTGTAAATCATAACATCAACCTCTGCATTCAGCGCCTTCATGTGCGCAGCCCCGTATGACTCAGCCATGCAGTTGGCCAGAGAAATGGGTCATAACTCGGAGCCTAAAGCTTTAATCTACCTGTCTTGGATTTCAAAACACTTTAATCGAGCTGAACGACGTGGGTGGAATGGGAAAGCACGCCAGGCTTACAAAAGCAGCTGAAACGATATCCTGGATGGAGGTGCCGCAGCCTGATGCCTCAGGGCGTGGCAGGACATGGTTCGCTATCGATGCCTGAAGAACGCCCGCATCCTGTCTTTCACCGCTGGCTACATCTGTCTTCATAAGCATTGACCGAGGTTAAAGGATAAAGTATTGGGGGAACGTTGAAGCTACTATGAGACTCGACCGAGGAATAAAAGTGCGGCCAGACTGATGACAGCCTGGTTTGGCGCAAGAGGGTCGCTTATGAACATTTCGGAACCAGTCTATTCTCTCTAGATAGGATACGTCAGTGTCTACTTACCTACGTCATAGAAGCCTGGACCGCGCCGTCCTGGCATCTCCCTGCATCGGTTCTTCGTGCCATACCATCCCTGACGGCATTGGTGATATCGATTCGGTGTTAATCATTCGTGTTATACTATCCCTAATCGTTATTGGGTATTCTATACAGCATTAAGACATTGAGAAACGGCACAGGTCAGAGGCGCCACGTATTGGGTTTTAAGTACTGTGATATTACATTTACTTGGTGAACTGCACTAGACCGCTTATGATGGTTTATATATTCATCAACAAAAGCTTCGTCATTTAATGATGTGCTAGTCTTCTCCAAACTCCCCAAACAGCTTCTCCACCGGCTTGCTCCGTTCCACCTCCGGGGCGATGTGTAAAACAAGAATGAAAGCCAAAAATAAGTGATTTCGTCCAGGTTCGAACTGGAGACCTTCAGTGAACAGGACGACAGGCGAAGCTTTCGAGCTGTTAGACTGACGTGATAACCAACTACACCACGAAACCATTCGATGGTTGGCTCCGAGGCAAAAAGGCACCAACACTGACAACACAGGAAACAGAATGTCACGAGCAGTCCCAAGCTCCTGCAGGTCTGATTCGCGCTCTTGAATCGATCTGTATTAAGTTACACGAGGCTCAACTGCCAATCTCAAAGCTTGCGTCCTTTCGCAACTTCAGATGTCAAACATCTCCCTCAGAATGCGCATCGTATCCCGGGGACCCGTGACGGAATGGCCTATGGTGCGCTCATCAACGTAGATTTCGTAATCGTTTCCCCCTTTCGCCGTCTTGTCACCGAAGAAGTGAATCTCGTCAAACTTGACGCCGCCGTTCTTTGCCTCGTTCTCGAGGTGCCGTAAACAGTACGTCTTGTCCCAGCCGGTCGGGAAGACGTCAAAGAATATTTGCCCCCCCCCC
>MU843516.1:0-166963 GCA_030867255.1 Colletotrichum somersetense | reverse complement strand
TCTGGGACACAGTCACAGGCCAGTGCCAGCAGACGCTAAACCACAACGACTCTGTCAGTTCGGTGACCTTCTCGCCAGATAGACGCCAGCTTGCATCAGCCTCTGAAGAAATTGTCAAGATCTGGGACACAGCTACAGGCCAGTGCCAGCAGACACTTGAGGGCCACGGTGACCTAAAGAAAGTGTTCAAGGCAACAACCCAGAAACCAATTCAACGACCTAATCATCAATATTATATGCTCTCGCAGCACGACGCATGGATTAAGAATGGTTCTCAAAACATACTTTGGCTGCCGCCGGAATACCGAGCGAAACGTTACGCCGTGGAAGGATCAAGAATAGTTATTGGTTGTCGTTCGGGCCGTGTGTTGCTTCTGCAGTTTACGTCAGAACTATAATCATGCACCTATTTGTTCCGTATTTATATTCCACTCGTTAGAAGTAGGATTTAGGAAGGAGGGGCGCATGGAAGTTGAGTCTGGTCAGCCGGATCACCCCATAACAGCACTCACTATCAAGTCAAGACATCGACATCGCTAATTGAGGCCAAATCAGCCACGAAGCAGCAAAACTGCTTCTGTGTTCCATTACTCGGTATAAGCTTCAGTTCAACTTCTTGGGCAATACGAAAATCAGACTTCCGACGAGATAGATAGCAATATGTCTTGGTGCAGCCCAGAATTGCTTTACGCACGTAATAACACTGCGTGTCTCCAGAACCATCGCAGGATAAGAAATTGTTACTAAAAAGGGTGGGACAGGATGTAACAGGGTAGTGGGCTAACGAACACGCGATCATGAATTAAGATTAGATGTAACTTGAGATCCTCGGTGACGACAATGGCTCGCCGTTTGACTTGCTGCCGTTGGAGGGGGAGATGCTCGCGCTTGCTTGTTTCGACATCCATCAAAGCTTATCGGCCATCTTATCTACATCGTCCGAGCAGAACTTCGCGTTGAGGAAGTTCCAGATGCGGCGTCGGTTATCGACCGGGAAGTGTGGGTATTCAGGCAAATGAAATGCGAGGAGATGGCCCTTTTTCTTACTTTACGTTGAGCTGGTGTTCGGCACTGAATGATGGCGATAGATGAGAAGCTATTACACTTTACCGGGAAAAGGACACACGAATCTCAAGAGGCGTAGGTTGTATCAGTCAGTGTTAGAACAAGAGGTTCAGGCAGTGTCCCGGGCCCGGACAGGAGCCCGGACAGACGGCCGATAACAGCGCGCCCTGACTCCGGCCACGCGGCCGGGACGCCAGCCACGCTGTTGACTAGGGCTACACGCCTTCGCCAGCCTGGGACCGGTCTGCCCACATATAAATATCTCAACCACTGACAGCCCGGACAGCTAGATATAAGTCATCTCGCAAGCCACCATATCACTTATTGTATCCCAGTGCCGATGCCACGAGTGAGACAGCGGATGTCACGTCTGTGACTGTTTGACCTAGGTAGATGACAATCAATAGTTAGATAGCTAACTCGTTCGGATTGTTAGTCGTGGCGTAGGAATGGGCTTGATAGTTTGATAAGACCACATAAGGCTCCTCGCCAAGTGTCGACACTTGCCAGCCCAGTCTGCGGGGCGGTCGAGCCGGCAGGTCAGCAGACTTCTAACCTGAGCCTTGCATTTCTCCGCCATCCCGCTCGTGTTTTACAGTGTATACATATCTGAAATCCCGTTTTGCGAAACAAAATAGTGCTGTCGAAGATGAGCGTCGTGGAGACGTCGGCACAGCTCTTCATCAAGGCAAGCGTTGTCGCTCTTCTTGCTGTTTGCATCTACCACTGGTTCTAGAGGTCGTATCTCTTACAGCAGCAAAGGGCAAGTTTGAACGGCAACACACAAAACCAGCAACATTTCCGTCATTTGACTTTGCGCGTTAACCAGGTTCCTCTTGGAAAGTCGCTCAAAGAGTTGGAAAGTGAGCTCAAGTCCGTCATTGCTGGAAGTCCAGATTTGCAGGACTAACTTGACGACTTGGTCGTGCGCTCCATCACGCCGAGAGACCGCACCTGCGTCTGCGCCACTGTGACAGTCAGGAAGCTGCTTCCTCAAGAGCAGTTGCTAGCTCGCCTTCAGCAGGCCAGCAAAGCGTATCCATACCGATACGACTGCGTATTCTATGGCATCACATCGCTCTACGAAGACGCAAGCGGCGCTTACTGCGAGTATGTATCACCTCTTGATAATAAGTGTTGTCTTTCCAGCTTATCATCGAATACTGCAGTATGGTCGCAGTGCCGGGCCTGGCAAGCCACGTGATCGGATCGTGGAAATCCCCTGAAGGAAACGACCTCTGGCTGCGCGACTGGCTCTTGGACGATGTCCAGAACATACGAGTGCTCCTGTACGGGTACGACACGAAGCTGCTGAAGAGCAACGCAAGGTCGTCAGTGGAGGATTTGGGACGGTCGTTTCTGGAAAGCTAGACTGCGTTCCGAACGAGCGACAAGGTAGGTTCTCTGGATGTACACACGGGTCAGAGGAACATAAAGGCTCTTCTGCATCAATAAGAACTCAGAGTACTGCTGTTTCTTCGGCATGGACGACTGCAGCGGAGTCGAGGCGGGCGATACCGTGTGTGTATGGGAGAACACCTACGTCGACATCGGACCCAACGGGACGCCGAAGAAGGACAACGCCTGTTCGTCGTGTTGCAACTTCGTCACGTATGCGAAGAGCGTGCCAGTGCCGGCAATCTGCACGATGAAAGCCAGAAATTACTTCTGCACTGTGTTCGTATTTCGGACCAATGTCACCAATTCAAGGTCCACACACAGCAATGTCAAGTAAGTGCCTTGGATGGTTAGCGCTCCCGACTGCCACAATATCACCCATTCAACCGCTGAAAATGACACGCGATTTATTTAAGACCTAACGGTTCGAACACTAAAGCATTACTATAAGCTAGTTTTAAGGCAACAAATTTATTACAGAAACTAAGATAGCAACCCCGCAGTATATGCTAAGTGTAGCATGTAATATGGCGGGAAGCTTGATATTTGACTTATTGCTATCAAAGTTTGCTTACACCCCTGAGAGACCTACCCCCATAAGTCAAGCTGAATAATCTGCGGACCCATTCGCACTGTTGTAGTGGATCTCAAGTCGAGCATCCAAGCGGAGTACTCGGAGCTACTTCTAGGCACTTGAGAAGCTAGTAAACAGTGCCAAAAATGGATATTTGTATCCAGCTTTTATTGCAGCCATATCTAGGTTTTCCCCATCTTACCAAGTGTATTCAAGTAGCCTTAGGTCGTCTCCATATTTTAAAGATTGAACGTCTGCGCTGAAAGCGGAAGATAGATTTGCTCCAAACCGTAGAACTTCACATTGTCTTCAATCTGTTTTTGAACGTTTTGTGATATGTCTGCGAAGCAATACGAATAGGGTACATACAGTGTTTTTGAAAATCCGAGAAGATGGTGAGCGGTCGCAATTTTTCTTCCATCTCAATCCGTTGGGCTTTGAAAAAGGACGTAGAATATGCCTTCCAGAAGCGGAGGCTGGCCGCCACCACCAAGCACGCCATCATACGATACGCGGTGTTATTGGTTATCGAAAGTATGGCGTTTTCATGCCACTCACTGGATCACAATACTGCTGGTAGTGTCCATGCGGCCTAAGTCACTAGCTAACTACAAGGATTCATGAGCCGTCTCAGGATCAGCTACCTCTCCGCAGGATGCAACACATCCTTGTGCAGGAAGCCTTCAGCAGACTGGCGTCAACATCGGTCTGGTAATAAAGATATATGTCGCCATGAGACCCGCCTAAGGCGACACCACCCACAGTCCGATTTCTGCGACTGCATGAGTTAAGCCGGATAAGAAAACATGCCTGGGAGATTGTAGATAAGCCCACCTGACACCCGGCTCGCAGGTGGTCAGTTCCGTTGCATTTCTCACCTCTTCGATGCACGAATGGCTATCATGTCAGAACCCAAGGAAATTCAGCCAAAAAATGAAGTTGTCCGTGGTAAAAAGTACCCAGAAGTGCTCGTGGGGGTCAAAGGGCATTATGTGAATGATGCAGAATATACAGAGCCAAGGAGGACTTGGAGATCATACCTCTGGTCAAGTAAGTCTGGGCACATGCTTGAGCTGATACGACCTGTTCCTGACCTAGAAAGCCCTTTACGTTCCGAAAGACGAAGCGCGGTTCCTTACGAAACTCGACCTGACGCTCATTTTAGCATCCGCTCCGGGCGTGATGTGTCGCTACCTTGATCAGGTCAATATCACCAATGCCTTTAGTAAGCAGAGACTGAAGCAACTAACCCGAAAATGGCTGACTCTGTTGACAACTCCAAGATAGTGGTATGACAGAAGATCTTTCGCTTTACGGAAAGGAGCTGAACTACGCAAACGCTATATGGAGCTCAGCGTACGCGTTTGTTCAAATTCCGTCCAACCTTTTGCTCACCTGAGTAAGTCACTAGTCAACCTGGATGTAGTATGTTTTGAGTTATGGCTAATCTGATCGAACAGGTTAACGCACCGCTTCACATTGCGTTCCTCGAGTTTGCCTGGACTGTCTTCACCTTCGCCACTGCTGCTGTGAAAGACGTGAATCAGCTTTATGTATTCAGTTCTTTGTATGCCTTCGTTTTTGACATGAGTCTTCTCTCTTCCTATCTGATCTAACTGTGTTGCAGTGTGGGCCTGTTTGAGGCCGGTCACTTCCCTGCTGTCATGTACGTGTGCTCCAGCTACGACAAGCCCCACGAGCTGGCTCGGCGCAACACATTAATCCGAATCTTCACCTCTGTTGGCCCTCTGTTTTCCGGCTTCCCCATGGCGGCTGTGCATGCCGGTCTTGACGGAGGCAATGGCCTGCCAGGATGGCGATGGATGTACACAGTCTGTGGCTGCATCTCGCTCCCCTGCGCGATCTGGACAGCGTTCGCAATGCTACAGCTGCCTTCGCGCGCTAAAGCTAATTGGTAGGTTTTATCCGAGTTTTCGGCGGTTCGATATCACCGACACAGTCTTCTCTTGGTTCAGGATCTTCACGGAGAAGGAGGTTGAGTTAGCACGTGTCAGAATGCCCTCGGAGATCAAGCCCTTCACCGGTCTCTTCAAATGAAAGGACATCCGACGCTGGCACACGACATGGCACGTTTATCTCTGTGAGTATCATAAATGCGCTGTTATGTTATCCAAAGTTTAACAGTTGTAGTTCCGCTATTTTTCGGATTCGCCACGCAACTGGGCCAGTCCGGGGGTTCAAGTAAGTCAATGCTCCACAAGTGACCCTTGGTGAGTATGCAGTATCAGGTGCTAAAGCTTTATAGTGATCTTCTAGGTCAAGAGTTACAATTTACCAGGCAAACCGGCGTTATTCTGAGTGGCCGAGATTAACATTATCCCTCTTGGTGTAGGTTGTCATGACTATGTCATTAGTTGAGTGAATGAAGCTCATTGTGTCTAGATCAATTTCATCATGATTTTCTGTACCCTTGTCAACTCTTGGGTCTCGGATAGCCTCCCTGGCTCAGCCAGATGGCCAGGAATACTATTTGCCAGTAGCATGGGCATCATCTTCCGGGTTGCATTGGCTGTGACACCGGTTCATCCTCCGAACATTGCAACTCGTTGGACCTTGTATTGTATGCCTTCCTGACATCCTACGAGCCACGAGAATATGAACCGCTGACAAGCTCCGTTTTTGATAGATCTGACCGCACTGTCTGGGACCTGTGCAGGCCTGACTTGGACGTGGGTGAACGAAACAAAGCGTCACGACCCTGAGAAACGGGGGTGCGTGTCCGCCTTGGTTAGTATTTCAAAGACCCTGTTCTTTTTCTCTTTTGACCCATCAAAAGCTGACTTGCGTCTGACTCTCAGATGAATGCGTTTGCGTACATCTTCACCGCTTGGGTCCCAATTTTTACATTCCCAGCTAATCTCCAGCCATACATTGTGACTGGTAATTACATCACGGCAGGCTTTGGAGCCGCAGCGGCCATGACTGTTTTAGTAATCCGTCACTTCTACAATCAGGACCTCTAGAGGCAGCAAATATTGAGGAAGTAACGGCTGCAGAGCTTTGCTTACATCGGCTTTTAACCATGTTCGTGTTGCAAGCCAAAAGCCCTGTTAAGTTACACCAAATGTCGCTTTACAAACGATACTAAGACTGGTGATATGCTCTCCAACTTCAAAATTGAGAGTTCCTTCTTTCAACCTAGCAGCCTGATACAGGGGAATAATTCCTCTCAAAATTCCCCATGGGGCTTATACAAAGACAGTAGTGAGCATACCGTTTACTGACGAGACTACTGAAGAGTCCATGACCAGTGTTTCAGGTGACATCTGACCAGGTTATTCCCAGGGTTAAAAGATTATCTATGGTTCTGTTGGCGTAAAACCAAGCAGCTGTCTATAGCTGTATTGCAGGGAAAGTAAACTCGTACTACCTGGCAAAAAATTGGATGGATCGATCATTTGTACATCTCGTCATTCAATTTCATTATCTATGTACAGGTTCTTTAAACCTTCCTAGTACCGTCAGCGTCGCCGCTACTATGCCTCACGAAGTACCGGAGCATCCCACGACACACCATCGCCGATCCCGTCCCTCAAGAGCTCAATCATTCAATATTACAACACCTAACTCGTGCCGCTGCAACCGACGAAGTTGTTGCCGCTAGCGCCAGTGTGGGTGATCTGACCAGCCTGGCCGCAAGAAGCGTTGATAACAACACGGTCCGCGCCGGGAGAGCCTGGAAGCACAGTTAGTCACAATCCTCCACCACCACCACCTGACGCTCTCAGTATGCGCGTGGGACGACACGTCACCGATCAGAGTCGCGCAAAGTCGCGCAAAGTCGCTCGAGTACTCACCTCCGGTGTAGACGCCGCTGGTCTTGATGGGGAACTCGTACCACGGGCCGCTGACGTCAAAGTCGAAGCCCTCGTAGTTGTTGTAACGGTGGGGGTAGGTGGAGCTGCCGGCGACGGTGCCGGCCTTGACGTAGGTGCAGGCGGCATTAGAGGCGGCGTTGACCTGGGCGGTGCTGTAGGTGGTGCTTCCGCAGGTGGTGGAGCGCTTCTGGAGGAGCTCCGTGGGGATGGCCTGGGCCGCGAGGGCGAACAGGGAGACGAGGACGAGAGAGAGCTGCATCTTGGACTACTTAGGTAGGTGGAACAAATGACGCTTCGGTGAGGGCGCGGATGGTGGTTTGCGAGGCGAGGCTGGGGTTGGTTGGACCTGAAGAGCGTCTGAAGCACCTAATCTATCGCGGAAACTTCATTGTCTTATACCAGTCCGCCAAATCGAACATAACCTTCCTGTTGGGCAAGGCGCCAGGTTCGTTGCGATGCAACGGCAGTCGATGGCCAAGCAAAGGACGAGTCTCAAGGGTAGCGCTGACATTATCGCCGAGCGCACTTGTCGATCGCTGATCCTCAATGCGGAAGGTGTTTATCAGGACGTTATCGCGCATGGCCAGGAACGTGGCCGTGGTTGGCTGGAATACACGAAGCCATGGGTCTCCGTCCTACCCGCCGGGCTCACACGTGTTCAACCTTCTCAGCTAATTAGCATCCGCTACTCTATGCCTACGTATCTGAGCCAAGTTGCACGGTAGCATCCAGCAAGTAACAGGGCCGCTCGAGCGATATCGTGGCGACATGGATGTCGTGCGCTAGCCAGGCGCATCTACCGACGGCATTGCGACCCCAACCCCAAACCTGAGCGTACACGAGAAGTTAAGGAGCATTCCAAGCCGGGTGAGGAAGTCTTTCCCGTGTCTCCCTTCCCACAGGCCATGCAGAATCCCCGCATTGAAGCGCACTATTTGGTCCCTTTGGATCGCAGGTCCCACCCGTCCCTTAACCAGCTGTCGAAAAGGGTTTAACTTCGCTGTGGGTTTGAAACGCTCGGGCTCTCCCTGTCATTCATTATGCCACGGGATGTACTGCTCTGACAGTGCGTCTCCAGGCCGTAGAGGGAAGCTGCTTTTTCAGCTTAAGCGCCCACGTCAAGGTTGCTAGGCTTTCTTGGTTGTTACCTTCTCCATGGGGGCTGCAGCTCAGCCGAGATGCGCTCATCTCGTCGCCGGGAGATCAGCACAGGTCGCGATTGGCCAAGTCGACTTTTCTCTCTCGGAGATAATTCCGGCATTATATCCCTTGCTCTCTCTTAAGAAATACCGATACTCAAGTTGAGACAACGGATATGTTCGGCAGTTTCTGTCACAAAAGCCTCTGCTGTCAGTGGGGTTCAACAACTCCGGAACGGACCTTTCACCGATGAGGCCAAGGCAAGATTTGGGCTGAAAATGATGAAAGACAGGACTTGAACAGAGGAGAGTGTGCTCTCGATGATTCGATTCTTAGAGTTAGTCTGACTGCTCGTGCCCATGCTCCTCACCCGATAGTCAGGAATCGGTTCGGATTGGGGCGTACCGAAGCTCGCGCGTCGCCGACGAGGCCCGGAAATTCGGCACGCCGGTTGCAATATTGCCTTCGGAGTTTTTGAACATGGGTTGCCGAGCCTGCATCGGCGCCGACGCTTAATCAGGCGACACCTTTGACTTGCAAGGTCATGTTGGCCACCAGAACGGGTCATTACAGTAAAAGTGGATTTCGTAGAAGTTAGCAGGGAGGTGCTGTGGGAAAATTATCAACTACACGATGGAGTTGGCCGTGCTAGCACAAGATTCAAATCATACGGCCGAGAACATGCTCCAATCTTGTTGCTTCAGCCATTCTTCGACAGAGGGGGTTTGGATCTTGACGTTCAGATCAGTTGGCAACTTGATAGAGTCCTTCCACCCAGCCACCTCTTCACCAAAGAGGCCGTACTCGGCAAGCCACAGCCAGCTTTCGGGTGCTTCGCGTCCCAGCGGCGATGCAGCCGCCAGATCGTCTACAGACCTTTTCACGTAGATAAAACGGTGTCGTGTCGACTCGTGAAGCACTTTGACGCAGTCACGCAAACACTTCAACTCATCGTAGGCTGCCAGAACAGTCCCGAATGGCTCATCAAGAAGCAGTGTTTTGACAAATGGCCCGGTGCTGACGGCGGGGTCAATGAACGGGATCGGGGTGTCGACATCCACGGGCCCTTCAAACTCGGCCGTTCCTGTTTCTCGGTTGGGCTTGGGTCCGAAGTACGATCCAGGCAAGATGTTGGAGTTGTAGAACCCGACCAGGATCTGCGAAGTCTTCGCCCATAGTGCGGGATGCTCTTGCTGGATTTGCCTCGCAATGTTGGCCTTGCCATCAAAGTGATGAACGTGCCTCAGCTTTCCTTGGCTGAGTTCTGATACGGGCGGTAGGCTGCTGAAGACAAACCGCTCGAGACTGTGTGTCTCCGCCGCCGCCTGGGCAATGTTCCGGCCCCAGAGCTCCTCGAGCTCCTGCGTGGCAACAGCGAGTTCGATGCCTTCGTCTCGGACTCTGTTGGCAACGATTTCGGTTCCGATGGCGCCCCAAAAGTCGGTGACGGCGAAGATGGCAGTGGCGGCGTCAAAAGCTGCCTTGAGCTCCGCGACCGAGTCAAGCGATGCAGAGACCATCTCGGCACCCAGTCTTGATAGCTCGGTGGCGGGAGCGGAGGAAGTATTGCGAGTAAGGCCTCGGACATGCCAATCGGCCGCGAGGGATGGGTCGTTAACAAAGGTCCGGACGACAGAACCGCCTTGATTTCCGGTGGCGCCCAGGACGACGAGAATTTTCTTGGTGGAGCTGGACATTGTGCTTGGAGCGAGATGAACTGGTTTCGTGAAGGTATGGCACAGTGAATGACTGGTTGACTCGAGGTGGTAGACTCGGAAATTCAAGAAACATCATGATGTGTGTGCACTTTTTGTTTATGTAGTTGGCTATTTTGACAAATCAGGCATTGAGAGTAGGCTCTCAGTGAGATTTGCAATGAATGTGTACATTCGATGGTGTCTTATTCACATAACGTTACTGTCGATGATGCATTGAGTGGGCATGGATAGTGTGTTAGTAATCTTTCTCCGTCAAAACCGGCCGCGGAAGTCTTCACAACGTAGAGCGATGATTAATTGGTCTACCCTAGCTACCCGAGCAGTTTAGCGGCTGATTAGTCTTGGAGGGCAGAAACTGTATTTACGTGGACAACGTACCATTATGGAGATTGCGAAGTTAGTCGCGCGATATCTTACGCAGTAGCTATCTGCTAGACCTGCATTGGTACCTAACCAGACGTCAATTGCGTCTGATTTCCAACGAATTGGACCGAGCCCGGCCGATACCCCCACATTAAAGGCCGGGATCCGTTCCGGATATGCGGAGTTTCGGTGCCGAGGGCCGAAAGATTACGCAAGCAACCACCTTATCAGCCGATAGGACTCGGTAAAAAGTTATTCCCCCTCCGGCGCGGCACCGAGGTTTATTGTCCGTGCGGCAGCTTGGGCGAACGACGTGGAAAGTGCAGGCGGGTTGCTGTACTGAGTAAGTGCCAATTGGCTGCTGCTTTAGCGCAAGCAGCACCTGAAGCTTCCAAGGTCGCTTGGGACGCGCATTTGCAGAGGCGTCCGGGCTCCGCAAAACGCGTTTTCGTGGAATTTCAATCAAACCCCCAATTTCCTCCCAAAAAGCTGCGTTTGGCGTCGTCGCTTTTCTATCCCAACCGCTGCACTTCGACTCGCATCAACCGGCTACGGCCGTCCCATCAATCACCAAGTGTTCCAAAAGCAATCGCCCTCCCATCGAGACGGAACCTCCCTCCCTTTACCTCCCGGCCGCCGACCCGGTCTAAATGACCCCAGGCCATCCGCGATGCGCGTTATCAAGCCAACATGGCTGAGCCATAGCGGCGAGCAAAAGGACTTCGAAGTCTACAGCTGCCATGTCTCCTCGGACGGCAAGCGACTCGCGACCGCCGGCGGCGATGGCCATGTGCGCGTTTGGTCTACCGAGGCCATCTACGGCGACGCCAATGGTGACGCAGACGGAAAGCCGAGACAACTCTGCCACATGAGCCATCATCTAGGCACCATCCACTCTGTTCGCTTCTCCCCAAACAGCCGATACCTTGCCTCCGGTGCCGACGACAAGCTCATCTGCGTCTACCACCTCGATAAGAACCCCCCCGTAGCTTCTTTTGGTAAATGCGCCCCTGCCAGCACACCTTGCGCTCGACTTGCCCAGTTGTTGACCTCTTACGATAGGACTCGGCGCCGAACCCCCGCCAATCGAGAATTGGAAGACGTACAAGCGCCTTGTCGGACACGAGAACGACGTCCAAGACCTTGCGTGGTCCTACGACTCCTCAATACTGGTCTCCGTCGGCCTCGACTCCAAGATTGTCGTCTGGTCGGGTCACAGCTTCGAGAAACTCAAGACCATCACTGTCCACTCCAGTCATGTTAAGGGCATCACCTTTGACCCTGCGAACAAATTCTTCGCCACCGCAAGCGACGACCGAACCATCAAGATCTTCCGATTCACACCCCCCGCCCCCAACGCCACACAACACGACATGGTGAACAACTTTGTTCTAGAGACCACCATCAGCGCCCCCTTTAAGAGTTCGCCGTTGACGACGTATTTCCGGAGGTGTTCCTGGTCTCCCGACGGCAATCACATCGCTGCGTCCAATGCCGTCAACGGCCCGGTGAGCTCCGTCGCTATAATAGAGCGTACACGGTGGGATAGCGAAATCAACCTGATCGGCCACGAGGGACCCACTGAAGTCTGCATGTTTTCTCCGCGACTGTTCCATACCGAGAACCCGGCGGACCAGCCTGTGAACAACGCGCTCGTCACTGTCATTGCTTCTGCCGGCCAAGACAAGACTCTGAGCATTTGGAACACCAACACGTCGCGCCCTGTCGTCATTCTCCAAGACGTTGCCAGCAAATCCATTTCTGACTTGGCCTGGTCGCCCGACGGAACCACCATCTTCGCAGCGAGCTTGGACGGCTCCGTCTTGGGCATTAAGTTTGATCACGGAGAGCTGGGCTGGGTCGCCAATGCGGACGAAAACGACAAGGCATTGCAGAAGTACGGTGCGTCGCGCAAGGGTATGGGCATTGCTGAGGACATTGAAGGTCTCAACTTGGAGAACCAGAGCAAAGCTGGCGAATCCCGTGCTGCCGAGTCCAGGATGGGCGCACTCATGGGTGACGCGGGCTCTTCCAAGGGGCCAGCACCTTCCACTAATGGGACGAAAACGGTTGGCAACGGAACGGGCACTTCTACTCCAAAGACTTTGAACGGCAACACTGAGCCCGACAAGGACAAGGAAAAGGACAAGGAAAAAGACAAGGAAAAAGACAAACCGGCGGAGGAGAACGGTGACAAGTCTGCAGAGCGAGTCAAGGAGCTCAAGTCTCGAGTAACTGTCGGTAAGGATGGCAGGAAACGCGTTGCGCCGCTGCTGGTGTCTTCGTCCGGTACTGGCCAGTCCTCTCTGCCCCAGACCCAGCTAGTCGGAGCCACATCAACTGCCAAGGCGGCGCAAAACGACGCCCCGCAGACGATTCTGGATCTCGAACGGCCGTTCGAAGGGCTGCCCAAGGGCGGCGTTGCTGCCATGTTGCTTGGTAACAAGCGCAAGCTTCCAGCTGTTGAGGGTGAGGAAGAGGAGGACCGCGGTTCGAAGCGGCTGGCGACCGACCCTACACCGGTTGTCCTCAACGGTGTCGACGGGGTCGAACCAGCCTCGGTCGTGCCCGCTCCCCATGGCGTGGTCCCAACGCCCGAGTATCTCCGACCGGCGGTCCTCAACCCATCCATCGCCTTTGCGCAGATCCGTCTCGCTGTGCCAAAGGTCAGATCCCACATCCTGCGCCCCCTGGAACGTGGAGTGCTGCTTCCCGAAAGCAGCACAGACGAAGCCTCCAAGGTGCCGGAGAACATTATCCTCGAAGCTCGGAACCCCGTGCAGATTAGAGACCCTTCGTCAATTTCGGCTACCAAACGAGGAACCCTGCTCTGGCAAGACTATCTGCCAAGAGCCGTCATACTTGTCACAGGAAACAAGCAATTTTGGGCGGCAGCTTGTGAAGACGGAAGCATTCACACATGGACCCCCGCCGGCCGACGGCTGATGAACCCAATCATCATGGAATCCCAGCCCGTTATACTGGAGTGCCGGAACAGTTACCTTCTATCAATTAACGCGGTCGGCCTGTGTCACGTATGGGACCTCCGAAAACAGGCAGCACTGCACCCCCCAGTGTCCTTGGGCCCCGTTCTCGAACTAGCGACGACGACACTAAACCTCAACGCCACTACTCCAGGCCCCGGCATCACTTCAGCACAACTCAACTCGACGGGTCACATCGTGGTGACTCTGACCAACGGAGACGGATACTACTACACCCGCGACATGTTTTCGTGGCAGCGCGTCAGCGAAGCCTGGTGGGCGGTCGGATCTCAGTACTGGAACAGCAACGATTCTTCCATCAGCGCCTTGCAGTCGACTGCCGTGGGACCCGTCACACCGGCGAAGCCAAAGGACGAGAACACGGCCAACGTTTCCGCCGGCATCATTCCCTACCTCGAGCGCCACACGACTAACGAGTTCTTGCTTAAGGGCCGAGCTTACACCCTGCAGCGCATCGTCAAGCTACTGCTGTCCAAGGACGGCTTTGAGGGCTTCGAGTCCACCGTCAGCATTGCCCACCTCGAGAACCGTATCGCCGCCGCTCTGCATCTTGACGCGAGGGACGAGTTCCGTCTCTACCTGTTCATGTACGCCAAGCGGCTTGGCGCCGAGGGCCACCGTGGGAAAGTTGAGGAGCTGCTTAACAGCCTGCTCGGCGGCATCCTCAAGGACAAGGATGACAAGTCGAGCGAGGGTGGCCGGGGATGGTTCAGCCAGGAGGAAGAGATTTGCGGCTGGGACCGTAAGGAGCTCTTGAAAGGCGTCGTGATGATTATCGGTAAGTCTTTTGTTTCTCTTTCCCAGAGCGACATGCGAAGACCCATTACTAACACGACTCGGCAGGGAAATTTCGCGAGCTTCAACGGCTTACGATCCAATACGCCCGCGTGCTTGACCTTAACCTGGAGAGCGATGGGGCGATGGAGATCGAGTCATGAGCGTCTTGGGCGGCAAGGGCGGCCCTCGCCTCGCGACAGCGCGAGAGGGGTTCGTTCGTCTTTACTAATGAAGCACTACCGTTGTATACTATACCTGCTGGCACTTGTATTTCTTTGTTTTTTGTTTTTTTACGGAGAGCAAAAGGGACGATACGATGTGGTTGTCGGGGTGGATGGGAGGGGTTTCGGAGTTGGCGTAAGTACCAAAGCCCTGAGTGCTTCAAGCCGCACGGCGAGGAATGTTTCTATCTTCGCGAGGCCTGCCGAGGTCTGGTTCCGGGGTGCGGTGAGGCTAGTCGGATCTATCCTTTTAGCCCAGTGAATCATATACCATAAGCATGCCTTAGTGTTACAAATACTGATGCTGGCCCTACACGCGACGGATGGTTGTTCCGGGACCCGTCTCCTTGGGGTCTGTTGTTTGATGAATTAGCCGCGATACAACATCCTCGGCTGACGGGCCGTGAGCCGTGTCAAAACAGCGGCCTGCTGATTGTAAGTCTTGTGGACATGAATCGTCCCAGGGAGGCTTCTTTGGACTGGGCCCCAGCCGCAGAGCAATAATCCAGTTTCACTTTCACGACCACAAAGGTACGGGCTGAATATTTACGGGGGTTTGTCAAAAGACTTCTATTCAGGGGTATATATGCTTGCTCCAATCCTAGTCGTTCAGAAAGTGACTTCCTCAGTGGCGTCCCTCACCCGCTGCATCGCCCTCCTCAGCCCGCGCTCGTCCTCGGCCCCGACCGCGACGTCGGCGAGGCTGACGCCCGTGGCGGGGTCTTCGTACCAGCTGACGATGCACATGCGGCCGGCGGCGAAGTCGTCGCGGAACGAGGCGATGAACGCGTTGCGACCCTGCCTGCAGCTGATGGAGAAGGACGACCCGCTCATCAGCCCGCGGCTCGTGAAGTGGCGGCGGAGGAGGGGCAGGCAGAGGGAGCCCGAGGTCCTGATATTGAGGTCAACGATGTGGAAATGGGACAAGTCTTCTTCGGGCTCGGCGTGGTCGCCGTTGGTGTGGCCGTTCGTCTGCTGCTGGCAGTTCCTCTTCCGGCCTTCCGCCGTCAGTCCGTTGGTCGTCCGGCCGTTCGTCTCCCGATTCCCGTCTCTCAAAGGCTCGGTTTCGAGGACATCGGCCCCCGCAGGCCCCACGTAGTTGTGGCTTCGCAACCACGCGGCGATCTTCTTGACCAGCGGGCCGAACTTCCTCTTCAGCTCGTCCTGGCGCGCGTAGTTGATGGTGCTCCCGATCCAGGCATTGGCGTCGTCCGTCAGCTGCTCCGAGGCCGCGAGGAAGATGGGGTCGCCACCGTCAGCGTCCGTGACGAAGAAGGTCAGCCCGTAGTCGCCGACGGGGTCCTCCACGAGGTCCGAGAGGATCAGGGCCGCCGGCCGGAGGTGCGCGTTGGCCTCGGTCACCGAGGAGAGCAGCCTCCGCAGGACGCCGCCGCGGAGATCCGCGACCAGCTTGCCGCGCTCCTCTTCGGTTCTGACCACGTACGTGCCCGCGCCGCCAAAGGTCTGCTGATTTTTCAGCACGAAAGGCAGCGGGCTCGAGACGAGCGCGGCCAGGATCCTGTCCCGCTGCGCCTCGAACCACCTCCCCCTGGGCCCCGCGCACGCGAGCGGGATGACGAACTCGCCGGCGTCGCCGGCGCACGGCGCGCAGCACAGCCGGGCCTCGTCCGCGAGGCCGTCGATCTCGATGATGGTGGCCCTGGGCGTGGGGAGGCCGGAGCGCGCGAGCGCGCCCTTTGAGTTGAGGAACCAGTGCGTGTCGGGCGGGACGATGAGGTTGTAGTCCTCGAGACCGTCGAGCACGAGCTTGTACGCGATCACGTCGATGCCCTCCTCCTTGACGGGAATCGCCGACGGCCCGGCGCAGAAGACGAGGTCGGGCCGCTGCGCCGCGGCGAGCACGGAGATGGTCCGCTTGGCCTCGCGCCTGTCGTGCGCCTTCTGCTCGTCCGTCTCGTCGATGTGGAAGAGCACGACGGGGGTGTCGCCGCTGATGAAGGCGTCCCGCTGGGGAATGAGCGAGAGGTACTTGACGGCGAGCAGCCGCCGCTGCTGCCGCTCCTCGTCCTTGTCGGCGGACCTGCTGCAGGACTCATCCGGCGGCACGGTGTTGAAGGGGGTGTCTTGGTATAGGTATTTGGCGTTACGGGGGACGCTTGCACTGAGCTCGGCGCACGAGTTGATGCCGCAGAGGACCTGGGCGATGCGCTTGTCGGCGTGCTTGGGACATGCGCGCCGGTAGAGATCGGCGAGCGTCGTATCGAGCGTTACCGTGGGCAGGTCTGGCATGGTGTCTTCTTCACGCTGTGTGTTTGTTCTCGGTATCATTACGAGACCATGGACAAATCGCCCCCGGAAGTGTCGATACGACAAACTTACGGCTCTAATACGTCGTTGGAGTGTGACGGGATCAGTTTTAGATTGCTTGCCAACCCTGTTTATGTGGATATGCAGCAGAGTTGACGCGTACGCAACTGAGCTGTCAGTGTCAAGACATAAAAGTCGTCACATCACTCCCTTGCTGCGGCGGCGCCCCGGTTGACATGACCTCGATGTTCCAGACCGATTGGCTACCATGAGTGCAGATCCCCCTTCCTCCAGGGCTATGGACGGGGAGGATCATCCGTCAAGGGACGGTTAAAGGGACGGCGACCACATGTGACCGCACAATGCGAGGGAGGACAACCCAATGCGCACCCGCAAACCCTGAGGGCCCGCGGGAAGGGAGATGTTGATGTCATTACCCGCAGCCACCTTCGCAAGGGCCGTTTGAGAATCCGCCCAAGCATGTAATGGGCCGGTGATAGACCATTCCGTCCGACCATCTATGATCGGGGCAGCTCGCATGTGAGACCTCTTGACGTCGCTCGGGCCGTGAGGGAGCATTACAAGCACGGGCTTCTTGGCGGAGCGAGACACTCACAGGTTTTTTTTTTTGTGCTGGATGGGATGCCGCGCTGCTTTGGATATTGACTAGTTCTTTCACTTGGCCACTACGTCAAGCTGTAACTCTCGGGAATTGTACGAGAGGTCGTGATGAGACAGTTGGTGGTAATGGTCTCATAGCCCTGGCGTTTCTCGTGAGCTTTGCGTCGTTGTCTAGCCAAGGGTCAGCCGAACTCGGTCAAAGCCCATGCGCAAGGAATCACAATAGTATAGCAATTTATCCTGAATCATCTTTCCTATTGGATCCCAATTGAGCCACAGGTACGATCTTATAAGCACATGACTACAGCAGTACACTAGAGATACAAATCACGGGCTTGATTCCGATTCGACTTCGGACTTTTCGCCATCAACTGGCAGTTCGGCTACGTTAGTAAAATTACTTGCGTTCATGAAGACATCTATTGCTCGATGCAGATCGCTTCACATACGCGATCTTCTAGCAAGTTCAGAGAAAAAGTCGGCGATGGATGTCTCCCGACTCTGGCTGGACTGCGTTTTGAAATAATTTTATGCACCACTCGGGGAGCTCTTTATGAAGCTAGAAACTGCAAAACTACGAGTAAAGGTGAACTTGGATGTAAACTGAGTACATAGTTCATCAGAACGACGCTATCAGCCACTTTAGATGCACTTGTTCGTCTTTGTTACAAAGCTGATGTTTCCAAAGACGGGGGACAATTCGGCCCTCACAATACTGGTAGCAACAATTGTTTGTTTGTTCTCGACGAGTCTCGAGTTTCACAAGAGTAATAAGGGCAAAATGGAAGCGACGGCTGCGATAATGAAGAATACCAGGGACACAACTAGTAGAATGAGTATGATATGGATAATGGCTTTTATTGGGAGATTGATTTATCCCTTGTCTAGACAGATTATGCCACGGCAGCAGCGTGAGAACGGACATAAGGAACCCCCGTTTGACTGAGACAGATATTGCCTTTTGAGGGGCTTTAAGCAACCTACCAAATCGCACAGCCGCTTATGCGGATGAATATTTTGAGCTCTTGCTTCCTTTAGGAGCTGGAACGCTCCACTATAATATGGCGAGCCGCATTGTGAAAGTTGAATCCTTCTTGCGACTCACGCGGCGCCTCAAGAGATCTTACAGGTTTACTGCGGCAGGTTCCATGACACCGTAAGTTGTTTAAATCTAGAGAACACGATTTATCTGTTTTTTGTGCTCATCAAAAAGAAATGTTCACAAAACAGGCAGGTGATTCCATGCCCCAAATTGTGGTGTTAACCAGAGATCAACTGTTACATCACAGCAAGAGAGAGTTCACTTGAACCTCGTGGGCTACCGGCGCCATTAAGAAGGCCACACAGAGTCGGACTATATAGCTGTATATTTATAACGGTCCCAAAGTGCTATCCAAAATTCATGGAACAGTTTTATTTGTAAACATGCAAGCAAAATCCGATTCTGTAAGTACCCATCTAAAGGACGATATCCCGTTCTTTTCCCGTGGCCCCGACCAGCTCTGGAATATTAAAACCTCAAACACAAGCTTCAAGACCAAGTCCATTTAGCCATCAGTGAGGAGCAAAAAGATCTTCAATTTACCGTGACGTAGAGGGACAATGCAACCTCCCCACTCCCTTGCGATTCGCGCTCCCATATGCTTCCTTCGCCCTCATCACAAGCACACCTCATTGGACTTGAAAAACTTCTGATTTAATTAACACCCCGTAATATTCAAGGATCTGTTGGATCTGATGCATCTACTTGTCCAAAATGCCCTGCGGCATCGCCGGCTCCCACCTGGATATGGCTGCACAGGGTCGCTCTAGGCGTCAATGTCGAGCACGCGGAGATACTCGAACAGCGGGCTTGACAGCTGAGTTATGATCAACTGTGACGGATTAAAGACACAATTACACGAAAAATATCTCTCTAGCCGAGTGTATTGAGGGTTATGAAGGCCTGCAGCGCCCAAACCGCCAACAAGCGTACTACATCCTTTGCACTTGCAAGTTGCGGGACAGAGCAGTTCGGGCAATATTTCCGGTAGAAAGTGGAGCATAAGTCCAGAACATCTGGCTTTGAGACTGAACGACTCTCTGCCGAGTGATGCGTATGTCCGGGCCGCCGAGTAAAAAGAAGCAGCCCCATGTCTCAGGTCTTCAGCTGCGGAACTGGGCGAATGAGAGTCTTTCTCCCAAGCCAATGTTACATTCGTTCTTCTCCAGGAATAGTCAAGTATGATAAGAATTGCTTGTTTTGTGCTTTGCGTCACACCGGCGCGGAGACAGTTCTGTAGCTGACGATCAGTATTCAGGGTCTTAGATGGGAAACCGTCGTGTCAGGCTGCCGGTCTGTTGAGTGATGACATTCAAGACCGCCATATCTTGGGTCATTGTCCCCCAAACCTCGTGTGTAATGTAATTGCCGCAATGAATGAAAACTCTTAATACACTGTTAGAATTCGTGGAATTGAAAGTGTTGAACGCGATTCACTCCACGTATGCTCTTCTTGCGCTTGTGAAAAGGAGAGGCGAGGAGAATACCTTTCCATAGACATACCCCGCTTGCTCCAGTGGAGATGTCTCATACGGTCTCATAGACTCCTGAACTTGACAACTGAACGCAGCCAGTCTCAGTTAGCACTCTTGGGACGCGACTAGCGTAGGCTTTCTGTCAAAGATACTGAACGATTCCGCCGAGGTCATTTCATGCGGTTCCGTCTGCCTGGTAGTTGGGTATTCAACGGATTTATCTTCTAAAACTTCCATGGGCATCGAGAGGAGCTCCTCCTAACGTCTAACGACTAGAGTTCTTAATATGAAAACAGCGCGAAAAGTAACATATCCCATTGCGGCTGTAAGATAATGATGTCATTTCTTGCGAAGGCGTTGGCTAACTTGCTTATGCCGCCCTTATATTGCAAACCAACCATTCCACATGGAGCATGTCTCAAGTTGCTCTCTGAGAACTATGACCCGGTATGTATAGCCCTTTTCTAGATGGCCTTGAGCATTTGATATCGCGATAAATTAACCAATCAGGTGTTTCTCGATTCCCTGCGAGATAACGGATGGTTCTTCCCACGTCCTTGGCGACTTTCCCAGTTGCGAGATCAGGGATGCAAGCGTGAAGTTGCTCCCAGGTGCCGGCAGTGCCGAGGCTCTCTTGACAAGGAGGTTTTGCTAGTTCTGTAGATCTGAAGGCTTTGCATTGTTTGTGATCTCGGCTGTATCGGCGTTCCGAGCCGTGATGCGCTCTATATTGACAGTGTTCGAACGCGAAATGCGGCGCTTTTAGAGCTCAGAGCGCGATGCTTTGGGAAACCAGCCACTGTACAGCTCTGTCGCAAGAACAAGAGTACGCAGATCCAACCTCTTTTGGTATTTCAGCTGATGACGATGATCTCGTGGGTGCGGTAATTGACATGAGGAATCCAGGGCGTATTGAGAGGTCTGGAATGTTATTAAGAACGCAAAGCAAATACTACTGCGATCTCTTCCCCCTATCATACGAACACATCGGCTAATTCTTTTGTTTTTTTAACTCTCTGACCATATATTCATGGCACAGATCGCATACCAATATCTCAACACATCCTTTTCCACTTACTTTGGATATCCCGTCAATATGGCAACCACCCAGACCCAGCCCGCCGAACAGCCTCACAAGCACCTGGACAACCGCATCGATGGCAACACAGCAGACATCACAGGCGAGTCAGACATGTTGGCCAATGAAATGTCTGGTCTCACCATCAATGACCGCAGTCGCCCGCGTCGTCTACCTCGCTCCTCGGAGCTGAACCACCATCACTCGTCGCGTGGTGGCAGTCCCAACGGCTCCGTCCTGAGTGCATACACCACTCGTCGTCGCGTGAGCCGTACATCATGGGGCGCTGGCGGCTTTTCTGCCGCCCACCGCACCGAGATATCGAAGGAGCTCACATCTCAAGCCGAGGGCGAGTTCTTCGCCCTCACGGAACTCATGACCAGCATGTCCAGACGGAGTCTATCTTTGAGAGAAGTCTGGAACAAGATCATTGCCGAACGAGATGCAGCCTATGCTGAGATGGACCGCATGTGCGAGCGATACGAAGAGTTGACTGAAATCATCGAGCAGAAGGAGAAGGAGCACCACCACCACAACAACGGCCATGACGAGCGCAAGCAGGAACTCCTAAAGATCCGCTTCGAGCTTACCGCTGCAGTCAATAGCGCGTCTGACTTCAAGTTGAAGTTGGCTGAGCGCGACACCGAATGCAAGGCCCTCCGCCATGAGATTGCCGAGTCCAAGGAAAGTCTCACGTACATCCGAAAGGAGCACGAGGAGCTGAAAAAGACGTCCGAGAAAATGCGCTTGACCCTCGTCGCCACCGAGGCTGCCCGTGCTGATCTTGAAGACAAGTACGGCAAGTTGCGTGGGGAGCGCGAGGCCCTTGATCTCAAGTACACCGATCTGCAGTCTCACCATGAGGAAGTCAACAGCCAATTCGAGTCCACCAACAAGGAGATGGTGCAGTACAAGCAGAGCAACGCCGCCCTCAAGAAGGAGAAGCACGAGCTGCTCCACAAGAACGGCGAGCTTGATGATTCCCTTCGCAAGGTCGAACACAGACACGACGAGATCAAGCGCAAGTACAAGGAACTCGAGGAACTCTATGAGAAGAGGAAGCACGAGCTTAGGGAGCTCCACGAGACTGTCACACGCGTCAGGATCGAAAAGGACGATGCGGTCAACACCATTAGAGATGAAAAGGAGGAGCTCGAGCAACACATTGAGAAACTCAAACGCGAGATTGAGGCAGAGCATGGCCGATGTGAGGAGGCTGAGGACCGTTGCAACAAGTGGAAGCTCAAGTGGGAGCACTCCGAGAGAGAGATCATCTCAGTCCGCGAGGAAATCTCTCGCATTGAAATGGTGCAAGCTGAGATGCGCGAGACCATATCCAAGAAGTCTGAAGAGCTCCGCGTTCTCGTGATTGAGAAGAAACGTCTCCAAGACGAGGGCGAGCGCGCCAGCGGCCGCGCTGACGACAACCACCGCCAGATGCTCTTGATCCAGGAGACTCTCAACCACACTGAGTCTCTGCTCAAGAAGACGCAGGGGGAGATCCACTCCAAGACGGAGCGCATCGAGCGCCTCGAAATGGACTACGGTCTTGCCAAGGGTAAGGTCGAGGAGCTGGAGATGGAGATCCACACCCACCAGTCCCTTGTCGCCAACCTCAAGATCGAGGTCGACAACCTCAACGGCCAGTGCGGCACCCTCAAGGAGAAGTGCCACGACTGGGAGCAGAAGTATGAGGACGTGTACGAGAGCATCACCGAGATCGAGGAAGGCAGCTCCAGCTTCGAGTTCGAGATCTCGGCCATGCGCACTATGCTCCGCGAGGCGAGGGAGCAGAAGGAGCAGGCGATCGCGGCGCGCAACTCGGCGGACCGCGATCGCGACCAGGCGATTGCCCAGTTCGAGGAGAAGTGTCGTGAATTAGAGCGGCTCGAGGAGAGGATGAGCGCTCAGATGCACGAGATGAGCCAGCGTTCTGGAAGCAAGACTGTCACAACACGTTCCTACAAGGGCGGGAACCAGAAAATGGCCAGTCACAGTGGCTCGTCCAGCACTACGGATGAATCCTAAGGATGTTTAGCGAATTGATCTTTTGTGCATTGTCTTGGTCAGTTGCTTAGTTGTTGTAACAGTAGTTAAATCTTAGTAATTGCTTTTGCCGCTTTCGCTAGTACACCAGCTTCAGGTTCGGAGTAAGAGTGCATAATACTAATTTCTTGATTGATTAAATAAAGTCATAGAATGTAGCTCAATGCCCAGTTTGATGGCCACAGTCAGGTCATAGGCATTATGTGGTCCCCTTCAGTGCGTCTCTGGCATTTTGCTCATTATCTAAACCTTTCACACCCGAATAACCATTACATCCTGTTGACTATCAGCTCCAAATCAGTTTTTATCAGTTACATCCATGTGCTCTTCCGCCTACAAACTCTTCCTGGGTATCAATCTCTCTTGCCCTTGCCTTCTTCTTCGCTGCTCGTCAGTGTGGTCTCGCTCGGATTAATCCTGAAGCTAAAGTCCACAACACCCACCAAGCTGCTAATGGAGCGCACTAGGCCTTCCAAATCATCACACACGAGCGAGCTGCATACCTGCAACACGGCAAACTCGGTGTATCCGTGCTGTTCCACGTTTCTCACGTCCAGAATGCTTCCGCTGCCGAGCGGGCTCACCATTTCCGTCAGCTCGGGCATACCCGCCACGGTCGAAGTGTCGCTGTCAGAGGACTCGACGACGCTGGGTTTCCGCCCTGACGGCCGGACCTCGGACCCGGTCTTGGTGTGTACGGTGACAAGTCTGTGCTCGAGTTCGCTGCCCCGTCGTTGAACGCCTTGATCCGGCGCCGGACATCGGAGGTGCAGCAGTTTGCGAGTGAGTTCGTTGGGGCGCGGGAGCTGCATGAATGGCGGAAGAGACTGTCCAGACAGCAGGGAGTTGGACAAGAGGGTAAGCGTGGATAGAATGATATGTTGCGATGGCTCGCTGCCGGCGAGGACCTCGTTTAACGCATGAAGCCAGTTTCGGTCGCTTTCCGATGAGGAGGTCGAAGGTATGTCACGGGGCTTCCACGTGACGGTGTAGACAATCAACGTGAGGTATCGCATGATACTCGTTGAGCGCCTGATGATGTCCTCGTAGGTTGCCCGCGGGAACTTGCCGCCGACGTCCGGTTCCCATTTCTGCCAATGGGCGTGGCTGTCCAGGCTAGGGAGCAGCAACAGAAGCTTGCCCAAGATCCGGCGTCTCTCCTTCTCCATCTTGTGGGCGGGCGTGCCGGGTTTCTTGATGTCGCCGTGGGTTTCTTCCAGAGTCGCCTTGATCGTCTCGCTTATCACGCTGAAGTAGTTGGCAAGAAGGTAAAGCGAGGCGCTCAGGTCGCGTCGGAGCCATCTGCGGTCAGTCAGAGGCGCGGGAAAGATGGTCCAGATGAAAGCGACGGCGCAGCCAGCAGCGACACAGGCAAGCCGGTAAGGCGCCAGGAGGTAGGTGGGATAGTACGGTTGTCCGGTCGCGGCGGCCGCCGCTTCGCCGATCTTCTTGACCTGCAGCTCATAGCCGATGATGAGGACCTGAGTGATGATGGTGATGAGCCAGACGGGCATGAAACGAGGGTACTTCAGAATAAAGTACTGTTCGACGAAAATGAAGAGCCAGAGGAAGACGATGACTCCGGCTGTGCGCTCGACGACTATGTACCAAATGATGTAAGAGAAGATGACGGCCACGCATGTCCCGCCGACACGGCACACGAAGCCGAAGATGGACTGGCCTGCCGTAATTGTCATCCCGATGGCGATCATGATCATCGCCCAGACCAGCCGCTGTTCGTTAAAGAACGTCTGAGTGCTCTGGAGGAAGGCCATGATGCCGATGGTCATGGTGGCAATGGCGACACGGAAGCCGAACATGGATTCTCCAGAACCCACGAAGCCCGAAAACCGCCTCACGTAGTTGCCAAAGTGCTCCCACGCGTTGCGAGCCGGGAGATGCTCGGGGTCTTTCTTCTTGTTGTACCCATCGCCCGCGTACACGACGTTAGCTCCCATCTCTGCGATGTCGGGCGTCTGTTCCGGGGACGCGTCTTCGGTGCTGCAAATGCCCTTGAACCACTTCTTGAGTCGTTTCTGCGAGGGGACGATGAGGCGCTTCCGAGCCATCGTGCCGTCGGCAACCTTGGAGTCGGCGAACATGACGAGGTCCTGCACCGCCTCGCCGAGGGCGAGCATGAGCTTCTCCATATACAGCATCACATAAAGCTGAGTTTGGTCGCGCTCCCGCATCCTCGTATCCAACTTTCTCAGGTGCAGATCCTGGCGCTCCTTCTCCGTCGCAAACTGTCTCTCCCGCAACCAAGTCTTGAGCATCACGCCCTTCTTTTCGTTGAAGTCTCGTACCCGCTCGGCGAGCAGCTCTGCGAAGCCCGCTTCTCCCGGCTTTGCGGTGGTCTTTGCTCCAGCTTCGTTTTCGACATCAGCGGCCTTGGCCTTCTTCGGCCTTGGCGCAAGTTCGAGGACGATGGAGACATGTTCGAGTCCCTGATCCATTGCTTCTGTGAGAATCTCGAAAGGCTCGCACAGCTGCTCCATGATGTTGTTCCAGACCTTTTTCTCCAGACTCCTCTCAACCTCGGAATCGCCTGCTGTGCCGGCATCGGCACCCCATCCGTGGTTCTCGGACGCGCGGCGGAAGATATCGACTATGGTGGTGATGCCGTTCAGAGGAATCATAATGCTCCGCAGGCGGTTATAGATCTCGCCAATGTCCTTGGAGTTCAGCTTCCCGTAGGCGATATCCCGCTTGGCAAACAAGATATCGCCGTGCATCTTCCCGAAGAGAGCCGTGATTGCCAGGGCCGTGGCTTTGAGCTCGCCTGCTGCCTTGGCCTCATTGGTGATTTCCGGACCTTTGTTCTTGTTCTTCTTGAAAACGTTACTGCTCTTCGTCTGGTGCCGCTCCAGCATATCCGGGCTTGACAGCGTCTGCAAGTAGTTCAACTGCAGCCGGATCGATTTGCGAACGAGCCCAATCGCCGCCTTGAACTCGCCGCTCACGACCTTTCGGCTTGAAACAGGAAAGACAAAAAGGGACACGCCTGTGGCGATACCCATGGCGCTGAGCATCGCGACCAGGAGGCGCCTTACGAACGACTCGGCCGTGGCGGTCGTTACCATCAGGGGCCCAAAGGTGCAGGCGACGTTCATGAAGATGGAGTAGATCATGACGGGAAGGTTCAAGGCCGGGTACTTGGCTCGCAGCGTGTTGGATATCCAGATGTTGAAGAAGAGCCAGATGGCGCAGACTACCGATTGACTAGAGTTGTAGACCGGCAAACCAGAGGCCAACTCCTCGGCAGAGGCTGTGTTGCGCCTGGCCTGAACACCGGACCACAGCGCCAGCATGGAGATGGCGCCGCCGATGAGGATTCCGGAAACATTGAGAACAAGATTCTGCACATATTTCCCCCTCGGAAGGATGGCAAAGGCGAGTACTGAAATAATGGCCACAAGGTAGCCTAGCGTGGTGAAGTACTGCGCGACGGGTGTTGCCTGGTACATGGCGATGCCAATGAGGGGTGGCAGCGAGCCCTTGAACATCATGACAACCGTCGGCACGTCGAGGCCTAGCCTCTCCGTGAGCTTTTGTTTCGGGGCCGGCTTCTTTGACGCGCGACTGGCGGCCGTGGCGGCCGTCGCGGAACGCGCCGGGACGCTCCCCGGCTGAGGTTCCGGAGACTCCTCATACCGGTCATCACCGTCCGGGTCCGGCCTCTGTTCCTCGGATGCCATTGCTGTTTTAAAGGTTCATCGGCCCCCGAGCGATTGGTGTGATTGTCAAAGTATGTCGCGCCGTGGTTCAGTCGGACATTCCGTGCCTTTGAGAGGGTTGAGAAGGTTGGGGGTTGAGTTTTTCTCACCAGGTTGGGACGACCAGTCGTTATGTCGATTGGGGCGGTGATGTAATTGCGGAGTTCGCCGAGCTCGCCATGGGCTTCTCGACTAGCGTAGAAGAAAGATGTCAGCATAATGCCGGCAAGGTTTGCGCTAATGTGGGCTTTGGACCTTTGGTCTCCCTGGTTCCTTGGGGTCATTGGAGATTCACGAGGGGGGAAATTAAACTAGACCCAAAATAGATGGTCTCATGCCGGAATTCATGCCAGGGCATGGGCCTCCATCCCAGCCTTAAAGACGAGATGAGCCAGATGCGGGAGGTTGAGGTATGTGTCAAGGAAACGGTGCTCAGCCCGATAAATGTGTATGTATCAATGGTTCGTAGAGCTGTCATCCGGTGGGAGAAACCCTTGGGCCCCAGCCAACCTAGCATGCGTTGCGCCTCAACTGCCGAAAAGAACTTCGGTGGGCGTGAGTGAGATGAAACATAAGTGAGTAAGCAAGTAGAAGATCCTCACCTCCAAAGGACTTTCAAGCCAAGATTCAGGCGATGATATGGATAGAAATTGGAATTCGCCTTAGGAAGCCATGCGTCCATGCACCGGCGATTTTATGGGCTTCCCAACACGGCGTCCAGTCAGATTTTAGGGTTCGATATGACAAGCACACGCATATATCATCACTGCCACGCAGCCCTACACGCCATGTTCTTGGGTCTGATATGGCTGTCAGATCCGCGAACCCTACCAAGCATTGAACAAGGTCGCTGATCTAGTACATTTGTGCCAGGCACTGCTGGAATGGGGGAATAGGGGAATGGATTCGTGTGAAAAGGTGCCCATAACTTTACTGCGCACCGCCGGGGCCCCCTTTACCTGCGCTGACTCGGGTGCTCGGGGACTTGTCCGAAGCCCGGCCGCGCTGCGGGATTCGCCACATATTCTGTGACGGGATTCGCTATTCTTACAGATTCCGTGGCGGGCAGGGAACAGCCTCTCAAATAGCAAGTCCAGACCATATAGCCCATTGCCATATGAGGTTAGCAGAATAGGCAATGGCTGGGTACTTGGCGCAGAAGAATTTGGTTAAGGCGTCTCACAATTGCATTTAGCGCGCTCGATATCGATCGTCACATACTATTTCAGTCGAAGATGTGCCCACTGTCGAATATGCATTAAGTCAATAGTTACACTTAAAAACTCGGCCCCCACATGACCATACACGTGCTTGTTTTCAGTGATTGAAGGTTAATGGTCAACATAGGTACTTAAGATTCATGTCCACCATATAGCGGACCGCCGTTGCAGTGAGTCTAGGCATACTATGAAACCAGGTACCTTGTTGTATGGGCGGCTTCGGGGGTGGCTGTTTTTACTAAGTCCGCTATTGTACTGACGCATCAACAGGAAATAGCAAGCGAAGACTGGCAACTAGGGTCCACCAGCGTGACAACACTATGAAATATAACCCTCTTCTCCTTAGCTTAACATGTCTACATAGCAACCACAGCACTCTCTTATACGTTTCTACCTTTTAAATTAGTTAATTAAGCTACTGCGTAAGAAAATCATTGAAATTAGTGATTACCATCTTCCCTGTTACTATCTTGAGCTACTTAATACGTTTAAAAATTGGCCTCTGGCGTTGTAATATATGTATGTCCTGGTGGGGCTGGCGTCACCTGTAGTTTGTCAGGTCGTAACAGTACTCTAACAGACCCTTCTAGAGAAGGAAAACAAGGCACTAAAATCCTAGCTAGATAACCTTCTGAATTGTAAGAGGAAAAAGGTCCCCATATCGCCTAACAGGGCCTTCGTATCAATAGGGGATATCCAGCAGGCGGGAAATCCGGCGGCCGGCGATATAGATAGTACGGATGCATCCAGCGCATCCGAATTATCCAGTGATGTTGAAAGTTGTATAAGGGTGGGCGACAAGCCCAAGGAATAAATGGTGATAGTGGTGGTGGTGGTCGTGATGATGGCCCGTATGGGGAGGTTAGCTCGTCGCTGGTGTCATACTTACGCAATCTCGATCCATTACATGTTGAACGCTGCGTTATGCCCTGATGGCATTAAGGTGTAAAAGCCCATAGCATGGCTTCACAGGTTAATCATGGGAAATATACCAGCAGTATTAGGCCCTTGAAGAGCGGTATTAACGAGTTGGGTACTGTTAATCCACCAGGCATCTAACGTAACGTTGAAAGCAGAAGCTAGTCAAACCGCAGTGCTGTCTAGCGCTTTATCTAGAGCAACCAACCCAAATTTAGCCTCGAAGTTGGCCTGAAGTTATGTACAAAGTTTATTAGTTGGTTGAGGAGGTTGCTCTGAATGAAGAACTATTCCATGAGAGTGATAAAGGCAATGAAGAACTGAAATCTAATGAATTACCTTTTGATATCACGCTAATTGCTTGTTAACATAACCCTTGGCCTTCGGCTTTAGTCGCCCTGCTGTCTCGTGTATCACCCTCCGCAGGCAATTTTCACCTTAGCTTACCCTTGCTCACCCGCTGCCGCGCTTCTAAAGCAGCGTCACTGGGTAATCCTCGAGGGAGCTTTGAACGCAGAATACGTGCAATCTGCGGCCATCTGACAAGTGATCTACCAGCGTCGCCCAAGACCCCCGTCTGCGGGGTAATCCTACCGGCGTGGCAGTCAACGGGGCTTTTTCCGCCTTATCCGTTTAAGTTCTCTGAAGGAAGAGGTCCCTTTGAGGGGTGTTTACGGTAGCCTTGTTTGACGTGGTGTTGGAGATACCTATCGGGAGAGCGAGGAAATAGAAAATATTGTTCCCTACTTCCGTGTCCTCGAATGACGTCGGGTCAAGTACACAAATGCTTTTCGAGCACCGTTAACGAAAGTAAAGCAACCACTGATAACAATCAACAATGGATCGATTTGCCTATAAACATTTAGTCCAGAATATCTGGTAGACCCATCTGAGCTTTGCCGTGGCGCACACTGGTTATGCCAGTCGAGTACGCAATGAATATATCAGTTGAACGACAACGAGAACGGAAACGACTGGCTTGAGATGTTTGGACATATCCTTCACCTGTGTACGGTTATCACGTTGTTCGCTATGATGTGGTGACTTGTCATGAACTTGTGATGTTGAATTTCACTCTGTGAGCATCTCCCGTCTGTGGTCACAAACCCCTGCCGGTCAGAGGGCTCAACACTCTTACTGCAATGTAACGAAGAGAAATAGCGTGACGGAATTCACGGATACTTCAACGGAAAAGGATGGCATGATCTTCATTCCGTGCCAGCCCGAGTATCCGACTCGAAAACGAACCACTTCCCCGCACTGCACGGGCCGAACTTGGCGTCTGGGGTGCAGGAGCCGGGACCACCAAATAAGACGAACCTGGTTCTCAGTGTGTGTCTTGTGAAGTTGAAATATATCTTGGGAAGGTTCCTTTCTTATCGATGTCTTGTATGGAGTCATCGAGACCTCGGTTTCAAGAGGCCCTTCTCCTCCTCCTCCTCGCCTCATCCCCAGTACAAGAGCTTATTGCTTTCTTCCTCCCTTGTGGTCATCGTCTTCGGCGAAATAATAAGCACCCTACGCCACGATGGCTACCGCAAGGCGCTCCCTCGACAAGAACGAGGCTGAAATAATAGGTCATCGCTCTTCTAGGGAAGTCCATCTTGAAAAGGTGCCCGAAGCCATAGATGTCAATGGATTTCGTGTGTTTGGTTTGAGCACTGACGACGCCGAATTCTACACAAACTATCCGGCGGAGAAGAGGAAGAAGGTCTTCCGCAAGGTATGGCGGGTCGGATCTTGTCGAACAGGCTTTGGTGGCTGATCCAACTCCTAGGTTGACGTTCGCTTGATTCCAATGCTTTCTGTTCTTTACTTGATCTGTCACATTGACCGCGCAAACATTGGCAACGCCAAGATCGAGGGAATGGTTGACGACTTGGGCATGACAGGTGTGCAGTACAACACCGTCCTGTCTATTTGTGAGTACAGTATCAGACCTCAGACGCGGTCTTACACACCATTCATGGAATGTCAATAGAACGGAGCTAACATTCGGCGGCACAGTTTTCATCCCCTACGTTCTGTTCGAAGTCCCCAGCAACATCTTGCTGAAGAAATTCAAGCGCCCGTCCACCTACCTCGGTGGGCTCACTCTTGCATGGGGCATTGTCATGACCTGCACCGGGTTTGTAAAGAATTTCGCGGGCTTGATGGTCACTCGTGTGCTCCTCGGGACATTTGAGTAAGCTTCCTCAACAGAAACCCTGCTTTTCCCTCACCGCCATCACCAGTTCCTCGTTTGGCCCACCCGCTTACACCGAAACCCGTTAGGGCTGGTTTTTTCCCCGGCGCCATCTATCTCACTTCCTTCTGGTACGAGCCAAAGGATCTCTCGACTCGCATCTCGTACTTTTACTGCGCAAGCGCCTTGTCTGGCGCCTTCTCCGGTCTCCTCGCTGCGGGCATCGCCGAGATGGATGGTCTTGGTGGTCTTGCCGGATGGAGATATATTTTCATTCTGGAGGGGGCAGCAACAGTCCTCATCGGCGTGGCCTGTTTCTTCCTGCTCGTCGATACACCGGCGCTTTCCACAGGGTGGCTTGAGCCCGAAGAGATACGGTATCTAGAGCTCTCAATCGTCATCAAACAGGGAGGCGGGTCCCGCGAAGAGAGCGGTGCTGGCGGCCGCGTTAACTGGAAGGACCTCAAGATGATATTCACCAACTGGAGGATCTACGTGCAGGCCTACTTTTTGATGTGCCAGTCGGCTCTGTCCTATGGCATCAAGTTCACGCTTCCGACTATCACCAAGGCCATGGGGTTTGCCACGACCGAGGCCCAGCTTCTCTCAGCACCGCCGTACGTTGCTGCTGCTATATCGGCCATCTCCTTCGCCAAGGTCTCCGACCGGTTCTTTTGGCGAATGCCGTTCCTGGTCACCCCGCTTGGAATAGTCGCGGTTGCGTACTCCATCATTCTTTCGCTCGACGGGAAGCTCGAGGCCAAGAAGGGGGTGGCTTATTTCGCCGTGGTCCTCGCCGTCGTCGGCATCTACCCCATCCAGGCGGCGGCGGCCTCCTGGAACGCTAACAACATCGCCCCGGCCTCCCGAAGAGCCATCGGAATCGCTCTGATGAACTGCGTCGGCAACGTCGGTGGCATTGTGGGGAGTTTCATGTACCTGGAGAGCGAAAAGCCAAAGTATTACACCGGGTTCGGTCTCAGCTTGGCGTTCGGCGGCAGCGGGCTCATCGTTGCTCTCCTGCTCGAGTGGAGCTACAAGTCAGGGAATGCGCGCAAGGCCAAGATAGCCGATGAGGCGAAGGCCAAGTACACCGAGGAGGAGTTGTTCGACATGGGAGACAGATCCCCGTTGTTTAAGTATGTGCTGTGAAATAGCACACGTATTGTTGTCTTGAGTGCATACAATGTACCTAGCCACCTCCCGGGCGCTAGCAGGCGCGGCTCGCCTGCCGGTAAGCCGAGTTGCAAATTAGCCTAATGCAGAGTTTCAGTAGTAATAGCGTGTTGCAGGAGAAGGGACCATGCAGCTCAGAGAGCCATATATGGGTTTTGACCCAGGCGTTATGCTTAGAAGCTTAACCTTGTTCTTGTGTTGAGTGTTGGGCAAAATACTTGTACCGTCTGTTTCCGACTGTGTAGCTATCATTGTATGCTTATGCAACCCCGATAGACACCGTCTGGATATCAAGTGCATACCTTTGTTACACTTTGCATACTTTGAAGAGGTTGTAGAGTATGTCAGATGTAAGCAGCCTCTATGAGATGCAAACCAATTACCACTTCTGGCAAGGTCACCGAGTCCGTGGGAGCAACCTTGGCCCTGGACTGGTAGCGAAGAATCCATCGTGCCTGAGAGCTCACCGCAAGTTCAACTAGCCTCAATATACCTATGCGGAAACTCGTGTAGTGGGAAAGTGAAAGTAAAAGAAAGAACCCGTGCGAATATGAGTTCCACGATCCGCGAGCTCTGATATACTTGAAAAATGTCCCGGTGTTTTTCGCCCCAGATTTGCTCATGGTGTACGCGATGCAGAATATTAAATCGGCGGCTTTATCTTGGCAGTGTGACACAACATCTGCAAGTGCTGCTGACATGCTTACTCAGATCCCACATGAGTAATAGACTCCGCATCCTCCACGGCGGCAGTCGAGTCAGTCGCGTGGGTAAATATAAATTCACTCATTCATGCGTCAGTTGAACGGAACATTCACCTCAATCATCCCTAGCTTGCGAACCAACCGTGTCATAAATCAGCCGAGTCTCGAGCCCAGTCATAGACTCCATTCTCCACGATGGCTCCGCCAACCCTCAGTGAGAACCAATTCGACCACAGCGACGACAAGACCACATTCTACTGGTCCGCCGGCCCTTCCCAGGGACCCCTTGTGATCTTTGTTCACGGCTGGCCTGCGAACGGTGAGACGTGGAAACCCCAGCTCCTGGCCCTCGCATCTCTGGGCTTTCGCGTCATTGCGCCGGACACGCGCGGTTACGGACGCTCCAGCGTGCCGCAAGGGCCCGAGGCCTACGCCCTGGAGCACCATGTATCGGATTTGCTAGCCCTCCTTTCCCACATCGGCCGCGACAAGGCCATCTGGATCGGCCACGACTGGGGCGCTGGCCTCGTCTGGGGCTTCGCCTCTCACCACCCGGACAAGTGCGTCGCGGTGTGCTGCATGGCCGTGCCGTACAACGTAATCGACCCAGAGACTCTCGTCAGCCTTTCCAACCGCGAGCTGTATCCCGAGGACCAGTTCCCCTACGCGCAGTGGGACTACCAGATCTTCCACAACGAACAGCCCGAAGCCAGCGCCGCGCAGCTGCGTCACAACGTGTCCAACACCGTCAAAGTGCTGTATAGGTCCGGCGATCCGGGGCAGTATGGCAAGCCCGCCTTTACCAGCTCAGTCCGCAAGAACGGCGGGTGGTTTGGCCCCGTTCCCGGTGCACCAGACGTGCCGTTCGAGATGACCTTGTTCAAGGACGACAAGCCTGCCTTTGACCGCATGGTGGCCGAGTTCGAGCGGAACGGCTTCGAAGGCCCCAACGATTATTACCGCAACTTCGAGGCCAATAAGGTCTACGACAAGAAGGCGCCCAACGGGCGCCGGCTTAGCTTCCCCGTCCTGTTCATCGGGGCTCGGTGGGACACCGTCTGCGACACGACGATTTCCAGGCTGAGTGAGCCCATGCGGGAGCTGTGCGAGGATCTTACCGAGGTCACCATCGAGGCGGGGCACTGGGTTGCCTTCGAGAAGCCCGAGGAGACAAACGCGGCAATCATTCGGTGGATCGCCACCAAAGTGCCCACTTACTTTCCCGGGTACTGGAACACGCCTTTTGTGTCCCGCGTATGATGATGGTTTTGGGGGGGCAGCAGCCTGAGCAACCTGCGCAAATGTCGTTATGAGGTCTCGCTGCATGCTCAGTCATTCTCAACTAGCGATATCGGGGTCGTCATACGTCCGTGGCATCTTAACGTTGCAAATAATAAATGCAGCCAAGAACGTGTTCCTTTGCATGCGCAGGCGAGTTCCTCAACAAAGGCCTGCCATCTCAACAGTCGCAGGGTGAAGTGAACTTAAGCCGATGGAGAATAGTACCCTTTGAACCACTGACAGCAGCCGTGTCGGTGGGCGTATGATGCATACCGTCGATCAGTTCCGGTGATCGCCGGGCCGTAATTCTCTAGCACGAAGCTACGAAGCCAGCCCCTAGACATGGGGCTAGCGAAACTACACTACTAGCATGTTTCTGCTCCGCATATGTATTGATTTCATGAATGCGATTGGACTGGGGCACGGAAGAGAGTTTCCAAAGATGGCGCTCTCCTGCGACTCGACCTAATCGTGACATGGGGAGTCAGGCCAGTTAAGCGCAAGACGGGTCGTCGTCCAGTTGTCCTTATAATGGGAGATATTTCCACTCGAGGCCCGGCCACGTGTCTGGCTTTGTGGATACTCCTGGAGATGAAGCGATCGAGTTTTTCTTTTTGATCATCATGGTAGGTGGAGGCTCAGGCCGAGCGCATCCCGTTTTCTAGGATTGATCAGCATCCAATTTCGGTTGCTTGGGATCAACGTTCAATCATAACTTGAGCCTCGAGTTAACTTTTCGGCCTTAATAGGGGCTTGAGCTCGTCCAAAGTGAATAACAGTGATTCCTTACTTGGCTTTTCTCTTCTGGTGCTGGATGGGTCTTACGTGTCGCAACTCGTGGCTTTGATGGTCTGACCAACGACCAACGCACATCAACACCCAAGCCTTTAAGCCGGTGTGTGATCGAAAAAGATGGTAGCGTCGCAGTCACGGAAGAGCTGGGAGCTTGACGACCAGCCCAAGTCACCCAACAACGGACAACATCAGCAGGACACGGCGTCCCAAGTTCCGACGCCAAATACAGAGTCGAACGTCCGGTGGCCATTTCACGATGTCGATGACAAGCAGCATCTATCCCCTCCACAGCCGCCGCAGGAGGACCGTTCATACCAGCAGCAACCTCCCATTCTTACGACGCCGGAACAGAGCCGGAACCGCATCCGCTATATCCTCAAGTACTGGAGCCTCGAGATCCTCACCATCTTTTTGGCATTCTGTCTCCTCGCCGCCATCATCGCTCTCCTTGCGTACTACGATGGCCACTACATGCCGGAGTGGCCGTTCGAGATCAACCTCAACTCCGCCATCGCGCTGCTCTCGACCTTCTTACGGGCCGCCATCGTGGCCGCCGTTGCCGAGATCATCGGTCAGATCAAGTGGACGTGGTTCGCCGAGCGAAGCCGCCCTCTGCAGCAGCTCCAGGACTTTGACGGGGCGAGTCGGTCTGTTCTCGGGTCTATGAAACTCTTTGGAGTGTTGATATGGAATCTGGGCTTCACGTCCGCCGGCCTACTCGCCATCGCCGCCGCGTTGGTCACCATCGCCAGTCTGACCGTTGGCCCCGTCACGCAACAGGCAGTCCGCACGGCTCCCTGCTCCATGCTGTGGGATCTCGCGCCCTCCACCATGCCTGCCGCCCACTACGTGCCCGGGTCGTCGTCGTACTACCGGGTCGGCGCGGGCATGTACGACCTGGAGGTGGACATGAAGAGCGCCATGATCAAAGGGATAACGGATCCGGCCAGCCAGGACAACGACGTCAAGGTCGGTTGCCCCAGCGGGAACTGCACTTGGCCAGACTGGGGCACAGGCGTTACTCACGCGAGCATCGGCATGTGCAGTAGGTGCCTCGACACGACGAAGTTCGTCAGCCCGCCCGGGAGGGGAGGCAACCTGACGTTGCCCGACAAAGACTCCTACCTCAACATCCTAGGGGGGGAGTACATGTGGATCGGCTACAGCAACCTGAGCGCGTACACCGAGCTGTTCACCAAAGAATTTTCCGAGGCGGCTTTCGTTTCGATGGCTAACTTCAGCATCCTCATGATAACGAAAGCGCCTTGCACCTCGGATAACTCGACCGGGATACCCAAGCTGCACTGTCCGCACCGGCTATCGCAATCCCACGACAGTTACTACGACGGGCTCGGAGACTATATAGCAGCCTCGTGCATCTTGTACCCGTGCATGAAAGAGTATCGTTCCTCGTATGAGGGCAACATCCTAAGAGAGAAGCTCGTTCGCACCACCACAGCAGTATTCAATGATGCTGAACAGGCGTCCGCAGGAACCGGCGGAAACCGCTACTCGGGCGTCGGCAACTACACGGCCATTCAGAGCCCGTGTGTGCTTGATGACGGCACCTGGTACGATATCAACAACCAGAGCCAGGCCGAACACGTTCCGGGGCGCGTATGGACCAACGTCAGCTTGCCGGGCAGCGGGGGCAAAGTCACAAGCCTGCCCAATGCGTGCCTTTACAAAATGGACGGGATATTCTACCGGGCCATCTCGAACTTCCTCAGCCAGGAACTGCTGAGCGCATCCTGCAAGTACGACCCCATGCAGAGCGGGCACCTCAACTGCTTCAGCTCCTGGTGGCTCACGCCGCTATGGGCCGAAATGAACGCGACGGTGTCGAGCGTGACGAAGGCCATTGACAGCTTCGCGTGGGCCGTGACCAACAAGTTCCGCATGACGGGTTTCGGCCCGGACGCCCCGAAATCGGCCTACCCCCTCAGCCCCCGGGGCGCCGTGGTCTTGGGTGATGTCTTGGCCACTACCACGTGCACTTACTTTGACCGGAAGTACATCGTTCTGCCCACAATTTTGGTCGTCATCTGCGCCGCTCTGCTCGCCTGGGTCATGCTCATTAACTACTACGATCCCGAGCAGCCCATCTGGAAGGGCAACGTCCTTCCGCTACTATTCTTCGGCCTGCACAACGGCTCGGAACCAGGGACACCGGTCTCGGCGGCGGGGTCGGTCGCCCACGGTGCCGGCGGGACGAAAGGCCTCGGCGGCGGTGGAACCAAGGAAAGCGAACGACTGGCAAGGAATATGACGCTCTTCCAGAAGAGACGCAGAGCGCCGGAGCTTAATCGCATCCATCGGGAGTCGGGGCGAATGTATGTACGGTTCCAGGGAGGGATGGACCCGGGGTTCTTGGATCTAGGGACGAAGGGAAGCGATCCAGAAGCTGCCAGCGCGCGGTTATTACGGCTTTCCAGGACCGAAAGGGACATGACTGGAAGCAAAACAGCAAGATAGTGTTTACATGATAATGTGCAGATCATTTTGAACCACCGCTGTCTCTCGGCATAGCTGACAACCTTGCTGAGCGATACTCATCGGGGAACTCCAATCGTCTTATCTAATTAGTCTATGGTCGCGTTGAAAAGCTCAATGCGTCTGCCTTGATAATTCCAACCCAGTATCACTCTAGCTCATTGGGATACAGACCAGGTCTGACGCTAACTCTGCCTCAATCACTCAGCCCGAGCTATGTGCCACAAATTCTATTATTGGATTCAAAGGATATCTGCCTCATCCCCCTGATTATGACTTGATATTCAGTATAGAGACTATTATGCCTTCAATCGATGAATAAAGCCACCTTTTTGGAGTGTAACCCAAAACTTTTGAGCCATGTCTTAGTCCAGTGGCAGTAGCGGGATGTGTGAGATCGATCATAGAAATGTTGGAGGGCGATGGTGTCCGAAACAAGTCACGTGGGACAAACAGCAAGTAAAACATCAAACGCACCTTTACATCCGCTTTCCAGGCTAGCAGAGCGATGAGAAAGTTCCGCCCGGAGCTCCGCTAGGCCAGGTCGGGCGAAACGTGTCTTGGGAACCGCTACAAGCATCGCCGGGAGTCCAATGGACTACATCTTTGGCTGAAGGACGCCGTTAAGGCGCCCACCATTATATATAATCCCAAGAAAAACATGCTTCTTCGTTGGTTCTTACAGATTCAGGTTTAGCTAACAGGAGGCCCGTATCTTGGCTCTTGGAATAAGACCGATCGCCCAACGTAAAGCCGTTTCTCCGAGACTTCCTCCGCTCCGGCCTACTCTCGTCAGTGCGATCACGTGTTTTTCGATGAAAACAAAGCCATGGAGATGCAAAATCAATATCTTTACGGTTTCGTACTATATAAGGCATCATCTTGTGCATCATAGATGGCTTTTGAGCCGTATTCCTCGCCACTATCAACGTACAAGCCTCAGACTCGGAAAATCGTTCGGCAATTCTTCACGTGATATCAACTTCGTTCGTATGAAGTGCTACAAGAACTGCGGAGCTCCAAGTCAGACAGACCAAACTCCTGAAGCAGCTTCCTGAAACCGCAGGTGAGGTTGTGATTACATGTAACATCAAGCGCGTAATGAAGCACGACCTCAAAATTGAGGACAAAGCCCGAAACCACAGCTTTCCGTCGGTCTGTTTGTAACTACTGATAGTCACCTTCCGATGCTAACCACTTGAGCAGTAATCATGGCACGATGTTTGCCTGGATTATCAGATGGATCATGGGCTATCCTCTGCTGAGATCCGCCAATGAACCATGACTCAGGCATGTGTCCTGGTATCGGCATAGGGGGGGCAACGCCTTTATATTATGTCTTTAAGTCGTAGAAAACGTGTCTTTCTCTGTTCCCTAGCCGTAAAAAGGGAGGAATCGGGCCGTTATTTAGTATGTAAAGGGCTACGCTAGATAACGTCTAGGGTACTGAAGGTTTAACGGCCAACGGAATATCCCCCGAGCCAGCAACAAAGAGAATCCTGATTTATTCTTGATGTTCGATACCGAGAGCCCGAATCGCACATGGCTATACTGATTGGAAACCGAATGGTATGAGAAGAGACGGTTTTGAATTCGGCATCGTCACCGAGTCCGTTATGAAAATTCATCTGGTACCAGTTTTGCTGAACGCCAGTCAAAGTTTTCTACACAGCGATCTAGAAGAGATGGCCGGCGTCTCCCATGAGTGGCTCACGGTATTGAATTAGGTCTCTCGATGTCTTTGCCGCTAGGGAGTACCTTCGCAGTCCAAACATGGCTGGTGGAATCCACTCCAAACGCCCTAGCTTCACTTGCGGTGCCTTGTTGTCCAAGTCGGGTGTTACTGCCGCGTTCGAGGGGTTCGGAGACAGCAAAAGGCCGTTACAGAATAGCCTATCAAGTTACAAGCGGTCGGTGGCGCCATTTCAGACGTGCCCGCCGCCAGCACGGCATTCGCCTACTGAGATAAGGCCATACTTTAGATACCAGTCTCACTGGCCAGCATTTGAAGGTGGTCAAAGATCACCTCGGCAACTTCCACGGGACGCTGTTGAACAGCGTGCCCGGGGTTTTGGGGACGTATCCAGGTTTCGCAGACCCAGAGATCAGGGACGCGTAGTGCTCGTACCTGGAAGCCAACCTTCTTACTCTTGAAGAGCACGAGGGCGTGTGGGATCTCAGAGAATATCTTCCATAACCCTCAAGGCGCTGTTTCAAGATGTTGGTGAAACATAATACGGTGGGACCTATAATCCCAATCCCGGTCCAAGTAAACTAATAGAGGCGAGTTTTGTATGCGCATTGTATCATTCACAGGGATACATTCTGAAATAAGTTGTGGGCCGGGTCGTTGCTGTGAACTGCCGAGCTTTGCGCTTTGATGATGGAATTGGGAAATCGTACGAACTCGGCTCCGTGACCATGATAATGCAACCATAAGGCAAAACTGCCGAAAGATATCTGTTTCAATCGCTCGTCCGCCTCATTGGGCGGTGGTTTGGTGAAGCTTGACACACATTCATCCCACTTGACGATCATCAGCCAGACGAGGGGGTCCCCGTTGGCGCCGGACTGACGTTTACCCGCTTACTCGAGCAACCCTCCATGTTTGACATTGCAAGCCGCCCAGCACAGCGCCGAGGGTGACGCCTGTCGCTGACAGACCAACATCCAATGACGAAATGACCGGCCCAAGCGATTGGGATATAGTCTGGCGCGGGCGCAATCTCGTGCCTGTTGATCGTCAATGTCACGGGCAGGTGCTGTGGAAGATTGGAATAACGCGAACCGCGACTGGTGGTAAACGGCTGCTGGGGAGGGGAGGCAAGGGCCTACACTACTCTAAACTGACCATGAGATAGATACAATACAACATGACAGTGCGAAAGGTCCGGCTGGCCCTGGCCAGACGCCGCGGGTCGAGGCCAACCCCATGCTCCATGATTGCGAAAGCGATCTTGCATTAGCTGTGGCAGGCAGTCCGAGCCCTCACCCCCAGCAATGGCAAGATGAACCCAATATCACACGGATATTAACTGATAGAGTAGTGTAGCATGTCAAATAATCTGGAATGATTTGACGGAATCGGTTACATTGAGGAGCGCGCCTCGTCCGCGGGCGATGCGACGGGGGGGTTACGCTCATCACCCGCGACAAAAAAGAGCGCCCAGTAAGAGCCGGCCTGCATGCCAGGCGAGGGTCTCGAATGACAACCGAGGTGGTCTTCGTGCAGGGGACGGATCATGTCTGACGTCCCCGGCTCCCCTTGTGATGCTGCGCCAGGTTCTTTAGTCTAGGCGAGCCCATCGGCGTCGTAGTCGTGGCTTGCGCGTGCCCACAACGAGGCGGCGGATGTAACGGGCGGCAGGCAAACTGGTCTGCCCTCCGCGGGGGTGGGAGGAGGGGGGACTTAGGAGAAATGAGACGAAATAGAAGTGAAACCGGCCTGTTATTCCCCCCTCCCCGTCGCTTGATTTAAGCGGCCTCTGCAACTGCACATAACAGATGAGGCTTTGACAAATTACCCCCCCCCCCCCCCGTGTGGTGCGCGGCGGTGATTGGTGCGGCGGTCCACGAGTAGCACCGAAATGAGCCGTTCTCCCTCCTCCTCCTCCTCCTCCGTACCTGCGCTGCCGCCGAGGCCATGTTATTGTTTTGGACGTATATATCTCCCCAAGCCTAATATCGCAGGGCGCCCTTTTTGTGTTTTGGGCCGCCTTATCACGGACTGCGGGGGAGGTTTCCAATATCGAACCAGCCCGCCTCACCCGCCGCCGCCCCGTATGGTGCTTCAAAGAAGTTTCTCCCTCATCAACATGCATGTGTGGAACGCTAAGCAGAGGCGCCCGACGTGACGTAGTTACCCGTTGGGTATCTGTCGTCTACCATCGCCAAAGGCATTGTTTTCAAGCGTTCGGAGTCGCGACTCCGACGAGTAAAATTCAAGCCGCCAGCGCGCGCGCCCCCCAGTGACCCTCCCTGTCACCGAGCTTCGCTTCCACACAAGCGCGCAAAGGACAGCACAGCTTCTGGTTCGGAATACATGGAAAGTGGACTTGCAAGTGGGGAGGGGGGACTGCGGCGAAGAGCCCAGACTCCGATCCTATCCACCGCCGAAATAAATGATAGGCACGGCTGGCAGATGCAATGGAGAAGAAGGTAGCGAGTTGCAGTTGCGGTGAGGATGGAAACGCGAACGGCAAGGCACCTCGAAAATGGTCTCATTACGGAACCCGGCGTGCTGGGGTACACTGGGAGAAGATGTGTGGTTTTGGCAGCCCGTATGGGACGTGTGCGCCGCTCCTAGGCCGGTTTGGGGCTGCTCTCCACGCCGAGCTGTCAATCGCCAGTTATGGAGACCTGATTTGACGTGTTGGGGTCCGCTTGGGAGCCCATATTCGCTGTGCTGTCGTACCATGAGACGTAGTCACTACAACGCAGTAAGGCTCCATGCAGCCACTCCCGGTGTACATTATCATTCGCGGTGAGCCGATTCCTCCAAGGGAACGTTGCTTGGAGGTGTAGCAATCATGACGTTCCTGGCTTACCTTTCTTTAGTTGCTGATATGAGAGGGGGGGACCGGGTCTGACGGGCCATCGGTTTGCTATGCGAATTGTGAGACGAAGGATTAGCTTACATGTATGCTTGTTTCTGCGTCTCGCTAAAGGAGAAGAAGCCCAAGAAGAGGTAATGTAGCCGCCCGTCGGCTGCACGGTATGGCGAGGCGTCCGGCCCATGTGGCGCATCTGCCGGCCGCGATTCTCATTCTCTGCTCCTCCCCAAGGCTCGAAGTACTCGATACTTTGTCCCGTCGAAGGGGGAGGGGGGGGCCGCGCTTGTACCGGTACTTTGCGCCACGGTACCTGTGGGTGCGTTTGGATCTCCCCGGGGAGCCGGCAAAGCCCATGTCCAGGGCGTGCATCGGAAGATGGCGACAGGTCGATCATCCAAGGCACCTTGGACAACTACGATCGCGTTGCGTGCCGGCCTAGGGTGGGAGGAGAGGAAAAAGAAAGCATACATGACGCGAGCCTTGGAGATGCGGCCGGGGGGTTGATGCGGCTGCGCCTAGCCAACGGACAAAAGGTGGATCGGTTTCTCTGTGCCCAACTTGACCTCGAGGCTGCGAACGCGACCCAAGTGACGATACGGAAGAGTACGACAGGCTCAAACCAGCCTCTTGACATATTCTGGGCCTCAAGGCGACGTGGATATCCAAGGATCAGAGGCGACTGACCGCCTCCGAGGTATCCGGCCACAGGAGGAGACTCGCTGTTTCGGCGGTGTGGGGTGAGCTGGGCCGCACATGGCGCCCAACAGCGTAAACATGACCCCCCATTCCTTGTCTGTCAATTCCCGGCGGCTGTGCAGTCGGAACTACCAATCCCGCCAGATCTGGCCAGGATGCGCCCACAAAGCCTCATTGCATGTCTGAACGACGAAAGATCAGGGAGCACCCAGGCTCTCTTCACGAGCGGAAGGATAATGACGGTGTGACGGTGTGCTCGAGACACGCACCAGTCTTGCGGCGGAATGCATGCATCGCGCCGGTTGCCAGTTAGCGGCCGCTGCTATCTCATCGAGAACCACTCTCCTCCATCATGGCTGGAATAGGAATCGCAGAAGCCGTATTGAGGATGTGCGTAACATAGAATCAACAACCCTTTCGGAGACTAGTCCAGGCGTCGAAAATAGCAGAAACCCCTAATCACAAGTCCCAATACATTGTCCAACAGTTGAATATCATGAGGCCTCGATCCATGTTTTTTTGCAGAACATCTGCCATGCATCTTTTGCGCATGTGCGTTTCCTTGTGTATTTCTTGAATTGCGGGCAGCCCGGCAATGTGGGACCGAAGATTCGGACCCGACCGGAGCGGCACCGGATCCGCCGGCAGCACCTCGCGGCCTAAAACCCCGCCTGAAAATCGGCGTGTTCACCGTACAAAGTCGCAAAAGCTGGGCGAATGCCGCCCGAGAGCTGTATACCGGTTTAGACATCCCCTGACGCTCCATTGAATCACCATACGGAAAGAGATTCAACGCTGTCGGTCGTCCAAGGATGAATAATACACCTTCTGAAGACCGGGACAAGCTTCACCCGACGGAAAGGTCGTCAATGCCCTGATAGACATGCCGGCCTTGAGACCATCATACCCAACCCAGCCGAGGTACGCATAGAACGTACACATCTGGCCGTGGCCCGCGGCATGCTTGCGTCAGATGGCCTCTGCTTGTCTGATCGCCCGACAAGGACCTGGCGCTTCCCTGGCCGCTGAGAGTGCCATGCCAGCGAGCTGACCGGAAGTGGACTACATTTCCGCAGCGGGATAGGTGAAGACGGGTGCGTGGCACCAGGCACGGCCTGCGCTTCCTGCTTCTGATACGTAACATCTCCCTCTCGGCCGCTTCTTACAAGCATTGCCTTATCCGCAACGCTGGATCTTGGCTCGCCGGATCGACCGCGCCCCCGAAACATCATAAATCATGGTCTTGCGCCCGGGCGTGCGAGAATCACGTTTAACCCGGCCGATCTTTCATGTCTCTCTTATCATGCTTGGATGCCATCGGTCGTATGCCGATATCGTCGGTCATATTTCGAGTCCGCGCAAGATTTTCAGGTGAATCTTGGTTCGGGAACGGACGCTATCTTGCCCATTTGCCGTGCACCGAAAAGAAAGACGTCATAGGTAGGCATTCAAGTCGACCGTCGGGTTGCCTCATAAGCCGGCGAAACAAGTTCAATGGTAGTTTTAGGCTTTATTCGCACAGAAACAAGATTGGTGGACACGTTTGTTAATGGAAAATTATTGTTGACTGACGAGAAGTATTCTTTGGCCGGCGTCTACAGTGTCTTCCTCCGTCCGCCGCAGGATTCATTCCCAAATGGGGTCGAGCATGACAATTCAACAGGTACAGGCATAAGCGTGGCTTTGATGGGAATGCAATTGCGGTACCAAGCGCTTACAGCATGTATGTTCCAATGCGACCGGCATTTCGCCTGAGACGATAACGGACGAGGCCATTGGGCCACGGGAAAGCGCTCTGTTCATGCTCTCGTGGCAATATGACAAAACAGACTCGCAGAAAATCGGCATTGAAACAGTGTGCCTAAACTCACCCCCGCCAGACATGCGCGTATGATCGTCTCTGGATTGATCAAAGCGTCCGCGGAACAGAACGCACATCATAGGCGCTCAAGGTCCATCCGTTCGCGGGGGCGGTGACCGCGCGGACGGTAGATCAGACGGCAACGAAGGCGGCGTGCAGTAGGGACGACAATACATCAGATGAAGAGAGGGGCTGGATTTGACAAGTAACCATACCATTACTGTGTTCTAGCCCGCCCCCCTTCCGAGGCCGACGCTCTTGGCCTCTGAAGGGGAGAAGCCCGGCATTGTGATGTCCCGCCAGGGTCCTGCGTGATCGCCGTGATCCTCGGCAGGGCTGCGGTGCCCAAAAGGAGGCGCGCGCATGGACCGAGTGCCGGCCCGGGTTAGAGGGGGACGATAAACGGTGGGGTTGGGGAAGGGGCTCGAAGAGACACTTGTTCAGGAGTCCGAGCCGGAACATGTCAAATCCGCATGAAAGATGAACCTACCGGGGCCGCGGCAGGACTGCCTGATCGTCGGAGGCACCCCCTCCCGGCGCCGCGCCGGCGGGAGGGAGCCGCTGAAGAAACGGGTTGGAGAGGCTGCAACACGGAGGGGGACTGAGACAGAAGAGGTGACAAATAAAGGGCAAAGGCAGAGGGGGCAAGGACATGTACATGCACACGAGACGACGGGTAACGAGACGCTGAGAGTTTAGTCGAGAAAGGAGGCATGAGAGGATGGATTGGAGTTTATTAGCGTGAGTTGGAGGATCAAGGCCGGTAAGGTGCACGATGTGAAGTAGCAGGTGTGCGTATCAAGTGTGACCAATATACGGGGGTGCAGTGAGTGAGTGAACGAGTAGCACTACTACCATACCAGGTTCTTGACGCAGTGTTTTTCCTCTCATTAACAAGGACCCCGTGGCCTGTCAAGCTGTCAAACTGTTAGGCGGCACCTTAATAAGTTAGACCCCAGAGCCAAGAGATGACAGCTCGCCGGCTAAGCGCGCACGACCGCCGTCCCAAACTCTAATTTCATTCCGCGCGTCTTCCTCTGTGCCGAAATGTCGTGCCCAGCCCGTCCCACCGTTACTACCCGTACAGGCGTGCCAACGTCTTCGTGAACTCTCTTTCTTTCTCTCTCTCTCTCTCTCTCTCTCTCTCTAGGCGCTATCCGCTACACCTACGCCGCATCCAAATTTCGGGTCGGGAAAAACCGCTTCGTTCCATGAAGACTTTGGCCTCGCATCTAAAGGGGGGGGAGGGGGCTGGCGTACATGCCAGCAACGTGCGTAGCTCAGTTCGGGCCGATGCAGCCCAGACAAAAGAAGAAGGTAAAAGATGAAATTAGTTACGTACGTAAAACCAAGACGTAAACGGACAAGAAAACCCCCCAGATTCTGGCGGCCGCCCTGGTGGAAAACGAGATGGTGAGAGAAAAAAAAAAGTTCACGGCGTCAACACCCTCCTTCCCCTTTCCATCGAGCGTTCATGGGCCTCCTGGTACGAGTGGTTCGCCGGATATGTGATGAGGTCCCCCATCCCCTGCAGACCGTAAGGAACAAGCTTCCAGCGCCCCAGGCGCCCGGGGCAAAACTCGTTCATGCAGAGTGCGAGCGAAGCAGGATATTAGTCGCGTGCTGGACGTCTCCCCCTTCCGTCCTCCTCCTGCAGGGCCGCCGCTGACGGGGCCGCCCGTCCGGCGCGTCTGCCTCTCGTTCATCTCGGCATACTTGGTTGGCTCGACCAGAGTTTTGCCAAACCTTCCGCTGGCCCCCCCCTTTCCCCATTGCTTCGCGAGTCGCCTTGTCAGGAAGCAAAAAAGGATCATCTACCAAGAAGGGGGAGGGGGACAAAAAGAAAAGACAAAGATGAACCGGGAAAGGGAGGGCCTGCCGAGGCGGAGTAAAACCCGACGTTGCATCCACTCCGTTAGGTTGGGAATATTGACCGGCGAGAAATAACAAAATCGAACGACAATCGACCATGCAGGGGGGTGACGACCCGTCGGCCAGGTACTCGTCCTGGGGAAGACCATGACTTTGAGGCTTTCCCTGGGATGGAAGGGGAGTTGGAGGGAGGGGACGTTATCCATTAGTCTCGACTAGAAACCATGGAACTTTCCATCAAGGCATCAAGAGCAAGGGGGGAGAAAGTAAAGGGAGGGGGGTCTCTGGTCCAGATGGAGTGTGGTATGCGGTCCGGCACGAGGAAATCCAACCCTCACCGGATTCTCTACCGACGATGATGTGGAGGAGACAGAGGGAGAAAGGGAAGGGCAGACGAGAGTTGGGCACTAACGGTGAGGACATCGAGACTAGAAGTGGGAAAAAACCGGTATGGCGTGGCTGGGGTCCGGACCAAACCCCCGGGACTTTGGGGGTTAGTGTTTCTTTTCCTTCTCCCCCCATGTCTCATTCACACTGACATCCCCCCCCTTGCTTTGTCTCTGATGGGACATTATGTTATGTCTCCAGGGCTCCCGTCATCTATCTAGGCGGCACTTGCATCTCATAGAGTGCCATAGTCTCGTCGCAGGTCAAGAAAGGAAAAAAAGGATAACAAGAGTGACCATTCCTTGTTTTGCCATGTGTCAAACACAGAGCAAAGCGCGAGTTGTTGTTTGATGGATGATTTCGAGTCATGGGCCAGAAAAAGGTTAAAAGAAGTTATCAATACAAAAAAAAAAGGGGGGGGAAGGGAAGAAAAAAAAAAAAGGCCCGGGGTCAGGCGTTATACGCATAAGTGTGCAATCAAGCTTTTTGATACTACGCGTAACTGCACCGAGAGAGAGAGGGAGAAAAGACCCTCTCTCCAAAATACGACAGCTATGCCTGCATATTCGTTGAGGCTCGGGCTGTACCAACATTCGACTCGAACTGGAACTCGGTCCTCCCCCATGTAAGGATATGGGGCCGGGGGAGAAACCCCTTCACATTACATTTGCTCAGATAGTCAGTCCACCGACCATTACGAATGTAGGACTCTTGTCCACCGGCGTCTCCATATCCCCCATCCGTCCCATGTTCACTTTAGGTCCAGCGTCAGAGGCGATGCCAACCGACGACAGCCCCCCGATGGCCCAGTTGTCGTGACATGCTGGCGCGGATCCGTCCGGAATCGCCTCTGCTGTGTTTTCAGGGTCCCCCCCCCCCTTCTCAACGTAGGTGATGGCGCACGCGATGGAACCAAGAAAAATAGAAGAAAAGATGAAGAAGACGCCTCCTATCCCTGTGCTCCTCCTTCAAGCCCCCCCCCCCCCCCCCCCCCCCCCCCCCCCCATGGTTCGCATCACCAATATGCTGAAGACGCAATCCAAGACCCGTCTCGTCGGTCCCAACTGCCCCGGTATCATCGCCCCCCTACCCCCCTGGTTTCCCCCAACCAAGACAAGGCCCTTCAGGCAGTCCGCAAACCTGATTATCGTCCACCGCAACACACACAGCCGCCCAACTTCAACTCACCGCGATATCCTCAACTTTTGGGGAGGAGAATGGGGGGGTTTCCTAAAATCCAGGAACGGCAGCAATCACTCCAAGGAACTCCACGCCCATCGAAACCGCCACACCCTCCCCCCCCGGCCTGTTTCTCTAACCCTTCACCCCTTCACCAGACGAACCCAAAAAAGCTTTTGCGGCATATTCTTGAGGCGTCTGAGACGCCCTTTGAGATGACAGTTGGAAAAGAGCCCCCCTTTCCAGCGAGAAAGCTCCCGGCCCCCTCCCTAGACCCCCGCCCCATGTCATCCCCCTCCCCTCCTCTCCGTCAACCATCTGTCCTCTCACCCCCCTCCCCCACCTCCTCCCCACGCCTCGTCTCGCCCAGGTTGTTCATCTTGATTCAAGTAGCATTAGCCTATGTGTGGGGACTACAGAACATTTGACCGCAATCATGGTCGAAAAAGGCGCTCGGTTGCAGTTTCGTACGGGTCCGCGCGCGTACAGAGACTATCGAGTCGAATAACACATAGGTATGGACAGAAAAGATGTTACCTGTGGCTATGAACTATATACATGCCTTCATGCCCAGTTCTCTCTCCAAGCCACAAGTTTCATATTTACCAAATACGCATATGCCGCTCATAATGTGCCCTCCCGTCGAGTTTGACATCACGTCTTCTGCAGCAACAATACCATACCTACTGATTCGGGAGGCCAGACATTCTTTTCAATGTGACAATAGAAGAATTCTCGTATAAGAAAAAAACAATGCATATTAACATCTGCACTGTTGGTTATCCAAACGATACCAGGTGTCTCAACCTCGCATTTGTCTCCATGCTCCCACTTCTCCGGTGTGCTGCCGTGTACATGTATTGTCCAGTGATTGTCCAGTGAAAGACCCCAGGGGTATATATCCTTTGCCGAAGCTTTGAAACCACCAACGCCGTTTTTTGTTTTGGCTCAAGAAACACTAATCAGAGGGTATGCCGCCCTGTCCGATGCCACCACCACAAACTCGCACACTTGCTTCTTGTACACTCAGGCTAAAGCCGCCACGAAGTAGAAAAGTAAAAGAAAAAAAAAAGGAGAGAACCCCCCCCCCCCCCCCCCCCAAAAAAAAACCAAAGAAGAAAAAAAGGAAAGAAAAAAAACACCCAGTCTCCATTTGTCTGCTCAATGCCCTGGAAGGCGTTTCCGTTTCTTGGTTTCATGTTTGTCACGATCCTGCTCGGGCAACGGGCTGTCCTAGGCGCCAATGTTGCCCGTTCCGTGACCGGCCCTTCTCCGCTCTTCCATCATGGCCCAGAAGCTATCTTTTGGGTAGTCTCTCTGGAATATTTCGTCTGGCAGTGCGTCTTCACCGTCGTAAGTCGAAGTGTCCCCGGTAAAAATCAGAGACGAGTCGAGACGGTAATAAGAGTTGGGGTGAACCATATCAGGGGGGCTCTGAGTGGGCGAGGCCGATGGTAACGAAGCAGCGGCTGACAGGCCGGATGACGGGGTGGCTGGCCATGTCCCCATTGACTGCGTTCCCATGGACGTTGCTGGGAGGGTCGGCCCCATGGAAGTCGTCGTCGTGAAGTGCGGCGCAATGGGAGCTGTCGTATAGCTCGAAAGGAGCGGAGCCGTCGTATAGTTGGGTGCCACGGTCATGGCGGGAGGAACCGGTCTGCCTCTGCCCATCTGTCTGCTGCTGCTGAGCTGCCTGGCGCTCTGGTACGGGCTCTGGTACTGGTGCTGAGGGAACCCTCCCATATAGCCGCCGCCGCCGCCACCGCCCGTCGAGCTGGTCTGCAAACCTGTGTGGGCCGGGATCCCGTCATGAAGCACGTCGCCAGGCCCGTCGGTGCGTTGCCGCTTGGGTGATGGGCCGGTTGTGCGGGCACGGTCCGCCTCGATGCTGAACGTGAGTTGGCGCTTCCGGTTCGTGGCCTGGCGGGAATCCTTTCGGAGACGCAACCGGCATCCTTGATCGCTGAGATGGCGCGTCAGGAAGGTCGACTCGGCCATTCCTGGGAAGGTTCTTTGGGTGTGGACCTGGAAAGGCGCCGAAGTGGCAGTCGTGCACATGACAACTTCAGTTCGTCGCATCTCGTACAAGACAAACTGCAACTTGAAGCACCCTTCAAACTTGACCGAGAGGTCCCCAAACACAAAGTAGCCGGCATCATGACTATTGGGGTCCTTGAACTTGTGTAAGGAGGAGCAAGTCGTGCCAACCAGTCCTTTTCTGGCCACCTCGGGGTCTTGCTTGCTGTCTCGGTCGGCATTGACCAAATAGACGTACATGATCCAGAAGGGATCTGGACCAAGGTCAGCGCAAATACGACAAGATTTGGCGGGAACAGAGTACTCACTAAAGAGGCAGTGTTCGGGGTTGCCGTAGAAGCTGCGGTCAAAGCTTCTTGGATCGACGTCGAGCTTGACAATGGGCGGCGGATCGATAGGCTTGCGGTCTGTTGAGAGATGTTAGCCCTCCAAGTCAATGCTCGAGCTGGGTTAGATACGGACCCTTCTCTTTTCCCGTGGCAACCTTTGCGTTGGTTGGTCCTTGAACGACGGTCAGAGTGATGCCATTGTGGCTGGTTGGGATACTGTTACTCATTAGCATCAGTCGTAACAGTGAATGTTCAAAGCACGTACCGCTGCTGGTGCGTCGGCATGGAGCCCGCCAGATGGTTGTGCGAGTAAGACATTGGTGTATTGGGGTCTTGAAAGAAACTGCTGCGTGCTGAAGTATGTGCCGGTTGGAACTTGTAAGAAACTCCCGTGTGCTGAAGGATGTGCCGAGAAGTGAAGAAGCGTGGATTGGGGATTCTATTAGAGACCCAGCATATATAGCTGTTTGACTGAGGTTGGGGAGCAAAAGTGGCGGATCCAGAGTATCGGAGAAACAGTGATTAAGTTTATTGTCGTGTTGGACGACTAATGGTTCAAGGCGTGCGGTTGGCTTGCTGTGGACAGCTAGGTACCTCCACCCAAAACTGATGAAAGGCGTTTTTCAGGTACCAGAAAGACCTTGAACGATGTGATGTCCGTACAAGTGACCAAGTCGATTGCCGCGTGACTGTTGATGGTTGACAAGATGCAAAGACCGCAAAGGGACCAAGGACTGGGCTAGGCAGCACCGGCGACGGTCAAAAAGATGGCTTGCGTGCCAAAAGAAAAGAAGAAGAATTATACTATAGCATCAACGTGGAGTGTGTATGGATGACAAGGTTCGGTCAAGGTGTCGATGGCCGGACGGGGTAGATCGGATGTCTTGTCAGACGACAGCTGGAGGTGATGGAGGAAGCGTGACTGGTGGGAGGAGGAGATTTAATGCGAGGAAGAGGTCGACAGTAGGACCCCTGCCGCGAGATGGAAACCGGAAGTGCCAGGCGTAGATCTTGCCGAGTGGGAACACAAGAAAGCAACAGGGGAGGCGAATCGGGCAGCTGTTCCTGTGTGGAGGGGCAGAGGGAGAGAAAGAGAGAGAGGGAGAGAGAGAGAGAGCAAGCAAGCCAGGACGGAAGGCAACGGCAGTGGCAGCGCCAGTCAGTATTTCTGGGTGCGAGAGACTCTTCCTAATCTCTGAGTGGTCAGCAACAATGGCCATTTCCTTCCTATGCATACCCACACGCACGCCATGTTACTGGTACCAGCGTGGTATAGGCAGGGCAGGGCCATCCTACCTGTAGAATGAGTGGCCAACACCTCTCGACCCAGGCTTACTTTGTACAGTGGTACACAGGCGCCAACGCGTGTGATAACCCTAAAGCCTCAAGGAGTCCTACTCGGAGTCTCGTAATGGGAGCACGATGAGGTATGTGCGTAGAGTGTCGGATTCTGGATGCGTCACTGGGATGGCTCGTGTCAAGAAGGTGACGGGACCGAGAGGATTGTGCGGGCGCAGGATGATGGATGGGCCAAGAGCAAAGTCGGCGCGAAGCAGTCGAGGTGAAGGGCGGATGACTGATGGGGAAAACGTTTGTTGATAACCAAGTGGTGATGTTGATATATGGTGAGTGAGCTCTCGACTGATGTTGGCACTCGAGCTGTTGTTCACATCCAAAAAGGCGCGCGCGGAGTACCTTAAGGGGAAAGAGGCACCTCAGGGGTTCAGTGGCATGAAGGGGGCGTGTAATGAAGAATGGGGACGCTCGAGGAGAGAGGAAAGCGAACTCGATGCTTCGAGGGGAGGGGGGTGAGAACAAGAAAGGGAAGGCAAGCTCTGAGAGTTATGGGGTAGGGGGTGGCCGGAGTGAGGGCAGAGAGAGAGGGAGAGTCGAGAACCCGGAGTACTTTGTCAATGTATCCCGCTACGATAATGGACTAGGCCTTGCCAGATGCCTGCCAGCGAGAAAGAGAGAGAGAGAGAGAGAGAGAGAGGAGAAGAGGGGCGCAGGTAGTAGTGTACAGATACATAATCGAGGCAGGGATGATGGCAAGGTCAGGTAGGATAAGGTGGTGTGGTGTCGAGCCCATGGGCTCCTTCGAGGAGGGGGCCTCAGATTAGGTATCGGGGATTTCGACCCAGATGAAATTGGCCATGGCGATGCACCACCAAGCCCATGTCTCAATGGCAGAAGGTCTATAGCGACAAGAGACTACCGCGACTGTGTTGTGGACGAGGCCCCGGGGCTGCCAAGGCAGGAAGGGGAAGAGGCTCTCGGGGAAAGCAACAAGCGGATGATGGTTCGATTTGCTGTGGGTTGTGCTGGTCTGGGCTGGCTGGGCTTGGAGAGACTGTTTTGATGCATCAGAATGCAAGATGCCAAATATTCGAGTGGGTGCAGTCCATGCCCACCCAACAAGGGTGAGCTCCGGAGGGGAGGAGTCTCTGCCGGTGGGGCGGCAGAGGTATGTATTCGTTACATAGTAGAAGGTACGAAGGCGCAATAGAAAGAACGGAGAAGGATGAAAAATCCCTGTGTTGCTCCGTCTGGTCTGTGCTGTCAGAGGTCCGAGTCTCTTGGCGGAGCTGTCATCCCTGGTCCGGCTGGGGGCGCTCAGTTGGCAGCGCTCGGCAAGAAGCGACCGGCCAGTCACGGCGACGTGGGTTAGGAGCGACGGCGGTCAACGAAGCCAAGTTGGAAGGACTGACTGGGGCGCGGACGCGCGAGGTCTGGTGAAGATAGACGCGGGCAGGCGGGACAGGGACGCACAGCATCGAGCGGGTTGGTGGTGGTTGGGGTTGGTGGTCTAGACCGACCAGAGGAACCGTTCGTTCGTCCGTCTTTGTCGTTGGTTGCTCAAAGCAGAGCCGACGACGGAAAGTGTTTGGTATGCCGCGAAGCAGTTCGTTCGGGGCCGATAGCCGCTTACCGATTGTGGTATGCAGGATGCTTAACGTCGTCGCTATATGAGGGGACATTGACGAAAAAGAGTCGTCCCAAGAAGGCCATGAATCAATGAGCGGACTCTCAACCGCTCCGTGCATTCATGCATTGGACGATATTGATGGGTAGAACCGACGATGGATGATGGACGAGAAGCGGACAAGCCCGAAGCGTAGAAAGCACCGGCATGTCGACGGCTGGTGCGAGCAAAGGTTGATTGATGCCATGCGTGTTGCGGGTGTTCGTGTTCAGACGATGGAACCTGTGGCCGGAGCACTCGAAGCCCCCCTTGGCCACTCATCGTACAGTACCGAGTGTTGTTTGGGCATCGAGCGGGTTGTTCGAGGTGGAGAATGTCTGTGTAAGGTTATGCCAGGGACGGCAAATGGGAAAGCGTAATGATTGCGATTTATGGCGCAGGGGTGATCCTTGAGTATACAATGCACGAGGCGTGATTTAAAGGCGACGAGAGAGAGAGATGCGAATATCGAGTGAGAAAGTGCGAGAGTGCGAGAGCAGGAGAGATGATGGAAAGTATGCGGACCAGTAGAGGATGGAACGAAGACTGAAGTGGATGCCGGCCTCGAGCGGTGGTGATGGTGGTGAGGGTGGAGTAGTAGTGGCACGGGAGAATCAAATCAATCGTTCATCTGGTATCACGTTACGGGCACGCTACGTTGGGCCGTTCCTGACCGACAGCCAGACAGACAGCATGCCGGGTAAGGTAGGTACGGTGGGTAAGTAAGGTAGGTAGGTACGGTACGTCGATGCGATTTTGTGTTAGACTTGTATCTGTAATGCTAAGGAAGGAAGGACGGGAGGGGGGGCAGGTACCTTGAAACAAGTAAGGCCCGCCCTGCCGAACAGAGCCAAGCGGATAATTCGGGAAAGAGCACGTTCGGATGGATCGAGCCGGGCACTTGCCGCGAAAAGGAATGGGAAGGGGATATCTATCTGTATTCGTACGGAGTAAAGAGACTGTTTGTATGTATGTATGTACTCGGTAAGGTTAGACAAGTACCGGTCTGTTGTGGTGCTTCTTTCCCTTTCAGTCAGTCAGCACAGCAGCACTGGGCGGTCGATTCGATTGCAACGGGAGAGCTGTGGCTGCCATGTGGAGTGGGGGCCACACTGATACATCGGGGAAAGTACCTACCCTACCTAGCGTAGAGGGGACAGACAGACAGAATACGTTCGTACACGTTCGTACCTGTCCTGAGGGTGTGGGTGGGTGAGTACGGTACGAATACACAAGGTACCTAAATACCTGGGGACTGGACGCCCAGAGTAGAGTGCCAGTATGAGGAAGGAGGTGTTCGGTAGAGCAGGTAGGCAGTACATATCGCCGGTACCTTACCTACGTACGTACGTTTGTACGGATACCCACCTTTCTCTTGCCGTATTTCGAGGCAAGAAGCGGCAGCCAAAGGCAAGTATGTACTAACGGCATCCAATGGGGAAAGAGAGAGAGAGAGCGAGGGAGAAAGGATGGCGAGGAAAGAAAGAGAGCAGAAGGGGATGTCTCTCCATTGGGAGAAATGGCGCTCCGTACGTACGGTCTGTGTTGGTTGGGCCGAGAAGGTACCGACACGCTTCCTATGCTGTGCAAAGGAACATAGGTACATACTACCATCCATCCATCCGTACATACGTGCACGCACAGTCGCTCCCTCTCTATCGTCATCATCGCCCTGTTTTGCTCCGTCGCGGTTGATTTCGAGCTAAGATGAGCCAAGGCGGACGAGGCAGCGAAGAAGCAGCACACAGAAAGATGGGGGGCCTGGCAGACGAAGTACATACAAACAACAACGTCTCTGCGTTGCGTAGCGTAGCGTTGCGTTGATGGTGATTCGCCTTGCATTTGAGGGGGGGGGGGGAAAGAAAAAGCGGCCCCCTGCCCACTGCGTACCTACTGTGGGTAGGTAGGTAGGTAGGTAGCTGTTGAAGCTGCGTGCCCTGCTTGTTTTTCCTACCTTGTGCAAAGTAGGTACAAAGTACGTATACATACCTAGCAGCCGTATCCGTAGGTAGGTAGGCAGTGTGTGTTAAAGCCTTAGCAGTAGTAGCCATCTGCCATGCCATGCTATGCCATGCCATGCCATACCATCTGGCATTAGCCGTTGTTGCATTTGGCAGCATTGGATCCGACCCTGACCCCACCCATTGTATAACCTCACATTCTCTCGTTCCCTTTTTGTTCCTTCTTTTTTTCTTCATACCCACAATTTCATGCCCCCCCCGCCCGCCGACCCTCAGTTCGGGCCTTGAACAAGCAAGCAAGCAATAGCAGCACAGCAATCCATCCCAAAGCGGTATACGATTCGGCCATGCATTCTGATATGCGCCAAACGAAGGAAGGCACAACCATACATACTTTGTTGAAGCAAGCAACGGCAGGCAGGCAGGCAGGCAACGCGCTCCCTCCCCGTAGGTATTATGACTTTCTCTCCCCGGCGCAATCGACATACCGAGAGACTCACATCTTTCCGTTTTCGACCATCAGCCCGACTGACAGTGATGCGAGTCAATGTGCTTTGGCCTTCTTTGGAGAAGCGAGAGAGAGCCCCCCCCCCCCCCAGATCAGGTCCGTCATTCACGTTTGGCTTGATTGGTTCTTTCTCGCCCTTGCCTACGTCTTCATTCATGCCCGGCCCTGACTGACTGCTCATCCGTCACCTCGCTCGCGACATCATCCACTCACTTCCATAGCGATATGGCATAATGATATGGCATACATCCGTAGCACACTCATTCACTGCATTGCTTACATGGTATACGTACGATGCTGGTGAGCTACTCCCCGTCTGTTCCCTTCTGTCCTAGTGTTCCCCTCCCTTTCCTCTGCTTCCGACCTAGTGTATGCACATCGTACCCCTCCCCCCTCTACCCCTGCTTACTGACAGGCAAACAAGCGACCAGAGACAGACAAGGCCGTCAGCCACACACACACCCCGCCCACCTTTGACGAGGATCAATCTTCTCGAAATCCCTGGCCCTTGCCACAATGGCCTCGTCGTCCCCAGTGCCGTGCCCGGTCCGGAAGGCGACGTCCCCACCCTCGCGCCCGTGCGGGGCGCAAAAGAAGAAGCCAAGGAAGCCGGACAGACAGACAGACAGACAGACACCCGGGCAAGGATGGCAGCTTCTGAGACAAAAGCTTGGACGACCGTTGGAATGGTTTGGAACCATCGGTCTACGTACGCAGTGCACTACACTACACTATACTACACTACACTACGCTACACTACCTACCTAATCGACGGTTCAAGGAACTGCCGAGGAAGGGTGGCCTGGCCTGGCGACAAATTACTCGCATGTCAGTTGACAGCTCTTCACGACGCGCCTTGCCTCGGCCAGCTCCGAGCGTCCCCACCCGTCGGCTGGAATGAAGAGCCTCCTTGGGGCAGGCGCCGTGAGACGTTTTATTCTTCCATGTGGGGTCGTAAGCTGGCCAGCTACAGAGCGCGATAAGGTGAGGCGTTTGTAGAGAGGGATGGCGGACAGGCAGACACACTGACAAACTGACAGACAAACTGACAGAAAAGGACAGACAGACAGATCAACCTATCTAGGCAACGGCCGTGCTTCATGTCGGTCCAAGCGATACTTCCTCCCTGCCTGCCGGCCTGGCAGTGCGGCTCGATGACCTAAATGCCTACTACGTATATGTATGGAGTTCGGATAGTTCACTTTGAGATTGCAGCGTACAGACATGGCACAAAGATTAGACTAGGCTAGACTAGTCTGGTGTCCGGGTCATGGCAGAAAACGGCTTTTCAGCGCTGTTTCGAGGGTCTCGAGGTTCCCAAAGCGGCTAAGCACGCAGCTGTCAGCCATCACCCTCAATGTGAGGTTCGCACTAGCGCATCTACTTACCTACTTTGGTAAGTGAGATACTAGGTATGTATCCGTACATAGTAGGCCAGAGACCAGGGGGGGTGTTTACCATCTTTGCCCTACAGTGGTACGTATCCATCTGTGGCAAAGAAGGATCCGCTTCAACAGCCCAGTCGGCGGCAATGGCAACGAAAGGGGGGTTGAGAGAGAGAAAATGAGAGGGTGTGAGAGAGTGAGTGAGAGAGAGAGAGAGAGCAAGAGACCACCTTGCGCCTTCTCCATGATGTTTCTTACTCTGTCCCAGGGCCGCCAAGACAAAGCCGTCACAACTCAGAAAGCGCCTTACGGAGATGGGACGGACGGACGAGATGCCTGCTCGCGGATGTTACTACGGGTTTCATGGTCCGTTCCCTCGCCTCTCCTGCTCTGTTCTGTTCCGTCTGTTTCTCTATCCCGATACGGACTACTTGAGCTCTTTCACGCGTCGTCATGTTACGATGCGCACCGATAAAACAGACGACGACCAGAACAGTCATTCACCCGCTCGTCTCCCTGCCTTGTGGCAGCAGAGCAGGCAGATCCTGTCGTCTCCTTGCTTCGCGTCCACAACGAGAAACGAACGGCTCCATTCTTGCTTTGCCTTGTTCATTTCCCAGCGGAAAGCCCGCACTCCTCGCGACCAAGCAAGTGCTGGAGATGAGTTGCCGGTTGACTCAGTATCAGTGTCAGTATCAGTGTCGGTATCGGCATGGGCCGGCTCCCTTCCTCTCCTTTCCTCCTTCCTCTCTTGACAGTTCGGCAAATGCCATCTGCCACTTTCCCGACATTCGCGTATCCTGCCACAACTAACTGCCGGCCGCTTTGTCCGCCTCTTCCACTGCCTTCCAAAGGTAAGGTATGTATACCTAGTATCTAGGTAGGTAGGTACCCAGTCACGGATGGATACCTTGAATACGTACCCTTGGTATTCGTCCCTTTCATCCCATCCATCCGGCAGGTCAGGTCGACATGGTTGGTAAGGAAGGGAAGCCCGAGGTTGGAGGCCTGTTTCGGCCGAGTCAAGATAAGGTACGTACCTATATGCTTGTGAGCCCCCCATCCCGTCCCCCACCTACCTACCTTACCTAGGCAAGGTAGGTATCCATACGCGAGAATACCGCAGTAGGTACCTAGCTAGGTAGTGTGCAGATACGTACGTGTGGTAGTAGTGTAGTGCACCTGCAATGCCAGGAACGTACCTTCCCGGTGTAAGAGTTATCTACCTGTCTACATCTACACATACCTACCTACCTACCTGACTGTAATGCATGTAGCTGGTGCACTCTCCTGTTCGGCCAGCATCGGTCCTTCCCGCTCACGCGCCGGTGCTCCAAGTACATAGTGCACTCACCCTCTGGGTAAGGTACTTACCTGTGAGGTAGGTACCTAGGTATCTTGGTATGACGCTCTCTCTCTCTCTCCCTCTCCCATATGACAAGATTTACCATCAGGGAACCAAATCCCATCCATTCACATCTTCAAAGAGGTACAATGGCATTCTATTCCCGTGCCCCCACCTCAGGCCTCCCGACACGGCACCATTCTCTGTTTCCGACCTGCTGCCGGTCCTCCTCGTCGTCGACCTCCTCCTCCTCCTCCTCCTCCTCCTCCTCCTCCTCCTCCGCGTTCCCGCTTGTTCGACCGTGCTAGGACAGGTCAGTCTTCCGACCTCCCTCTGGGCCCTGTCCCCCCCTTCGAGGATATGCCTCCACCATCATCTCTGGCCGGCTAACACCCTATGAGACCGCCGGAACCCAACATCGATTGCTAGCCGTGGCCGATCCGTAAAGATGCTGATGCTGGGTACGCATCTCGGCAATATCCGACCTGCTCTCTTCGGGAGATGCCTCCGCGTTCATGCCGGAGCGCGCTCTGGACTTCCTCCATTACCTACGCAGTGTTGTGCCTCTGCGTGGGGGCACCGACTCTCCCATCATCGCCATTTTCTTCGCCTCTACCATTACCTAGACTTACTCGTTTCGGTCTTTTCTGCCGTTGTGGGACCCCCTGCCTCTTGACGCAAGTTACATACACACAATCAATACCGGTCGACAAATGAAGTGGTGGATGGCGGCGCCGCAGCTATGCAGCCTCCTTGGCGCAAAAGCGCGTCGAGGAAGCGATGGATGTGCCCGTGCTGGTTTTCCTTGGAGTATCCAGTATCAACTGGATGAGGCGAAAGTGAACCAGACAGGGCTTCACTCACTGCTCTCCAAAGAAGGTTTTCAACCAGCCAGCATCCCCTCGCATCCGACATGCACCCCTTCAAACGGGAGCCGCAAGGCTGTGCCGTCTCTGGGATCCGTCCTATGTTTCTACCCACTCAAGGACCCTGCCATTCGCCCACCCTCTTCTCCCCTCAAAAAAGACTAGGGTCACGCCGCACCAAAGTCCGAGGGTGAGGCGCTGCACTGCGTCCACTGCCATGCTTCAGACTGCATAACAAGGCCATCACGGCCTCCAAACCAAGTGCAATGTAGGCTAACGTTTCGCCTTCTCTTGGAAATGATTCTGACTCAACTTTCCAGAAGATGAACAGCCACGCACCACCGTTTCTTCTTTTCCCAAGAGCCGTCCCCCCCTGTATGTCTTCCTCCACAGCCGGCGGGATGGCATCATCCCCCAGATTTTCACTGGCCTGCCTATGCAGCGACACCTTGACGACGAAGGCTTTATTGGCAAGCTTCTGGAATAATGTGAAACCCCCCCCCCCCTGCAGTGTTCTGGGTCTCGCCCAAGAAAACTCCCTGCAATAAATCAGCGACAGTAGTGGCGCCGGGAAAGCTGCCCGGCCGCACACTTACTTTGTACCCTCAGCCGCCAGAATTTTTCCATCAGGCTTCTTTCAGCCCAAGACCGTCTCGCCATTGTTGTAGCGTGCCTGGCACGGGGCGACACCCTATAAACCTACCCTCTTCATCATGACGTGAGACGGATGCGACGGCGGCACATAGCGTCCCTGTGGGTATGACACCATGCTGGCGTTGTGCACTCGAGCCTAAATCTTGTCCTCTCTCCACCAACAAGCCTGAAATCTGAGCAAGGCGGCCGCGCCAACGTCTCGCCTGCACTTGATCCAGGTTTCTACGAGTCCAGCCTTTCAGATGCACGTTTCAGCGCCTCCCCACGAGGAGGAAAGACACTCGCCGCAAGGCCTCTGTCGAACCGCTGTCTTTGCAGCCGCTCATAGTCCCATCACCATCCACTAAGACGTCCTGTACCCGCAGCTGTCACATGGAAACCACCTCGGCTGCTGTCTTGATCCCAAGCCCAGCCAGCCGATTGGGCTGTTCGGTTCAATTTTCGAGACGCATCAGGCGTACGGATACGTCACAGGCACACCGATCTTTACCTTCATGTCTCCGTTGACAGGCTCAATGCGCAGTTTACGACCGGATTCTAGAATTCGCCGTCTTAAGATTCCTCGAGTCTTGTTTGTGTCAGGCAGCTAGGCAGACGGACGGCCCTTGGCTATCAAAGCCTTGCGGGTAACGACAGTGCCATGCCATCCAACAATGATGCGCCTTTCGACGACCTATCATGTACGCACGCAGTAGACGCACTACTTACTTACTGTTGGTTGTGACGCCAACCCGTGACTTCAACGGCGAGCGGGATTGTGGCGTTTGCCCCGTTTCAGTCTCGCTAATAGGTAACGGACCATTCTTCATGCGTTACTGACAGCTGTGGCGTTTGGGCCAGACTTTGCGTCTATTGGTCGGCATCTCATTCATGTACCGCAACCCCCGGTCTGGGTATTTCAAAAGACCCTTTACCCGGGCGGCAGGTAGGGTAGGGATGCAGACAGGCATTTGAGCCGCCGATGACCTACGAGGTGAGGTGTGTACCTACCGGTAGGTAGGTACCAAGGTCGCTCGCTGCTCACAGACTTGCTTCGGTGTGTTGTCCGCGCATTCTTGACCCACAGTCTCATCTCAAGCTAGCCAGCCAGTCACCATCCACAATCGCTTGCGTCTTTCTCATGGCGTCAACTTGGCGTCAGTTGTTGAAAGCTCGGGAAGGGCTTAGACCGTGCTTTCGCGCCAGCATCTGAGATGTCTTGCCTCGCAGAAACTCTAAGCAAGCGCCTGGCGCCAGGGACGACCACCGAGCTGTCGCGGCGACTGCAATTACTCCAGACGTACCGTACCGGTGGTATATACACACCTCGACTCTCTGTTGCCTTGGAATATCCTCACACCTTCGCACGAAGCAAAAAGCAAGAAAAAGTCGTATGATCTGCCGAGTTGTGTCCAATATACGTCGACCCAGCGTGCGTCTGCAGCAACCAATGGGTTCAACTCTATTCAGACGACTTTGCCTCTTGGGTATTTCCTGTCTTGACTCGGTCTGTGGCTGTAGCTGAGCAACTGCTAGTGCTCAGTAACGAGAAGGCAAATGCCAGCGCGCCTATCCAGTGGATGGTATGCACATCGTATGCGACCTGAGACCGTGATTCGTTGCGCAAGACGAGGCTTCCTAGCAAACTCAATCTCGTTTCTAAGGTTTTGCCCAGGCGATTCGTCCGGTCACTGGGGGATCCATTGCACGAGTCGTAGACATCCGCTAAAGAAGGGCCAGCTCGCCCTGTCAATCAGGGACATCGAGCGCCTGTCACAGGGACCGCTGGCGAGAGAGATCCTGGAGCCTGTCATCCAACGTCAACATGATGAGCAGCAGCGCGACCCCCAATGTCACGTCAGACTGTCGCTTATTACGGCTAGCCAACGCTGAATAGGTATTCGTACATGGTGGTCGGTCCAGTGCTGCCGACAAATCTTCCGACCGTGGCGGATGGATGGCCTGGGGCATTGCCGGACGTTCTACCGTTTCTAGAGGCTCGCCGCCCTTGACAGAGATGATGACCCTTCGACCGTCAGTAGGCTTCGATGCTACGTGTCGCCTGACAGTCGGGATGGGGAAATGAGGGCTGGGTCGTGCGAAATTATCTACCGGAGCTCACCAGTTCGGAAAAGACCAAACAGAGAGCGTGACTGCGCGAGAGAGAGAGAAGGAAAGGAGAGACCATGAGCTCGCGCAACGCCTGGTAGGGTTCCAAGTCTCCTACTCAAAGTGCTCGTCTACAACAAAAGGTGCTGCTGCTCACTTACCGACACGGTCGCCTATGGGTCGAATCTCCGGACCCAAGTCACCACACCGTTCGAGACTCCTGAGGCCCCCTGTCAGTATTGTGCTTATGCGAGCCCCATGTTTCATGCACAAGTGCCCATCATGGCCACTCTTGTTTTGGCTATTTTGGTCTCCCGAGTCGATCGGCTGCCAGCTCGGCTCCTCGCGATGCGGATGGCAATTTCGCTACTCTACGCAAAGCCACAAACTAACTGCCTGTGAGAGGGGGAAACAGGCATCTTCTCCGGCAGAGCTCATAGCACTTTCAGCAGTTTTTGAGGACTCGAGAACTACACAGCAACAAGGCCACCACACAATAAAGATCGATATCCAATTGCGGATTGTGTTCAAGCCCAACCCCTCTCCCCCCCCCCCAAAGGCTCAATAAATCGCTCGGACAGATGTCGACAGCGCGCCAGGACGTTCAGACGAATGGTCGAGCCAAACATGCACTCAATGCGGAGTCAATATGGCGAAGCAGATGATGCCGTGCACAACACCCACACAGGGCCCCGACTGTCTCCGTCACTCATCACCCCCTTCCCCCTCGACGTAGCGGATGGCTGTGGTCGTCTCACTAGGTATCAAGGGTTTGCTATCCTTCACCACGAGATGGGCGAGCCTTTGGTGTCCTTGACCGATACCACTGTGTGCAACCTGGCGTGGGGATGGCCGGCCGTCTTGCAAGTCACCTAGTGCGGCCGTTGCTGCAACCCCGGAGTCGTTCGACCGGTGTCAAGCGTGCATACTGCACATGCATCACGTTCGATCGTATGTATGCCCACAACAACTGTCAACTGCATCAATCTCGCGACCGGCTTTGCAACCCGCCTCGAAATTGCCCACGCTTTTTTGGCACTGCTCCCGAGCTTCCCCCTCCTCCCTCTCCTCATGGCAGGGCATCTTAGGCCCGTAAACTAAACTTCGACAAGAACTCACTTAACCGTTCCCAGGGGACTATCCTTGCTTTGACATCGGCACGTCGGGCGGGACGCGGATCTCCACCAGTCACCCCCCAGCAGATTGATGCGCGCGGATGCCCTGTTCAAGACAATCCTGCCAATGTCATGTCCGCAGTTGCCCAGGCCATCCTGGACAGGCGTAAACAGCGCACCTAATATTGCCAAACACCCCTTGACCTTCCCAGGTTTTTCTCGCTCGGCTTCCAAGACAGAATGCCTGGGAACTATTGCATGGCAGGGAACCCCATCCCACGCGGTGTGCATCCCCCAGATCCCGTAACCATGCACCCTAACATGATGCTTCTTCGCCTACAGGCCATCCGCCCGGCACGCCCACCTTCATCAACGATCCCCAGTGCGGTCTGCTCGCCGCCCCCCGTCGATTGATTGATCCTGCAAGCGATGTGTGGTGTCTCTTCCAGCCTTGTTGAGTAATCTTTCACAAGACTGCAAATCCGACTCTGCCGGATCTGTTCTTAACCGTCAATCTGTCTTTGCGAATCCCACTGATGGGACTCGGAGAATTATTTGTTTCGTTTCAATTCTCAGTGGGCTGCTCACGAGTCTCACTCCACCACAAATCTGAATTATTGGCCTTTTGCTAGATAGTGTACTGGCGCGGCATTGCAGGCTGCTGGTGGGACGAGACGTATCACATTTTTTGGACTGCCAGCCGAGTTGATTCGACCATCCATCCCACTCTGGAAGGGAATGTTGCATTCTTGCGGCGATTCGTCCAACCGCGGTTACATGGTGCCGAGACTCAGTGGCCCAACACATCATTGATGTGCCAACAATCTCAGCGCTCCCATGTCATTGCCCGCATAGACAGGAAGCGAGCGGTGTCATTTTCTCGGCCCCTGTGGGGAATCATACGCGACTTTGACCAAAGCAAGGTATCGGACTTGGGTCGTTGTGGTCCTCCCGCCTTATGAAATTTTCACAGAGCTTACCCAGCATCGTCCTAACTGGCGAGTGCAAGACCAAGTCTATGCACCATGCTGGAAAGTAGGATTCACCATGGCGATCAATCCGTTGTCTCCCCTCGAGTCATAGCGTTGGTCCGCGGGAAGATCTCCCTTGGGAGCGAGTATATATGTGCTGCCGACTATTCGAGGTTGAGAGGCACTAGCAATAATAGCAGGGGAAAAAAAAATGGTCGACTCCTCCAGAGGCCGGCAAGAAGGGCCATGGTCCCGACAGAGCTATGCCAGCGACGCGTTTGTCCGTTCGCTGGCTTACCTGTTCATGTGCCGAAGGAGCTTACACCGGGCGCTGCTTCATCACGGGGGCGCAGTCTGCTCACTTTGCATAAAGTTATGCCATGCGTGCTGTCATCTAGTCAAGGGTGGTCGGCCGCTTACTTTGGATAGGAATGCTCCAATGTGTGTGTCTATTCAAATCCGTTCCCACTCGGCCGTTGGTCGTTCGTCTCTCGGATATGCAGGGAGTTTCGTAAACTGTTTAGATCATTTGCTCTTCCAGGGGAGACCATGTAAGGAAGGAGGCAAAAGCCGGCAGCCTAGGTAACCTTACACCCCCCCTCCCCGCAAGGAAATGGGCTGATATCAGAATACCCTCTTTAACTGTGACGTTGCCGGTACGATGAAGATGGGACAGGAGGGGGAGCAGCAGTCAACTCATCAGACGAGAACAACTTCGTCATACAGACAGACACGAATAGATGATCGAATGTGATGAGGATCCTCCCCCCTTCAGAATACGGATATGGGTCTGAAGGAGGGCAGTGGCGGTGCACAGGCCGTTATCGTTCCGCCACGAACGCGAGAAGCCGAGGCTGGAGCCGCCACGCATCCCGTGTGCTTCGAGAACACCCGGGCAACTCCGTACCATGTTTGGGACACGCTCTATTGTAAAGGTGGTAAGCGGGAGGTGATGGACGGGACACCATGAGGACCGCCTCAACAGAGAGCCGTAGAAGCACCTTTGCTGGCTCTTGGTTCTGTCAAGAATCACAAAAGCTTTTTGGGGGCGGCATTGGGTTCTTTGGTTGGGTGTAGATCGCTACCGTGGGTCGGGGGAGGCCTAAAGTTGGTTACTCGTTCATGCTAAACCCCGAGTGGCTGGAGGAGGGTGAGAGGCGCCAGACATGTCGACATGCTGAACCGTGGTTGACGGCAATGCAGTCGAAGAACCATAGACTTTGTCTTTATGGCGGCCGTTGTTAGTGGCGAGAGTGTAGAATCGAGCGAGTTCAAGCTATTATACATATGATCCAGAGATGCCCTTCCCCCCCTTCTGCTGTGATTTTGAGACCATTCAGAGCGAGCCCGGACACGTCTGCCATAATACGAGTTTCGACGGAAAATATCCAATCAGCGGATCGTCATTCGCCCTTAATGAAAGAGAAAAGACTTTGGGCCGCAGCGAGAGTTTCGACAGTACAACTTGGAAACTCGTTTCTGTTACGTCGATCATACCTGTAAAGAGGGACAGAGAACGACAACTCCAGACGGGAGACTTCGGACGAGGACGACTTCAGACAGGAAGACAAAAAAGCCCAAGACCACGGACGAGAAGAACGACGCTTGGACAGGGACAAAGTCGAGAACCGCAACGAAGCGACCCGAGACGAGACGATACATACATGGCAACATGGGACAACACAAGAGGGGGGATCTATACAAAAGTTGAAGAGGAGGTAACAAAGTTAACGGGGTCTGGTTTTACCAGTCCGCGTTTCGACAGAGTTGCGTAAACCTGCAACTGGCAGATAACCAAACCGACACACACGCGCGAAGCTCACGAAACGGAATACGAAGACGATGACGACAATTTTCCTCCTCTCCACCCCTCAACTGCGAGTACAATCAGTAACGAACGAGTATTATGCAGTCCTAACCAGACGACGAAACAAATGAGGTCTTGAGTTTTTTTCTTTTTTTTCTTTTTTGGTTTTTTTGATACGGTAAGGCCACCCGTCTGTCGGGGGGGCCTCATTCTCCTCCCCTTTGAAAAACGTTTCGAAAGGGGGTTCACGGAACTTGCCGACAAGTATGGCGATCGTCTCTTCGAGGGAGTATTGCAAAAACAGCGCTTTCGACGACAGCTTGTGAATCATGCTGTTTTGTTGCGTTTCCAGTTCATTCTCCTGTTGTTTCCGGTGCTGTGCGTCTTTCTCTGAGCTCTGGGCCCGGATCCGACGGAAGAAAGGGGCGGCGGAAACGCATTGGATACTCTTCTGGGAAGCACGCAGTTTGCAAAGTCCATTCGATTCATGGAAATCCAAATAGCGTTCCCTGGCGGACTTGTAAACCAAAAAAACGGGATTTATTACCTCGCCCTGTCTCCTCTCTCGGTGCCATCTATACCTTGAGACTCGGGCCTCTGGGTTTGATGTACGCAAGATAGAAGGAAGACGGACGTCCCCTTACAGTCACGGTATTTTCTCTTGTCTCTTGTTCCCTCCCTTTTGCATTTTCCTTTGGAAAACGGAACAAGTCTACAGAAACCCTCCCTCCCCTCATTTGAGATCTTGAGACGTCTAGGAGCCGAACGCTGTTTTATTCGGCCGAGTTCTCTCGGTTTGTAGATGGACTCCGGGGCTGACGTTTTTTTTTTATCCCGCAGGCACAAGGTCACCAAGTTCCAAAACGACGCCGGTCCACAACCCCGACGAACCGACCTGCCCGAATCGAAGCGCCCTATACGACCTCTACATCCGAGAGTTGCTGTTCTTTCCCACTCTTGGTACTACAGTCTCGAGTAGTATCGGGCTACACGTCACTGCCGGGCGGACCCGAAGGAGAGCGAAATGTGACTCTTCCTCGCTGGCGCTCGAACCCCTCCTCCTCCTTCTCCTCCTCCTTCGAGCCACGACGCGCCCTTTCTCAGACGATAAGGCCGAAAGGCATCCGAAAGATGAGAACCACGACCCCGATTCCCTGTAAAGATGAACTATATCAGACGACATATATATATATATATATACAAGTTGCTATTTGTTGTTGCTTTTTGCTGGTTCGCCACGGGTGGGCGGAGGGGGCGGGACCGTGGTCTGTGTTGGGAAGAAGGGGGTCAAAGCTGGGCGGACAAACAAAGCTGCCACAGTCTCGATTTTTTCTCCCCTCCTTCCCTGGATCGCTGGTGTTTCCGCTTGGAACTCTCTCTGTCTCTCTCGCAAGTGGAGAAGTACAGCAGAAAAACATAATGTTTCAGAGCCCATCCAGAACATGTGACCGAGTGGTTCGTTCCCCTTCGGCCCAGGCGTCGTCCGAGTCGTCGTCACGCTTCGGGTCCGTTGGGTTTCTCGCTGACGGAGCCTTCTCAGCCGCGGCTGTTACGATTCGCGTCAACCATTGGGTCTGGCGTGATTTGTGCGATGGGTCACCGTTACACTTCTTCTTCTTCTTCTTTCTTTGGCCCGCTCCTCGGGCTGAGGCTGTTCCGCGAGTTTCCACATGACTTGTAACGTTCGGATCCGTGGGAGCGACGCATATGGGGCGCGGCCATGGGCTCTTTGGCAACCCGGAGCCGATTTTCCACTAGCGGAACTCTTTTCGTGTCGTTATTGTTCTTGCGGGAACCGAGGTCTGGCAGGTTGCTCGTAGCATTTTGGTGTTTCACGTCTCCGATCGCCCTCTTGATTTTCTGTTTTTGGTATCTGTCCGTTCTGGCGATGCCACCCTAGGCGAGCCTCCTTTCCGAGGAGGCGTGGTCTGCTCGACGGCGGAGACGAGCCCGTCATTGTGGCATCGACAGCAGAGGTCCGCGGGCTCCCTTCTTGGACAGGTTTCAAAGTCGTGCGGATGGATAGCCGCCGTCGATCGTCGATGGCGGCGCTTCTTATGCCCGTATGCGGTTTACAGGCCTGTCTGCTACCCCCTTGGTGCTACGTGTTTGATACTTGGCAGTAACTGTAACTATTTGGTTCTTCACGGGGTTCTCCGTATCCTGCCATCATGCTGAGGGGTCGACAGATACACCCCGAGCTGTCAGACATCTCTTCTCTTCAGCCGGTTTGCCGGGGTTCAGACAAGAGCGCGAGAACTCGGAATGGGTTGCTTATTCGCTGCATACGAGCGAGGCTGGTCCATGTCTTTAGAAATACGCATATGCGCCGATGGGGTGCTAATTCCTTGCTTTGTTATTGTCCATGGGTCCTAGGCCACGCCTCAGCAAGGGCGCGAGTCGCTGTGGATGTATGCAGCCGCGGTTCCCTTCTCGCCACGTCAACTATTATCGTGCCGGACGAGTTCCTCGAGGCCTCCGCATGTCTGGCCTTGGGTCCATTCGTGATATTTCCAACGTGTACTGATGCCGAGTTCCGATACACCCACGGTGGAGTATGAAAAGTCCAGGCGTATATCGCCGGCGCAAGATGGGGTCCAAATTTCACACTGACAAAGGAGATCCTTGATGCCTATTGACGTGGTCAAATGTCTCCCGGCTATTAACACAGAGAATTTCTGCCCTAACTTTTTAAGACAACTCTCGTTATGACTACCCCCCCTGTCTTGTTCAGAAAAAGGGTATCAGTGACTTGTATCATTTCGGAATCTTCCCAACTCTGGACCTCGCCGTAATTGATGGCAACCAGAGACTTGGTCTAATATAGTTGTTGCCTTGGTTCATCAAGAAAGGCGGACTTAACTGTATCCGAAGTCGACATGCTCTTTGTCGCGGTCATGCTACTCCGTGTTGTCAATCGTTCCAAGTACGAAAGCGGTCGAACAGTAGGACGTAGGCTGACTGTGCTCGAGCCCTTGCTCCACTTCACATGCTCAAATTCCGAGATCCGGTGTCCACACGCAGACAATATCATTGTTGTTCAGGCATGGGCGCCGTGTGGTCTTTACCTCCTGGTTCGAAACACCGTTCCTCCACCTTACGCCCATGAGCGTTGGGGCGTCGCTGTCAAGACTCGATGCTACAGCACACGGCAGCTACCAAGCCTCTGCGTGACGTCCTTCCACCCCAGTCGTTTACCGTACGTCAATAGGTTTCCAAATGGTCCAAAAGGCGGACAATCGCCCCCCTGATGGAGTCAGTGCGACACATGGGGCCAAGGGCTTTCAGATGTCTTGCATAATCCAGGTTGTTTGTTACCAGTTCTGGTATGTCTCCTTCCGTGTAGAGAATCACCTTGCCCCACAGACAATGGCGTATCACCCCGTTGGGTTCTAGATCTGGCCACCAACCTTTTGCGGTAGCGAAGAGAACGGCATGAATTCTGTGAGGAGCCAGCTGGCTGTGCTAGGCTGTAGAAGCCATGAGTACTCGAGAACGGAGTAGCCGGGACCAAGTCATGGTGATAAAATACACTGCTCGTTTCAGGGAACGGGTATTTTGTAATACCATGTTGCTCTTACGCCGAAAACTACCGCTGAATTGATGTGCGAGAACGGTTTACACATGGCTAAGACCCGAAAATCATCAGGTTAACATGCTGAATAGCGCAAAATGTCAACTGTTTCAGAAGATAGACACTTTCTTTCTCTAGGAGCGTCTAGCAAGTGAATGTTCACGGAAACGTCTCTCGGTCCAAACAGCCATAGGACGATTTAGAATATGAGAGAAGCGCCGGGGTTGAGACTGCCACATGGTCAAAGCGACTTTACGTTGGCTTTCTAAACTACACATAGCAGCTTCAGGGATTCGATTGTGTAAACAGTCATCTTGTGTATTAGCGACTTTTGATAGTTGGGTGTATTCAAAGCTTAACTCGGCCACGTTCTTTTTGTTGGGTATCTTTAAATAAGAAAGTTTTGCTTAATGCTCAGGAGACGCAGCATCATTAGTATCATGTGCAGGAGAACGATACTGTTAGACAAAAGCTATTCATTTTTCAAAGCTAGAATCAGATTTCATGTCTTTTATCACGTAACATTCAACCTCACTTACGTGTCCACGATTTTAGACGCATATCACAAGGTGAACACGCCCCTTGCTGATCTCCCAGGAGTTTTGTTGTCTTCATTTGATTCGACATCGGAATGCCGTGGTCTTCTATTTTACTCTCGATCGTCACAGAATGAGGTGCCTATACCAACGTCTGGAAAGGGGATGGGCATCGTCAAGTTATGAAGTGCAGCTGATCTTGCTGGTCCTGAAATGCGCGTAGTAGTCGCATATGTAACCTGTGGCACCAATATTATATGGTAATTTGTAGGTCAACATGGAAACTAAGGTAAGGTCCCTACAAACTACTCAGGAGTGAAGTACTGGCAGGGTCGTCGATCTGATGTTCCTGTACAGAGTATGAATTTCACACTGGCGTCATCACGACACTATCGCATTCTCAATTCGGGTTGGAAGAGCTTCTTAACTTTAGAGGCAAAGATTCACAGAGAAAATAGCAGGACAACTAAGAAGTCGCTGTCTAGGATTACGGCACGGATCCCGCGGCAATACTGATCAAATACCGACTATGTAAGGCGGTGTTTGTGGGTTACCGGGAGATCCCTGACCATGCGACGGAGTTATGAGAGGCTTATGTGACCACATATAAGCAGCTGGGAGTTACGGTCAGATTGGAAACAAAATACGAGAAAGTTTATTTCCAAGGCTGTAGATACCGCATGATGGTATCATAAGTCACATCGCAATGGCCTGACTACAAGCCTTTGAGTAGGGGCCTGTTCATGTAGCGAGCGATTGAGTTGTTTGACAGTAATTGACGAAAATCTTAAAATTGATACCGAAATCCATCCACGGATACCGCTTCGCTTACGACGCCCCTATTGAGGAGCGCAAATCCGCTTTTGCCATGGATAAGCTGAGCATAGACTGGCTGCCAAGGCTGCTTGAAATTTCGGCAGACCCTGTCATGGATGAGCTTTATAGAATCTGTATGTTCTATGTATGAGAGTCGCTGGTTTGGCGACAAAAGGCAATCGAAGTGAAACGGTCTCTATGTACATAACTAGATACCGAAAAGCTGGAGTGGCGCGCAATAGATCTTTTTGGTCGAGTCAGTGCTGGGCTGTGCATTGTTGATATTAAAACCAGTGTGGAGTCCTAACATTCGTGGCTGGCCGAACATTTGTCACCCTCACGATCCACCATGCTGCACTGGCGGGTCGTTATGGCGCAGTAGAGTGAGGAGACCATTACCTCGTCAACTTTAGATATCGTAATTTGGCGTGCCCTTTCTCCTCATTGAAAGGGTCGAAGTTCATTGCATCTGCTGAGCTTGCAGAGTTGTCTCAACGGGAAGCAGGTGGATCAAAAGAGAGCACCACAATTAAGCATACAGCAGCATGTCCGAGACCATTTTCACTGTGCTCCGTTTCTAGGTTTTGAAATAAGTCCAGGACCAAGACAAAGCATACGCGCCCTCTGTACTATTTGCGTGTTGTCATCAATAGCTTGGCGTTGAGCGAGCATTGATGCGCTTTACCTCGATACATCCGAAGTTAACTTTAACAATAATTTTACATCCCATTCCTTGGTCTTGTGGGACAGGCACTTTTTGAAAAAACGTGTTCCCGTTTCGTACTGCAATTTGAAGAAGTACTGTCCTATCTATCAACCTGCTCTGGTGACACAAGAACATTCGCCATGAATTGTGATATTCGTATTCGCAAAGATCAATATGAACTGGCGCCGACTTTAAAGCAATCTGAACAATCGTTACCAACCAGCCTATCAAACTTACGAATAACTTCACTTCAACTTCAAGGCCACAGTTCTTAACAATAACTCACTTCGTCCACTGAGTTATCAAGGAGAACTCAGTTCTTAGTCACCTAGAAATAAGATACGCTTATAGACGTGAACGTTGTCAAGTCAACCAACCGACCTTGAGGCTTGACCTATGCACAGCTTTGATGTTAAAACCAGCTGGATGTTTACAGACAATGTAATTACTACGATTGTAGCCTTTTTTTATAGGCTTCCTTCATTGTCCAATCTGCCCAATAACAACTTTGAATCACGAGTCTCCGCCGGTCAGCGACGCAAGAACGAACAAATAGTTGTTCATGCACTCTGGATTTCGACTATCGCAGGGGCTAGAACCACAGCCTATTTGATTAGTAAGGGGTTTTACGTTGTTGTCTAAAGTGCATCCGTGATCCTTAATGAACCCATAATGGCTCAAAGAACTATTCATAGATGATACCTAGAACCGATCAGAACTTGTCTCCTGTTTCCGAAGAGTACAGCTGATGTATAACAGTCCTTGGATTAGGGTTTGAGTTAGGGATAGAAATAAGTCCTTCGTAGCGAATTCGGCGAGAAATAGATGTTCTCCAAAAGCGGATGCATTCAATAGTGATTTAATTGGATCTGAGAAAGAGGAACGGTAAAGTGTTACATTACAGTTATGTATTCGCTCCACGATCTTTGCTTGGAGGCGCAGAAATAGATAATCAACTCATAAGGAACACATCTCCTGAGTCAAGCCTAATCTCTACCAACAGCCCATCTGGTAGCATCCTTGACCCAGGAAAACACCATATCGGTCCCTTTGGAAACATTCCTTGCCACTAAGCCATTCTTGGGATCTCTACTTGGACCAGGGTCGTTGAACGCCTGGACTAGCCGCGTACGATCCTTCCCGACCTCTAGAATAGACCCTCCTGTGAGAGAATCTTCCGTAACACATCGTAGCATAGCCTCTGCTACCTCTTGAGGAGTTACCCAACCGTCTTGAGTTACGTCCAAATTGACAAGCTTTTCTGGATTATCGGTCCAAAGCGGTGTGCGGACGACGCCTGGTGCAACAGCGTTGACGCGGATTCCATCTGTTTGTTCTAGTATTGCTAGACTCCGTACAAAACCTGTAACTGCAAACTTGGAGGCTGCATACAAGGGGGCATTTATGTTCGGGACCTGGCCTGCGACAGAAGAGATGTGGACAACCCTTTTGGGATTACTGGGAGAGGCCTTGAGGGAGGGAGCCACGGCAGTCTCTGTGTCAGCTTTCGGATGCAGCCAGTGAGAAATTGCCAGCTGTGTTGAGCGAATAGGGTGCGTGATGTTGATATCAAGCAGTGAATAGTGTCCCCCGTCTACGCTGTCCTTGCTCTCCGAGGATCCTGGCGGATGCCAGAAGTTTGACCAGTGTGGCTCGTAAACGCCAGCGCCGGGACAAAGTACATCAAAGCTGCCAAACTCCGAGACGGCAACATTGAACATGTTGGACAGCGCCGGCCATGAAGTGACGTCAGTTTCGACAAAGACAGCCCGGGGCTTAGCGTCGGCATCTTGGTATTTCGACACAAGAATCTTTGCTTCGGATCTCAGAAAAAGATCAGCAATGACAACATTGCAACCTTGGGCGAGGAGAAGCTCGGCGAAGCAGAGATTGATGCCTTGTCACGTGTCAGCCCTTTAACGTCTTGCTGGCATCTTGATGTGTAAAGCGAAGGTCCCTACCAGAGCCAGCACCTGTGATAATGGCGGTTTTGCCAGCTACACTAAAAGAAGCAGTGGGTTCCTTGGTGTTCTCCGTCATTTGGCAGAGCGTTTTGCAGCCCAATATTCACTTGCAAACAGTTTCAACTAGTGCAAAGAGCAGTGGTATCTGACGGTACGTCTAACTGCAACCCTTGAACAGATGAAGAACTTTGCATGGACGGCCTTTAAACATCAACATCGGAGGAAAGCCCGCCCGTTGGACCCCATACAACCAACCGATATGAGCTACTAAAGCATGCAGGCGGAATGTATCACAATCATGCAGCACTTTTGAAGTGTCTCCGCAGTGCCACGATTACCCCGCAGAGGAATTGGGTAGCACAAGTAGCTCATTGGAGAATCCATGGCTGGGCTTGCTTACCTAGGCGCTTAGAGTTGCCAGATACTGGCTTCGGCCTGGAGAAAAGTGGGCAACCATTGACGAGTTCCCAAGACAAGTACCCGTGACCTTGGAAGAGATTAACATGTCTGTCTGCATTAGTAGCTATACTTTTTCTATACATATCAAGAGGCGGCTAGTATTCCATTGCGCCAAGAGTTGACAAGTCCAGAAGCCCGTGGGGGGCAGAAGAGCTAATACGAGGCGAAGTTGTGTTTCCTGATTTTACCTTTCAATCATTGATCACAGTGTAGAAAATTTTCTTCGTTGTCTCTATTGGAGAGAAAGTGGATGATTGTATCAAGCCTTTTTTGGTTAATATTGAAACCGTTTGGGGCAAAAGGCCAATAGCAGTGCGTTGAGCTGCGTGCAGACAACCAACACATACCAAAACAACACAAGATACTTCGCCTGACCAAGCGGATAGCACTGATTAGAGGTGTAGCCTTGATCAGAGCATCATATACAGAAGTGGGTAACAAAGCTCCTACAGTTCTTGCGTGAAGCACGTGACTGTAAGCCATAGACAAAAGGCTGTGTGATACTTTAGGATTGAAGGTAGGGGTACATCTAATAATGGTGGTCTTCCCGGATTCCTACGAGATATCTGTCTCCGGATGTCCCCTCCTGCTCTGATTGGGATGCCGTATCTAATCTAAAGCAAGAGAAACCCCGACGCGCTGAACCGGCCACAAGTTGAGTCTATGGCATCGGCTTGAAATAACGACTGCTAGGCGGCTGGCCAGGAACCTCGAAGCTTAATGAGCCCGCCTCCCCGTGCCTAACAAAGACGAATTCAATAGGCGCGCATTGAAAGCAGATTCATGTGTTGTTTCTGGAGTAACGTCTCGTTATATTGGCAGCCCTATGACTTTTGCTGGAAATAAGGGTTAGGGGCTATCAAGATCGACAGCTTGGAAACGTATATCACAGTGGCGCTATAACTGTTCTTGTGGACTTACTGCTTGATATAACTCAGAGGTATTAGTCCCCGTGTAACGCAATTCTGACCTGCGGGTTTTCCGAACTCAAGAAATTCAGGAATGGTAGCAGTGTTGCGAATTTGCGATGGCGGCCATTGCGATGCGTCTTTTACCATTCGTCTCCAATCAACGACGAGTGAGATGCACTCAAACACCCTAGAATCCAAATAAATGTTTCTATTGCGGTGTATTGATGCACAGATGTGCTGAGCGAACAGCATGGTCTACTATAACAAAGTTGCGACATGAAGGCGCTCCGAAACTTTGACGAATAACAAGGCTTCAGAAGAAACCCAAGAGCTAGTGTACAAACCGTGTGAGGCGATCGATAAGGTGGGTGTCTGGGAAGCTGACGGCGCAATCATTGACCCCGGGCCCATCAACATGAGCATTTGTGATGTTTTCGAGCTTAGGATGAGGTTCGGGGTAATGACATCCATGGGCTGTCACGTTTCAGTGTATCCAGAAATTGCAATGTATTCAAAAGACTCTTCATTAGGTTAAGAACGGTTAATGTCTCGCGGGAAACTATGAAATCATGGACTTGCGTACTGCAGCTGTACAACGTAATTCCAAGCAGCCACACCTTGACGACAAATGCCGTTATATTACCGAGTCGGGAGAACGGCCGCCGACCTGAAAGAGTCGGCGAACGGCGGTTGGCAAGACCGATGCGTGCACAGTCTTGCATACTCCACGAACCGAACCGAACCGAACCGAACCGAGGGATGGATTCCCGGAGGCGGAGCACAGTACCATCGGCTCACCAATGATTGATTCCGGCGCTCATAACGTGAGTATTCGCCAACGGGTGGGAAGCTTTTGCACTGTGTTCTCACGATCAAAACTAATATTCGAAAACAAATGGAAACTCAACCATACACATCTTCCTGCACCCCAAGATTTGACGTCCTCGCTCTGAATCATGGGTACCGCCTCTGTAGGAACGCCGAACGAGAAAGAAGGAGACAACAAACAAGTCGGAGTCCATGATGGCGAGGCCCTCGGCCAGCTTGCCACCATCTCGACAAATGCATCTTATCGGCCACCCGATATGAGTCCAGTACGCCGACGCACCGTCATGTTTGCCCTTTGCATGACCCTCCTCCTCAGCGCGCTGGACGTCACTATCGTTGCAACGGCCTTGCCGACAATCGCCTCGACTCTCCATGCCACAGCCTCCGAGTACGCGTGGGTGGGCAGTGCCTACACTCTCTCCAGCACAGCTTCCACCCCGGTGTGGGCCAAGATGTCGGACATATTCGGCCGCAAACTGACGATCATGGTCGCGACGGCAGCATTCATGGCGGGGAGTCTCATTGCCGCACTCGCGCACTCGATCAATGTCCTTATCGCCGGACGGACTGTTCAGGGTATCGGAGGCGGCGGTAACCTGGTGCTCGTCACGATCGTGATTGGTGACATCTTCAAGCTGGAGGAGCGCGCCAAGTACTACGGCATGACTGGCATCGTGTGGGGACTTGCGGGCGCAGTTGGGCCGATTTTGGGCGGTGTCTTTACACAGACTATCGGCTGGAGATGGTGTTGTAAGCGGAATCCGTACTCACCCCAACGCATGTCGAGTTCCAGCACTGATATTACACCGCAGTTTTCATCAACCTTCCTTTTGACGGCGTGGCTCTGTTGGTCCTGTTCTTCAACCTGAATGTGGAAACGCCAAAGGAAGAATTCCTGAAGGGCCTCAGGGAATTGGATTGGGCAGGTTTTGTGCTCATCATCGGCGGCACCATCTGCTTCCTCTACGGCCTCGAAACCGGCGCCGGGGGGCTCATACCATGGGGCTCTGCCCAAGTGATTTGCCTCATCGTCTTCGGCATCATTACTCTGGCGCTCTTCGTGTTTTGGGAGGCACGTTTCGCCAGCAATCCCGTCATTCCCTTCCGAATCTTCAAAAAGGCCAGCAACATCGCGTCCTTCATCGTTGCCTGTCTGCACGCCTTTATATTCATATCGTACGATTACTTCCTACCTCTGTACTACCAGGTCGTTCTGGGGTTCAAACCCATCATCTCCGGTCTCACACTTTTCCCGCTGCTGATACCGCTGACGATGATGACGGTGCTCGGCGGACTGTTTATCAGGAAGACGGGGAAGTACACTATTCCAATTTTACTTGGTTCGGCAATGATGACGCTTGGAAACGGATTGTTCATCAGCTTCCAGGCAAATCCACAGTGGGCCAAGATTGTCATCTTCCAGATTATCACCGGGTTCGGGGCAGGTGTGCTTTTCCAAAGCCCCATGATATCCATCCAAACCCATACTCACCAGAGGGATATGGCTGCCGCAATGTCCGCTCTCGGTTTCCTGCGCTCGTTGTTCACCTCCATGTCGGTGGTCATCGGCACGGTTCTGTTGCAGCATAACCTCGGCAGTGGCGGGCTGACTGGCGGCAATCTGCATTATGGCGACCAAACGAGCACAGCACCACCGGTAGATAAAGAAAACTACCTGTCTGCGTTGCACATCATGTGGGCCTTCTTCACTGGTGTCTGCGGCTGTATGTTGCTTACGGCGTTTTTTGTTAAGCCAAAGCCCAAAAAGCTCGTGGCCGAAACCGGGGCCGAGCCAGACTCTCTGACCGAATGACCTTGTAGACATATCTTAGGCTCATAGCATGGTTCTCATTTAGTTCAAGCTCCGTGTTCTACGGATAAATCCTCAGTGGCCGTTTTCAGGCTGGACTCTCCGTTTCCGCCCTCAGTTCCACCTCGCTTTACTTGCGCTAGCGCCCTCGCAATTGCTTAACTGATCTGAAAACGCTGTTTATTAATGCCCTCACTGATTCCGTTCACAAATGGATGAATCAATTTTAGCCAATCTGTCAAGGCAGGACGCGCGAGACAGAACTCATTAATAAAAGGAAGGTGCATTTCTGCTACATCTTGCTTGTCACCGGGTGTTTATTGATGCACAATCCCATTCATGAGGATAAAGAAAAGAAGTAGAGCAGATCACAGAGAACTTGGCTGATGTCTAAGGCAAGGGTGATATTATGAGCCCGATGGGAAGAGTTGAAGACTTTGTCGAATGCTCACTGAAGCCTATAGCGGTGGTGTACATGTAGAAGGCGCGATGTGAGGGGGTGAATATATGGACTTAATCGATGATTCGCGTGGTAAGCAGAAGTGTAAGCGACTGAGTACTTTTGAGAATCTTTGGGACTGACATGGTTGAAATTAACTTTGGAAATTGAAGGACTACATATCTGAGGATATTTAACTAAATACAAGAAAAGTAGAAAACACTAATAACCCCCACGTGAAAATCATATATACTTATTTCTTCAGGTCGAAGCGATCGAGGTTCATGACCTTGGTCCAGGCTGCGACGAAGTCGTTGACAAACTTCTCGTTGGCATCGGACATGGCGTAGACCTCGGAGATGGCGCGGAGCTCGGCGTGAGAGCCGAAGACGAGGTCGGCGCGAGTGGCGGTCCACTTCTCGGCCTTGGTCTTGCGGTCGACGCCCTTCCACGTCTCGCCGTCGGTGCCGCTCTGGGACCACACGGTGGAGATGTCGAGGAGGTTCTTGAAATAGTCGTTGGTCAACTGGCCCTTCTTGTCGGTGAGGACGCCGGTGTTGGAGCCATCGTAGACGGCGCCAAGGGCGCGGAGGCCGCCGACAAGGACGGTCATCTCAGGTGGGCTGAGGGTCAGTTGGGCAGCCTTATCGACGAGGAACTCCTCGGTGCGGGCGCGGGCAGTGCCGCGGCCGTAGTTGCGGAAGCCGTCGGCCTGGGGCTCGAGATATCCGAAGGACTCGAGGTCGGTCTGGTCCTGGGTGGCGTCGACACGGCCAGGGGCAAACGGAACGGTGACGGTGAAGCCGGCGTCCGCGGCGGCCTTCTCGACGGCGGCTGAGCCACCGAGAACAATGAGGTCGGCGAGTGAAACCTTCTTGGATCCGGTGTTGAAGTCGGCCTGGACCTTCTTCAGAGATTCGAGGACGGTGGCGAGCTGAGTGGGGTTGTTGGCGACCCAGTTGACCTGGGGCTCAAGTGCAATACGGGCGCCGTTGGCTCCGCCGCGCTTGTCGGAGCCACGGAAGGTCGAGGCAGAGGCCCAGGCGACTGAGGCGAGCTTGGAGACGTCCAAACCGGGGGCGGCGAGGATCTTGGACTTGAGAGTAGCGACGTCGGCATCGTCGATCAGGTCACCCTCCCTGGCGGGAAGGGGGTCCTGCCAGATAAAGTCCTGCTTTGGAACTTCGGGGCCGAGGTAGCGAACCTTGGGGCCCATGTCACGGTGAAGGAGCTTGAACCAAGCCTTGGCGAACGCATCGGCGAGCTCTTCGGGGTGGTCCAGCCAACGCGTGGTGATGTTGAGATAGGAAGGGTCGTGGATGAGGGCCAAGTCGCTGGTGAGCATAGTCGCCTTGCGGAACTTGGTGGAATCAAAGGGGTCGGGATAGTCGAGGGTGCCATTGACGGCCTCCCATTGGTGATGGCCTGCAGGACTGGTCACCAGGGTCCATTTGTTGTGCAGAAGAGACTCCAAGTAGCCGTTGCTCCATCTGCAGTGCCAAGGATTAGCTTTACTGTGTCACTGCATAATCATGCAGCCGATATAAATAGCTGATGCGTTCTTGATTTTTTTGCCTCAATGGTCCTGCCTCATAAGGCAAACACCTACGGCGCATGAGAGATAACAGGCCTCGAAGGTGAAAAGGACCGGAGAGGATACAAGGAGTGGGAGAGCTTGTGGTAAGACGCAACCGGAAATAGCTCATTACAATCACTTACTTGGTAGGGGTCTTGGTCCAGACAACTTCCAGACCACTGGTCATCTGGTTGACGCCGTTGCCGTTGCCAACGTCGTTGTGCCATCCGAGGCCCATTTCGTTGATGGGAGCAGCCTCAGGCGCGGGTCCGATGTGGTCTGCATAGGATGCGCGTTAGTCCGTGTGTTCTCTCTCAACTGGTGACGGCAGACAAGGGGTAGAGGGGCCAAAGGGTCAGAGTATCCCCATTCTGCCCAGAAGTCGATCCCAGCCCCGTCTGGATAATGGTTGCAAGACTTACCACCAGTGACAGCGCCGTGGGTCTTGCCAAAGGCGTGTCCACCGCAAATGAGAGCGGCGGTCTCTGTATCGTTCATTCCCATGCGATGGAAAGTGGTCCGGATGTCGTTCGCCGAGGCGGCAGGGTCGGAGCTGCCGTCAGGGCCCTCCGGGTTAACGTAGATGAGGCCCATGTGGGAAGCGGCCAGAGGCTTCTCAAGCTTGTCAGCGCGCTCGTAGATGTCGGTGCTGCCATTGTAGCGGACGTCGTTCCCCTGGGGCACGAAGGTCGTCTCGCCGCCCCAGTAAATGGACTCGTCGGCCTGCCATGTGTCGGGGCGGCCGCCGCCGAAGCCAAGAGTCTTGAAGCCCATGTCCTCGAGGGCAGTGTTGCCGGCCAGGAGCATTAGGTCCGCCCACGAGATCTTGTTGCCATATTTCTGCTTGATTGGCCCTATGAGATAACATGGATCAGCATTCTGCAGGGTCTCTTTCTTACTCCTCCCACACGGCCCCTTGGCATCTTGAACTCTCGCCGTTATCTAGCCACCGATATAGAGTGGATGTGTGGCGAGTGAACCGATAAGGCAGTTGACATGCGGTGCTTGAGGGAGGGAGGGAGAGGGGGGCAGGCTTACAGAGGAGGCGACGAGCCTTGTCAAGGTTCTGATTGTCCGGCCAGCTGTTGAGTGGAGCGAACCGTTGTTGACCCTGCAATATACCGGTATTAGTAAACGCCAACCCTCAACAGGACTAAAGTGATGCGACGAAGTGATCAGTCGAAAACAAGCTGGTCCATAGGTCCATAATTAGATGAGCGGTCCGTGTGGAGAAAAGAATGCATCTGCACCCCTTGGGGCAATGACGGGATAGGCCAGAAAACCTCCGGGAACCCCCACACATCAGATGATCTTCGCGTGTGAGGCGAATTAAATCACTGATGGAGGGCCCAAGATTCCAAAGCGTACCTCAAACGTGAGGCAGAAGAAATGCGCCGAGAGATGTCGCTAGAGAGCAAGGAAGAAGCAACCAGGGGGGGTTGCCGGGGATAGCGGGGGACATGACAGAAGAGGCTAGACAACAAAACAAGAAAAGAAGGTGAGATGGGAATAAGAAGAAAATGGAGGCTCACCATGCCACCGCCACCGCGGCCATCAATGGCGCGATAAGTGCCGGCGCTATGCCAGCAGAGGCGGATTAAGAAGCCACCGTAGTGGCCAAAGTCGGCGGGCCACCAATCCTGGGAATCAGTGAGGAGAGCACGCAAGTCCGCCTTGAGGGCATCGTCTGTATCGTGTTAGTGAAGCCGCCTTGTGTGATGACTGGTGATGTCCATCCGCCCGTGGTCGGAACTTACAGTCAAGAGAGTTGAAGGCCTTGGCGTAGTCAAAGTCGCCGCCATAGGGGTTGGTCGAGGGCTGGAATTGACGGAGAACGTCGAGTTTGAGCTGGCATGGCCACCAGTCACGGCTGCGGGTGCCGCCGCCGGCCTCATTGCTGATGGTGGGACATCGACCGAAGGTCGCGGCGGTGTCCCTCTTGGGAAGCTCTCTGCTCACTGAACCGTCTCGTTTGGCATAGGGGCATCCCTGAGCAGAGACGGCGGGCAGGACGGCAGAGGCTGCCAAAAGGCAGCTTGACAGTTTGACGTGCATGATGGAGCGAGGAGAAGGAGGAGGAAGAGGAGGAGGGGATCCAAAGAGGATGGTCTTGGAGAAGAGAAAGAGACAGGGCAACCAGAGATGCTCAAGGGGCGAGGATAAGTTGTTCCTGGAGAGTGCGGGCTAAAAAAAAATTGAAGACGGGACGAACCCGCGGACATTATGTATGGAAACCGTTCTTGAGATGGGCTCATGCAGAAACTGCTTTTCACGCCTCACGTGGGAACACCTTTCTTCCTCTGGTCCACGATTAGTAGCAGTCTGATACCAAGGATGCAAATGCCATCCTAGCACATGCATAGTACATCGTATGCGGCGCCATGTACAGCGTACAAGCCCCGGACATCACGCTCTCTCATGACGGCCAGGGTAATAAGCTTCCCACATACAACGGCTGGAATTCGGTACTGCGGTAACTTTCACAGCCCAACCTTGCAATCGACAACAGGCGCTTAAAACCAAATCTCTTTTGATTGGGATGGGCGTGGGCATATGGAGTCTTGGCCCAGTGTTATGACCCGCTTTTCACACTTTAGGAGTGAAAAGTGACGGCCATCTCTGTAAAACCTACGGTTATGTATTCCTATGGGGAGAACATGGGCTGAGAGGCTGGGATATGCTAGCGTCGAGCCCGTCATCCTGGCTTAGACATGGCCCTGGCAGCACACTCCGCCGGGTTTCTATTCGTAAATGTTAGCTTACCGCAAGCCCCGCGACCTCTCTGTTCCCACTTGGTACTAGACGTTAGTAAGACCAAGTAAGTATCCGTGCCTTTACATTCTAATAGCGTGAATCTGAAGACATAGCCAAAAGGCCAAGTAACTCTATTAATGTATTTGCCCCCTCTCAGGTCTTAGGGAGAGAAAGCAACTTTGTGTAGTTACCTATGCTCAACCAATTCACTACAATAACATTTAGAGCCGCAGTGGGGGGGTGTATGAGCTGGGAGATCCGGGGACTGAGTAGCAGCTGCTGGGACCTCGGGTAGCCCGTGAAGTATGCGAGTCAGACCAAGCGACTGAGAAAATAAGGCATACAGGTAGTAGCCATCGCACGTCGATCGAGTCGACTACTCGCACGACCTCGCCTGCGGCCAGTTGTGTGATGCCGGTCATGTTCTAAGCAGACCGCGACGGAGCCATTATGATGATTCTGTGGATTAGACTTCGCCGCCAGCTCGGGTCAAGACACCGCGACGCGGGGAGCACTGCGGAGCCCTCCGCGCGCGACGGGGGAATTGATGCCCCGGCAGCTGCTCACCGAGTCTACTAACATCATAGTATGGATATGGATACCCATGTGTCAACGTACCATGGCCCAAGACAGACTGGATTGATGGCCAGGGAATCAGAAAAGAAAGCGTCCGTCACCGCCGTGCGGCGGGGTTCAGTGGCTCAGGGTTAGCCTTGCCCGGCTGGGCGAGTCACGGACATGGGACGGTGGGAAGGTTTTTATTTTTGTTTATTTCATGTTTACAAATATCTCATAAACCGTGCATAGACTCAGCCCTATTTTTCTCTCTGCGTAATACCCGTAAAGAAACAACATTTTGGGAGGTTGTGTGACAGAGACAACGTAGCAACCGGGATCCCCGCGCCACTGACCTTCCGCGGTCGTCTTGCAGATTTTACTTTCACACAACTCCCACATAATCCACACGGCGGGCGGGCGGGCGGGCAGTCGGTCAGATCAACACGCAAGCTGCAGGCACAATCACCTTGGTACATGGCTCTCAGCAGTAGCCGGGCCAGCCTCCACCACGTCCACCACCGCAACTGTCCTGAAGAGGAAGCTGAGAGACCTTGGAGTTGTCGACCGACATGTCCCGCAGCCCTCGGCTGCGTCTGGCCGGGGGAGTCGCCCCACGGCATGTTCCCACATGGTGGACGTTGTGCCAAGGATGTAAACCCCGTTGAGTGTGGTGGCCACCCCCTGTCACATACATGCATTGGGAGTGCTCTCCGCCCCCTGGACGGGAGCAGAGGAAGCACAGCACGGCATCTTGCCCCGCAATCGAGCAGAAAACAAAGCGGGTTCTGACAACGGAAGTGCCTGAGATGGATGACATGATCTTTGATGCCAACAAGCTCATCTCCTGCAGAGGCTTGGGATTCACTCGTCCATCCCTGCACTGTAACCACGAAGACATGATGGTTTCGGTCGAGTGCCCATTTACCGACAGAACAAGCCGGCCTCCGGACCAAAAAGCAATGAAAGGGATATCTAACATCAAGGAACTCCTCGTCATTTCGTCTGCCAAGCCCACACCGTGAAACCACGCGAAACCCCGCGAAATGTTGCAACGGGCCCGCCGCCTCACGCAGTGCGATAGATACATACAGTTTCGGGAAGAAGGCGATGACTTAGAGTTTTTGTAGTAATCTACAAATGGCATTTGGGCAATTGGATAGATACGGTGGAGTAAATTGGAGTAGCATCGAGATACCAGTACGCCCCTCACAGACCTCATGATCGTGCAACCTTGCCGATCATGACCCTTGAATACCGGGTCACTTACTCTTTCCGGCTAATTTGCGACTGTGTGTTTAGTTGACAAGATAAACCTCTTCAAGGAGGCTGCTTGCCTGTGAGCTTTGATGGCCAGGTCTCATCAAAGTACATCACCTGAACCATCTTGAGTTGGCGTTCCCATCGCTTGGCTAAAGGCGAATCAGTCTCCTCCTCTCCAGGCACATGATAGCTAGATAGTTGCCATTGACGACGTCGCCCTTAGCACAGCCTGCACGCAATCTGTAGATACTATTAACGCACAGCCCCTTCGTTTCATCCGGTACCTCCGTTGCCAACGGACAGCGGAAAGCTCTCATCTCACCAATATTAAACCTTCCTTTAAGATAAGATTTAGGAAGGTAGGCTCTGTATACAACATACGCGTTGCGCGTCGTCAGTCAGCTGCAAGCTCTCGGCTATTGCCGCGACATCATCCGAAGGAGCCGCCAGCCACTGAACTGCCATCAGTGGGAGGGGGAGCGGAGGGGGGGAAGGGGGGAAAGAAACGAGAAAAACAGGAAACAAAAAAAGGAAGCCGAAACAAAAAGACAGTCCGATGACAGGTCGTCTCCAATTGCTTGTGTCTCGAAGCCTCCAAGAGGAAGGTCCCTGCATCGCCGGTGCAGGCGGTTGTTTTTACCTGGGGCTCTGTGATATTGCTGATATCAATCCTACGCTCCTCACGCCACCCTGCAGGAATCGGATGTCTTGGCTGAACAGTGCGTGGCGAGCTCAAGAGCCAAGTCCATCACATTGCATAAGCGTGTGATTGCTTTCTTCTATTTTCGGCTGCCAATCGAAGAGGCTCACATGGCACCGTTTCAGTGAGATTTAGTCCATAGTTACACGACCTCGTAGTCTACAGCGATTGACGGTTTCGAGGCAACAAGTGGCACGGTACGTTCACTCCTCGAGCCAGCCGGCTCGATTCGCGAAATTGGAAGATGACCTCTGTGACTGGATACCGGCATGCGTCTTCCGATAGGATTAGGTACCGATTTTCGAGATACCCCCCGGACTGTCCCACGGAAATCCGTCTCAGCCACTCAACTCAGCAGCCCAGGGAGACAGCGGTCAGCTCAGCTGGGCACCTCGAAGGAGTCGGTGAGCGTGCAGGTGTAAGACATTCCCTCTTGAGTCCGTCACGGTGAGCCACAAGGACGGTGCACCCCCACCAGCTGTTCCGAATCCCGCGGGCCCGATCTAAACATAGTCCGGGTCCGCTCGTGGAGGACGACCGGGTCCAGTGCGCTTGGCAGACTCGAAATTTACAAACCACTCTCCTCGCTTTATTTCTGCAGAGCAGCCGAGGTTTTCTCTCGACTAATGCCCTGACGATGCCTTTCCGAAGTTGTGGACTACTCTAGGATGACGTCCTTGGTTCGTCCCAATTACATGGCAACTCCATTATTGCGAAACGTGCAAGCATGGGGCGGCTTCATGGACCCATCCGTAGGGTTGCAAGGCCAGCAGTATAGTGTAGATTTACGGATCAGCCCATTAATCCCGAGGTCCATGAGCGCATTGGCCTTTGCCAAGAAATTATAACCCATGTTTAGCAACTGATGCAACGCTTATATGAAGACATAAAAGGGCATTAATCGTGATGGCACCGCAGTTTCTGATACAAGAGGCCATGAAGATCCATGACATGCATACTTGTATCAACTTGACTGTTCCCATGAGCGCAAACCTCCCTCCAGGCAATCGATCAATTTCCTTGCCATACGCGCGGGCTCTCCTGTCCGGCCCTTGTCCGCCTCCTCCTCGAAACTGCAGCGGCCCGTCCACCAGTCGAGCCACGTGTCGGCCCTGGCACCCTCCGGGGCGCGGAGCAGACCGGCACTGACATCAATAACATCCGGCCGCCAGATGTCGTGCCAGAAGACCGTGGCCCCGCAGCCCCCACAGAACTCGCGCAGCACCCCCGGCGATGATTCGTAAGTCCGCAGCACGCCCGCAGATGACGCCGCGAAGTCGAGCGGGAACACCGCGCGTCGCCCATCGGGGCCCGGTGTGTGGAGGAAGATGTTCTCGCGGGGGACAAACGCCCAGGTCTGGATCTCGAACCCAGAGGCAAGGCGGCATGGGCGGCAGGCGCAGGTCCCGGCGAGGTACTTGGTTCCGTCGGCTCGGACCCACCATTTCACGCGGTCCGGATTCTTCATGAAGTGCTCGGAGTGCTTGTAGGCGGGGTATAACAAGTCGGGGAAGCCAGAGTGCGGGAAGTGGCTTCGCTCGTTGGGACGGGTAATGTGGAAGCTCACGGTCCCGCAGGCACAGGATGCGGGCAGCGAGTCCGCCGGGACAAGCGACGATAACGGCGGCAAAGTTGAGATAGCCTGCCGTTCCACGGAGGGTTCCGGATGCTGGGCTGTGGCTAGCGTGCGGCCGTCTACTTCGGTCAACCATAAGGAGATGCCGCCGTCTTTGGTGTCGGAAACCGATGTGTGCACCGTGAAGCGCGCATCGGACTCGGCGTCATCGCCGGTGCTATCCACCAAGACCCCGGTCGCAGCCTCCCACTCCGCATGGTCTCCTACCCCTTTACATCGGAAAACATGACAGCCGCACTTGCGACAGAAGTATCTCATAAATCGATCGGCATCGACGTATTCTGAAATACCTTCATGGAAGTGGGGTTTCTCGGTAGGGTAGTACGACACGCACAGGATACCGGTAGCATGTCTGTCAGTGTCGCTGTGATCTATGGATATCTCTTTGACTTTGAAGTCGGTGCGGCGCGGACTGATTCGCTGAGCGACGGCGCCACAAAGGCAAGAGATGCCCATGAATGTTGGCGTCATAGTGAAAGATGCAAAAGTAAATTCAATGAACAAGCTTCAGAGAGGAAGAACTTGAGATATGGTTCACGTCAAGTTGTCCGATCCATGATGTCTCGACAGCCTCAACGCAGATTCGCGATTCCCCCGCACCCGTTGGCTGAACCACCTGGCCTACGCTGATTGGATACCCTGTTGTAGCTCCGCAAGTGGCGACTTCGCCAAGGTCAACGAGCATCTCTTACTCAGTAGGTCGTCTTATCAAACCAATCAACACATTGTCCTGAAGGAAATCATCTAGTCGCCAATGGCAGCCCAAACAGAACGAAGAGGCCCCAAAGCTAATATCGGTTAAATGCCTCTTGTTAAGCCCCTTACCAAGGTGTAATGATCCATTCGCGGTAGGCGTGCGTCGACTGTACCCAGGTTTCAGGGTTTTCCTTGCTAAGGATGGGGAGATAAGTTGGGTGAATGTGCAATCTGTCTTTAATCGCGGAATCTCGCTCTGACTTCAGCCTGGGAAAGGACGTGAGGGACTTTTGATTTAAGGTTAAACTGACCTTCGCCTGGTTACACTAGTGCCCTGCTCGTATGTACACCAAGTTAGAAGGGTAGGAGTTCCTTAGTAAGTTACTCCACTCTAGAGGCAGGACTCAGTTGCGTTTGTCTCAGCCTTCTTGCGGGGGTTTAACCTCTGGTATTAATTACCGACTTTCTGTTTGTTTGGGTGTTTTGGTCCGAACCGAAAGGCGTTTATGCCGTGCAAAGTTATACTTTCGGACATTGGACCGTGGCCACCCGGTAGCTGGCACCAAGAGAAAGGGCCGGATCCCGACTCGTAAGATTGAACAGTGTCTTTGAGACCGAGCGGGCTGATTGTCTGAATATAATGCTCACTGACTTGCATCTCGTTACAATTGATCTTCGATGTTTGCGGTTTCAAATGAGGATCAACAGAAGCGAGATTCGTTGAATCAGTGCTGGAATTACGATGAGGGGAGGCCTCCATGCCCTGCTTCTCCTTACTATAGCATGACATCATGGCTAGAAAATTGATACTTCACCATTTGCAACCGTGACCCACGATCATTAAGGCAGTCGTTGAATTGCCGGCTTTGGTCTTCACTAAATCAAATGCTATTCTTGTGTTGTAGAAGCAGCCCGTTGGACTGTTGTGGGAATGACAACAAGCGAATGCTTTGCGAGGGCGTGACTTGAATCCGACTCGATGGAAAAGAAATATTTGCGTGTATTCTGCGATGTTGTGACTTTCTATTCCGGGACAGTCTGTCTAACTTCCTCAAATAAGGCGGAGCCTATTGCAACAAGGCATCTGCGTGCAGGTCGGTGAGTCCGTGTAATAGAGCCAGCTTATTCGGATTTTAATCATAGTAGCCGAGTGACGTTCAATCACTTGCATATTCATTTATCAAGAATCGTATGATCTATAATGTGACCGTGTGGTTTATCTGGTCGGTATTTTTGCATTGCGAGTCATTGCATGATCATAGTAGTGGCAACCTTAACTACAGAGATATCATGCACACTACTATGCACTATTAAGGTCAAGAGTCAAAACGGGGTTTTGTATTGACACGATGTTATTATCTACACACCTCTTGGCAACATTTTTATTATGCAACCTTCAGTGCCACACAATTCTCATCGCAGCCGTTCCTAAACCGAAAAACTAAGCGAGCTTCAATGGCGGGTGTATGAATTTCCTGGCCTAACGCAAGCGGTAAGGCAACTCGTGATTACAGCGTAGCGAAACAGACAAAGCAAAGAGCAGGTGAAGTTAAGCCAAGCTGATGGTAGGCATCCGTAGTTGACACTCTCTATCCGAAGGTCGCTCGGTGTGTGTGAGGCTACACACTCTGTAAGTGCGTGTAAATCTGCATACTATTTACCAGCCGTTCGCCAAGAGGTACCTAAAGCTGACGGTGGAGAGTTAATAGAGATCCTGTCAAGACTTGGCTGTATGCCCGAGGATCAATGACATTCAATGATTCCGATGACTTGGTCTGGTTATTGTACGACGGCCAATGATTGGTATCTTAATCCATCGCTTGATCCTACTTGGCGACGACAGCCTGGTACTTCCACCCGGGCAGCCAGCCGAGTATGTGGGGCCGAGGGGCTTAGAGAGGCAACGTTAAAAGAGTCGCACCATCGGCGAGATGATGACGTGCTCAGCAAAAAACGAGAATCTTCAGATTCGTCCCCTGATACGTCGACCCGGAGTGGATGTGTCGTCTCTTATCGGGTGTGGATGAATTTAGTCAATGATAGCTTTTAGGAATTGCGCCTCGAGTAAGGAATTGTCCAACCAGGGACTCCAAGACTGCTGATGATGTGCTAGAGCCACAGACCCATGGTGCTTCTGATGAGATCGATAAGAATCAAGTCTTTACCCATTACATCTTTTGTCCGCGTCCAAGTCCGCATCCAAAGCTTTATCTACCCCCATGCTCATTGCTACCTTCATGAAATCACCTCATATCAGCTTTGTGAAGACGTTTCGAGGAGCCCAACACCTCGGCCAGCATCATGGCTGATATCGACGATACAAAGCCAACGGATCTGCATCCGACCGCGGCCCTTTCTAGATCGGACAAGCGATCCGCTTCAATCATGTCTGCTCCATCTCCGACGGATGCAGAGTCGCCGGCTGACGCTGATCAGCCACAGCCAAAGACCGGCGCCGACGCTGCTCTGGACCTACTCAACGAGACTGGACGTCTGAGCCGAACAGCCGATCCGGAGCTAAACCAAAGGGTGAAGCGCCGCATCGACACCCACATCATGCCTCTGATCTGCATCGTGTACTTCCTCCAGTACATTGACAAGACATCCATTTCTTACGCCAGCGTGACTGGCATCCAGCAGTCGACCGGCCTTCATGGAAACCAGTTCAACTGGGTTGCGTCCATCTTCTTCTTCGGCCAGCTCGCGTTCGAGTTCCCCACCATCCGGCTCATTCAGATGTTTCCTCTCGCCAAATACGCCTCAATCAACGTCACTCTGTGGGGCCTCGTCCTGGCCTGTCTCGCGGCTTGCAAGAACTATGCCAGTCTCCTCGTTTGCCGGTTCCTGCTCGGTGTCTTCGAAGCTGCCGTTGTTCCAGCCTGGGTCCTTTTCACCTCACAGTGGTACACCAAACAGGAGCAGGCCTTCCGCGTCGGCATCTGGTTTTCGGTATGCGGTGCGGCTCAGATGTTCGGGGGCTTCTTCGCATACGGCGTTGCGGTCCACGTCGGAAAGGACCCCGACGCCGCTCTCCGTGGCTGGCAGATAATCTTCCTATTTCTCGGCCTACTGACGGCTGTTGTCGGAATCGCCTTTTGGTTCATCATGCCAGACTCGCCAGCTTCCGCAGGGTTCCTTTCCCAGGAAGAGAAGGCAGCCCATCTGGAGCGCATCCGTGACAATGAGCAGGGTATTGGCTCACAGCAGTTCAAGTGGAAGCACGTCAAGGAAGCTCTTCTCGACACGATGACTTGGCTTTACGCCTTCTGGATATTCGCAGCCAATGTCCCCAACTCTATCGCAACTAGTTTCGGCAACATCCTTGTGAAGGGCATGGGCTACACGAGCGAAGAGTCGTTGTTACTCGTAACCCCGCTCGGCGCCTATGAGATTGTCGCATTGATCGGTCTGACGTGGTTGGCGATGAAGACCCGACAGCGGCTTTACTGGTGCATTGCCGGTCACATCCCCGCAATCATCGGCGCCATCCTGATGGCGACTACGTCCAAGGTACCCGCCCTCATCGGATACTACACTTCGGGGGGTATCCCGATCGGATGGACGACGATCTTGGGGCTCCAGACTTCAAACGTAGCCGGCTCCACCAAGAAGATTACCGTTGCATGCATTGGCACAATCGCATACACCGTCGGCAACATCATCTCACCCCAGACTTTCCAACCTCGCGATGCGCCAAGGTATTTGCCCGCAAAGATCTCAATCTGTATCATCTACTTTCTAATTACGGTGGACTTGTTCGTGATGCGTTGGGTACTGGACCGAAGAAACAAGAAGCGTGATGCGGAAAAGGCTTCGCTTGGGGATGGATACAAGGTTGAAGAAAATCACGAGTTCTGGGATCTCACAGATCTCGAAAACAAGGAATTCAGGTACGAGCTTTGACGGGAAGTATTAGACAGATACGTTTACATGCAATGGAAGCCGTAGCCCATGGCGCTACACAACGGGCAAGTGCCTTTACGGTTGAGTTAGTCTCAACTATGGATCACTTCACTTTTCATTAACTTGATCGTCATTTATGCCCTGAGTAATGTCATTTTTTCTCTTCATTGGTCAATATCTTCTTCAGAAAACCCGGCATTTCAACTGTGTCAACATTGTGTAGCCCCTACAGTTTTCACCCGATATCCGACTTTGCAAGACCAGAGCTGGATCATGTTTATAGTCGAAGTGAGCCACAGACTTGACGGCTTAATTGCCGAGAATCTTGCGTATAAACCAGCGAGTTGTGTGGCCATGGTAACCTTCCATTTCCTAAACCTCCAGGAATCTTGACTGTAAGACACGATTCTTACTTGTTGGATAGACGCAATAGTGGGTTACCTTAATTGCGCTCTACACTTGTAGTAATTCGGGATCGTACAGCTCTGAGCATGCCATCACTATCGTCTTGAAGATACTTAACTTGACTCCATGATAGAATTGTTTTTTTGAATGAGACTCTATTATTAGTTTAGAACTCGCTAGCTTTAAATAACGCCCTCCTCCAACTCAGGATATCGTGTCTGTGAGCGTGGTGTCGTTTGCGGTCGTTTTGGTTATAGGACCTGTGATGTCATCCAGGTTATGGCAGTCGCAAGACTTCATTTTTGTGAATGCCAAAAGTTTTTGTAAGACCGCAAACTCCACTTTCAGCTTGATGCTGTACACTATAGGTTTGCTCGAAGTTTGGAAAACAAATAGCCCCATGTATTCCAGAATGACGAGGCCGACGTCGAGGAGAAAAACGAGCGCGAACATGGCGATGAGGTAGCTCAGTAGTATTCGTGCTTCTCTGGCTTTGAATTCGAAGAGGCCCTTGAGGTTTCGAAATCCCGCCCTGACAAAGATGCCGGTTATGGTAGTTTCTTGCAGGGTGAAGGCCAATAGGGAAACCTTTTCGCATGTCTTGAAGCGTCCAGTCCACACCGGGTCGTTGGTAGCCCACACACCAGCGAAGAGAACTGTTTGTGGAACATGGACCAACAAGACGGAGCCCACAATCATTGCCAGAACGAGTCGGATGGTGGTGCGATTATAGATGACGAGGTGTAGCCGCGACCATAGTACAACAGACTGTCCCGTTACCATGCAGTACCAGCCCACATGGGCAAACGCTCCCGGTATGGGCGTCCTTGTTGGTTGAAGAAACCGGGCTAAACTGCCGCAAGCGTGGAATAGGATGCCAGTGTTCGCTACCAGCATACTCCAGAAATATCGACCTGATCGCCGTCGGAATGTTGTGAAGATAAGGACGTAAATCTCGAGGACATTGTACATGCCAGCTGTGGCCAAGCATGTAATAGCAATCGTCTCTGCTTGCGTCAAGTCTTTGCCTACCGCCCCCTGGACCTGCGCCATTGTCGGAGGCGAGGTGGCCAGCGAGGCCGGCTGCTCAGTTCGCTTTTGTCAGTCGTTTTGGTGCTGTCGTCTCCGGTCCAACCTCCACTGCGACCTTCGTCAACGATTCGCTATTTGTTAAATTCCTGTTGAGTATTTAGTCTGTAGAATCTAGAGCGGGGCCGCAAATAAGTGTTTGGACGGATACATGTGTTTTCATAGATTTTGGAACAACGGACTGAGATAAGGTTTGCGACGTCGAGTCATTGAAACAACCTTTTGTTAGGTCGGGCTTGGCCTTGGGAGGTAAGCTCGAGATCACCTAACCTGGACTCTAGACGTCAACCCAGGTTCGCCCCGCCATCTGTGTAAAGCATCACTTACCCCAAAGCGGCCCGGGCGGAAGGATACATCATACGGTGTATCTCCTAGACTCCTTTCTTGCTGCTGCACGAATGGATACGACTTTCTTGACATTATGCGATAGAGTTTGGCGAGTATGATTGGCTCACATACATGAACTTTCCTAAGGTACCGATTGGGTGAGGTCGAACGTCACCAAATCTCCTCTCAGGGGGACGCCGGTAGTCTTTTCCGAAAAGAATGCAATACGTAATAACGGGAGCCCACCACGGACGATAGATAATAAAGGCTCTACATGATCAATACCACGTAATAGCAACGTTCTTGTGGGATGGCACAGAGCGAAGCAGACAACTATATTGACCGCCACGTAGTATAGCGCCGTTCTACTTAGACTTCTTCGTTTTGCGCTTTGCCGTCGTCTTTTGTCGCGATGGCGACGACAACATAGACTGCTGCGGCGGAGAAAAAGACAAAAAGAGCGGTGAGCGTACTGAACCAACCAACCCCAATACTCTCTATGGCTGGCAAGCACACAGAAGTACCTATCGCTGCGATGGCATACCGAAAGAAGTAGTTTCCGGCTGCGTTGAACTGACGTCAGTTTCTGCAACGGTAAAGTTGAAGGGATTTCGGATACGTTACCTATCACTTCCGCACCCCTTCCTTTGATCACATCCAGGCAATAGGTGTTCAAGCAGGGGAAGGCAATGACTTGAGCGAATCCCTGAACAAACATGCAGATGACGGGAAGTGGGATCCCTCCCTTCTCCTTCTCAATTGCCCAGCCGTAGATTATGATGCAGATAGGAATCACGGCTCCCATGGCTACGAATGAGCTGCGGAGACGATCCTCAGGTATGCGTTTGCCCCGCCGCTTGATCCAAAGTTTAACGGTGTGATCCGCCCATCGACCTCCGGCGTATGTGCCAAAGAAAAACCCACATCCCGGGGCCAGGAAAAATAACCCTGATTGGAGGGGCGATGTAAGTTCAAACCTGGGATTTATGACATAGCGGATCGGAGTCAGCAGGGCCTGCATGTTCCAGACCAAGGACGCAGTAGCAATTGCCTGCGTTGACAGACACAGTTAAGCTTTAGATATGAATCTTGGCATTTCAGTGTTGGGAAAGCCTTACCGCTACGAAGAGTTTCGGGACGAGCAAGAGAGCAAGCACGCGTAAAGGATTGACCCATTGCCATACCTGCGCAACCTTGGCTCTGGTGCCGAGGCCTGTTAACTCGTCTGCTCGTCTGCGGTGGCTAGTCTCCGGTAGAAACAACAGGGCAAGAATCGCAGTGAGACCACCGAGAGCCGACTGGAGCCAGAAGAGTACTCGCCAATTGTGGAAGGTTACAATGACGCCGCCTATAAAGGGACCGAAAGACTGCCCAATCAGAGTGCCGTTAAGAAACCATGCTAAGGCAGTCCCTCGTTCAGTGGGCTTGTATATATCACTGATGCAACTTGAGCCAAGGACGAGGTAGGCTGTCCCGCAGAAAGCTGATAGGAGTCGAAACACGAAGAACGCTGCAAGGTTCGGGGACAGGGCAGTTCCCACACAAAAGGCAAAGAAGGTGGATGCTGAAATAATGCAAGGCTAGTGAGGCTCGGTCAGATGGCAGCCGCCAGCATCTTATGCGTGATGAACGAAGCTTGACATACCCATTTGCGGCCGTAAACTTGACTAACAGGGCCCCAGAATAGCGTGCTGATACCCATGAACAGAATGTAGACAGCATTGCTGACATTGATGATGCTTCCCGTTGTATCCAAGTCTGCTGCAATCTCAGGTATGGCGGCCAAGAGCAGCAACGAAGATACGGTAGAAGCAACGCCACCGCACGCCACGACGGCAGTGACGAGTCGTTTCCGAGCCGGAGCGAATCTGCTGTAGATGGCATCAGTATCGTGACGGCTTAGACCGGCGTCGTCATCGACCGCCGGCACGATGCTAATGTTTTTCTCAGCGTTGGATGTCGTCAATGCCAAGTCTGGGGAAACGGAACGGTCCCCGCCGGTCGGCCCAGGCTTCTCAGTCTGTTCCTGAGACATAGTGGGGGCCTGAGTTGGTAGGGCAGAGGGCTTAATAAATCAGGGGAACTATATGGTGCTGAGCTCCGTGAACCACAAGAATGTGCGCCCGGTTTCCTCGCCCTAGCAATCGGGACATTCGAGTTTTTCATGGTTTGATTGACAGAATTTCGGCGGAGACATCATGTTGACCGACGGCATATCCACCTATTCTCCCGTCGGAAACGCCTAAAGTGATCGTCTTGAGGGTGCTTATCCGACGTCGGTGACTGGCTCAAAGATCAACCTCAGGGGCAGAGCACACCAGTATCCACGCTCCGGGGCTGTTGAGTTGCCCGAAACAGACGATGACTGTGCGTTCCCCGCGAATGACAAGCGGCTTTTATGAAGGCTGCGACTGAATTTCTCGGATCGGACATCTTCCCGAAGACTCGGCATGGACGTGCAAGCACGAATAGAGGGGGTTGGTGATGCAATCGTACCCGGCACGGCAGGGGGCTAATTATGGGTCACGGTGCACCCAATGTTCCGAGATCGGCCGGATCCGAAGCATGACCCGTTCGGATACTGAGAGACAGATGCCGAGATCGGGGGGCCTGCCGGCCTGCGGCTCTGCCAGACCCGGTTCCGAGAGCTGAGGTCATCAGCTGTTGAGACAGATAGGAAGCTCAGGGTCTCTGTGAGATCAGTTCAATGTCAATTCGATTTCTTCTGGCGGATGCTTTTCTGCCCATCCTTTAAATCCGAGTGTGTAGCCACATATGTTCGGTATATCGATGTCCCCGCAAAGGTTTACGAGTCGGGCAGCGCATGACAAGTGGGGTCGTTTTCCGGGACTCTTCGCCGAAAGGACTAAAGAAGGTAACGATTCGGGGAAACATTCATCCTGATATTGCTAAGTCTAGCACTAGCAGTCATAATCTCACCTGGGCTGGCGAGCTGCGTCTCTCAGGCACTTACATCACTCGCACAACGATGGACAAGATTACGGATGTAGCCAATGAAACGCAAGCACTTGGCTTTGACGACCTCACCGCCGCATTCGAACTCGATTTCATCAACTCCGACTTTGTCGACAATGGTTATACTGAAGTAGCCTTCGATGACAGCCAAGGCGGAAACTATGCCGACAGTAGGCATACGGAACACACAGACATTTTCCGCAACCTTGTCGTTGAGTCGCCCCATCAACACGATGCATTGGGTTATGGTGTCCTCCAAGTTGGAAACTTCAACCAGGAAGTCAACATGGACTTCGACGACGTACAAACCGGTGATGGACCCTTCGATGAGCCCGAGATCTTTACGTTTTCCGAAGCCTTGGGAGATGGCGAACCCATGGACCATTTGGACCACTGCGACCATACCATCGCAGCCCAAATTCCCCAACCGTCTGACTCGGCAACACCGGCTAAGGTCGGAACCCGCTTCTCGTCCAAGTCATTGCGAATCCTTAAGTCATGGCTAGCGAATAACAACCATCACCCCTATCCGACAACTGAGGATATGGTATTACTGCAACGCCAGACAGCACTCAGTAGACAGCAGATCAACAATTGGCTTGTCAACACACGAAGAAGGGCGCGATTCAAAGTGCCGCCCAAGCGGCCGCCATCTCCCGCCATCACCTCAGCAGAGACATTACCTATTAACATTCCCCAGTTCGATGGACTGCCGGAAGCCTTGCAAAATCTGAACCCTCTTCAGCGCTGGCAAGTCTCACCCCCTGAGCACGAGCCCGCGTCAGTGTCTGCGATCGCGCACGCCGTATCGGGGTTTTCCTCGGATGCCGACGATCGTCCCGACAGATCTTTAACCGACAGCGTGCCAGCAAGATCGTTGTACGGTCCGTCTTCAGCGAGTAGTGCAGCCACATCGTATTCAAGCAGGAGCTCCGTCAACTCGGCGTACTCCCATAACTCCCACACTTCGACGAGGTCGTTTGATCCCCTAGGGAAGACCGCTATCAAACGGAGGAGGCGCAGAGCCGTAGCCAAACGGCCTGAATCAAAAGGGACCGGTACACTTTGGCAAACTTCAAATACCTACCAATGCACCTTCTGTACAGAGACTTTCAAGACCAAGCACAACTGGCAGCGCCACGAGAAGTCTCTACACTTGTCTCTCGAACGGTGGGAGTGCGCACCAACGGGCCCCACGGTACCTGACGCTAGCGGGCACCTGATATGCGTCTTTTGCGGCGAATCCAACCCGGACAAGCAGCACCTCGAGAAGCACAACTACCAGGCTTGCCAAGACCGCTTGCAAGAGGATCGCACGTTCTACCGAAAAGATCACCTCCAGCAACACTTGAAACTGGTACACGATGCCAAGTTCCTACGCTGGCCCATGGGAGAATGGAAATACGAGAGTGAGGTGATCCGGTCTCGATGCGGCTTTTGTGGCTGGTCGATAACCACTTGGAACGACCGTATTGATCACCTGGCGGAGCACTTCAAGGACGGCAAGACGATGGCAGATTGGCACGGAGACTGGGGGTTTGACGACAACGTGCTCAAGATGGTCGAGAACTCTATGGCTCCTTGTAAGTGTTGCTCAGAGCATCCGAGAACAGGCGGCTGACAAGTCTTGTTCAGACATGATTCACATGGAACGGTACTCGCCGTGGCCATTCACAACCAAACAGGGGGTGCCGGAGACACCGCCAAACGCGTTCGAGCTGATCAAGCTCGAGCTCGAGCACTTCTCTGCCGAACACCAGGTCGTCAAGGATCAGATGCCTACCGATGCGGAACTGCTTTACGAAGGTTGCTGCGTGATTTTCGGGTGCGACTCGATATCATTTTCGAAAAGACCCGCAACCTCGACCCAGTCGTGGCTACGCGACCTGTTCATGTCATCCGAGGCGATCGTGCAGCAAGCACGTATCCGGCCAATGAAGGACAACTCGAAGTCTAGGTTCACGTATCTCAGCATTAACGGGAAAGCAAACATATTTGAAGCGTGCAGCCTGGAAGAACAGCTTCTTAACTATGTGGAGATTTCCAAGATGATCGAGCCTCAGGTTACGGACAAGGATCTGCAAAGGGAAGCCTGCAGGATCGTGGAAGGCATGGAGGCGTCATCCCGCCATCCATCAGATACCTTTGCAAATTTCTTGATCAGTCTTATCAACGGCTCGGAGCACTGGCTAGCAGCCTTTCGCCGGCGCGCCAACCTCCTTCCCTCGCGACTGTCCAGTGAGCCGCAGATCAGAACGCAGAGTCAAGAGTGGAAGTCTGACACGGCTATCCCCAATGCCGACCTCAAATGTTCCTCTCTAAGCACGCCGGATCTGTTACAACCCGAGACCGGTCCGGGCTCCGCTGCTTCCGTGCCAAGTTCGGATACCAAAGGCGGCCATCCTACAGCTCCGTCCACCTTCTTCGTTAACGAGGACAATTGTTACAGAAAACTAGTTAGGGAGTTGACACTGTTCGTAACTATCACAACTTCGCCGCGGAATCCCAATCGGCGTATCCCTACCGATGCCGAACTCCAGCATCAGGCGCGCTGGATTCATTTTGGAGAGTAAGCATTCCCACCCAGTTTCGGTTACATCTCAGCTTGTCGTGTGATCAGATGCTGATACGTATTTTCCTACCTAGCGACGATCCGTGGAATCAAACCCCGGCAGACAATCCGGATTGGCTTAGGGACTTCAAGCGTGAAGTGGGCATTCTGGATGAGAGACAAAGCTAATGCAGGAGATAAGCTGTAGTCACAACTGAAGTAGTGACTATCAAGTACGGTAACGCAATCTAATCAGTAGCTGCTAGGGTTGCGGAAATTGAAAGAAACAAAGCATTGGAAGGGGAATAGTATTAATGAACTACGCAAAAGAACACCACTCAAGATGCTACTGTGTGACAAAGACCAAGGAGATGTAATCGAAGCCGGCAATTCGGCCGTCTCCGTCTAGTGACGATGAACATCCGACTGGCTGGGGTGATATAGGAGTTATTGGGTCATGGTTGTCCATGCCCAACATGTTAAACCGGCCTTGTCAAAGGTGGGAGCCTTCGCCGCTTAGTTTTGAGTCCGTGCATCTATCTTGGATCTCAGCCAGGAATTATGACGGTAGCGAACATCTCGGCAGATTCTCCTTTGCTCTGCGGTATTGGATGTTTTGAAACGCCAGAACTGTTGTGTATCGGGTTATGCGTGACGTGATGCTTATGTACAGGATGAAATGGGCTGGACCGCTTTTAGAATTTGTGAAGGATTATATTCATAAGAAATTGAGGGAAATTTTCAGGCTATGGATAAGTTTGCTCGTCCACATCGTCCTATCAACACTCCTTGAATCACCCACACCAAGCCCGCGGTGCTTCAGCTCCTCCGATTCTGTGTTTCATCCAATCGCTGAGATTCCGTTTCCAGGTCTCATCTTCTGTTCCAGCCATGACGGCGTTCATGTTTGGGGTATCTGTATGCTTCCTTCCGTCGAAAATCGCGTCAATCTCCTCCAGGGTTTTCCCTTTGACCTCAACCCAGTAGCAGAAAATAAAGACAAAAAACATTATGTTCCATGCGCCGTTGGCTATGAATAGCCAATAACCGATAGCATCTAGAGCTGCTGGGAAGCCGAAGTTGCCTGCCATACCGATGATGCAAACTATGAAGCTAAACATGCTCATGCCCTGCGCTCTTATGCGGAAATAAAGCATTTGTGCAGGTATAAGAAAGAGTATCGGCACCCACCCAAAGGAATACGAAACCGAGAAGAAGAATATGCCAGCAACTGTTGCCCAAATCCCGGGGGCATAGGTGGTATTTCCGTAGAACTTTGTCAGGGCGCCGATGATGAAAAGTCCGATCGTGACTCCGGCAGTGCTGACGAGTGCGGCAGCTTTGGTTCCCCGTCTGTCTGTATAATAACTGCCGAGAATCGAAACCACTAGCGAGCTTGCATTAAGCCCCACGTTCTGCATTGTTAGCTCCAAGTGCCCTCCTCTACATTGGCTGGGGGAAACACTCACTAGTAGAAGCTGCGAGGCCTTGTTGCTCACCCCGGCGTTAGTGAGCATTTTACCAATATTATACATGACGAAAATGTTCCCGGTAAGCATTGAAAACATGGCGCAGGTAGCGGTGATAATGAGCCGCTTTCTGGCCCCTCGGTTTCGGAGTGCCTCCTTGCCTGACATCGGGTCCCGTTCGTACTCGATCGTTTCGCAGATTTGTCTGAACTGGAGCCGCACGATATCGTCCCTTGTATCCCCACTCGCATTGACCTGAGCCAGCACTATCAAGGCTTCTTGAGAGCGCCCTTGGTCAACCAACCAACGGGGGCTCTCGGGCATCCAGGGTAGTAAAGAAACACACCAGAGCCCCCAGAAGCCCTGGACCAGGGTTGGCAGTCGCCACGCCCAGGTGCTTTCGAACTTGAAGGCCGAATACGTCACGCCCGCAGCGGCGAGGGCGCCGACGTAAAAGAAGTCATCGAAAAGAGCCAGTCCCCATGCACGCTGTTCCCACGGTAATGTCTCGGCGAGGTAGGCGGATCCGGAGATGACAGAGGCCGTCGTACCGAATCCGATCAAAATTCGGGCCACGCAGAACATGGCGATGTGTTGTGCAGCCCCCTGCAAGATAGCCGCAAACACGGTGATCATGGCTGCCCAGAACAACCCGAAGCGGCGACTGTAGATGTCCGTTACCCAACCCCAACAAAGACACTGCGAAACTGTCAGCTCCAAATCATTCCATTCCAGCTCGGGTGACATTCCGTAAAGATGTCGGCGTACGAGTTAGGAGAGCAAAGGTCGAGTGATGTGCATGGGCAGGAAGCACTCGAGATAATGACTCACAGAGAGAGCTCCGCCAAGATAATTGGCGGAAATGTTGAGGGAACGGGTCACCGTCGAAAGCTCGAAGTATTCGGTATATTGTGGCAAGATGTTCATGCTTCCCATCATTGCCCCATCATAACCTTGCATCTAATGGACGTAAGAGTAAGCGCCGTTCAGAAGAGAAGATACATGAGGGTCTTTACCGCTGCCGTGATCAAAGTGCAAGCCAGAAGCAACGCAACATTGCCATTCTTCGATTTCGGTTGCCATGTCGGTGATTTGAAGGGAAGAATGTCTCCCTTGGGCTTGCGATGGAAGCATGACAGCCCCATATCTTTTCCGAATGATAGGCCACGCCCCTGAACACAAAGCTGTCGCGGCAGATTGAGTGACTGTCGGCACTCTGTGCCAAGCTCTTGTTAGCCGTGAGAGATTGCACGAGTTCGAGCCTGAAGGGGTTTCGAGCGGGGATTGTAGTTGTATAGCAATCACGAAGACCGTGCCGCGTCCCACTCTTTTAGACTCTACAAACTCCTCATCGGTAAGTTGAAACCTTATTGAGAGGAGAAACGGGCGGAGGAGAATGTCGAAGTAAAAGGAGGGGGTAATGTAGTTTAGTAAACTATTTATATTTTGCTGGACCCCAGCCTATAGGGCGATGTGTACCACAGGCTGTTTGATATCAAGGCCCCTCACCGAGTTACAATGTGCCTTGTTGATGGACTAACAAGGGAAAGTGGAAGAAGCACGGTGTTACATTGCTCAAAGTTACTCAGATAGACATTATTGCCACCAAGAGGCCTAGTCTGGGCGGCAGACTCGGCGATACATAGCTCTTCTCCTAAATCTATCCTTCTGGGGGCCTCGTGATGAACATTTCATCAATCGTTAGACACAATGCAGACGACGCAGCTCCCTTCTATTGCTCCCTCAACATCACGCGATACATCTCATGATGGTGCATGTTTAAATTGGTAATATGCTCCAATCAAAGGCCACTTCTCGTTGATTGACATGCTGTCGCTTGTCAAAGCCTCCGGAGCTTCGAAAGGGTTCGATACTATGTCAAGGCCCATCTGAAACCGGAGGTTCCATTGCGAAGCATCGAAACAATCGTAGACTCAGGCGGCTTGATTTAAGCTTGCAGAACTATTTAAGAGGAGTCGTATTGCGGGCAAAATTATGGTTGAATGCGCGTCGTGATGATTGACTGGACTTGTGCTTCGATCCGAGGCTTCAGTCAACTCACTTAAGGATTGGGCGCGATATACCGCCCCATCGAAGGGACCCTAGTCCTTACGTGACGTAAATGAATGGATCTGGGATGTTAATTCGGATAGAATCGGTCTCGGACTCGAAACCTAGACGGAGCGTGTCGGTAGGCGCTGAGTGTGCCTTATAGGTTTCGGACACAGCGCCATTCGTCGAACCTACTTCGTTTTTCTCCCAGACCGATGCTTGACGGTTGTAATTGGCCCTTCAAAAAGAGCTAATCTCAAGTAATAGATAGTCCCCTATTCGGGAAACTAGGCTCGAAACCTAAATCCAATTCAGATGGCCTATAGGGGCACTGGCTAGAAGAAAGAAGAATGCAGGGAAGTGGAGATCCCGAGAATCACCCATTTTGGCACCACGGAAGTGCTCCTACGACGCACTCAGCCTTGTCATCGCCCCTTTATGTGTTCTATGTTACGTGACTCGTAAGGAAACACACATTGAAACCAGTAGCCTTTGAAAAACCAAGAAAAGTGAACTCCGCGGAAATATCTCCCTCTTGCAGGCAATACTAGGGAACAGCCAGACTGCGGAAGTTGTTGCAATGATCACGTACACACCCACAGCCCGAAGTTGCTGGCCCATTGGGCTGCAAGCCAGAGCAATGTTCTTGTCATTTGAAGATGATACCACCCAGAAGGTTTGCGCCTACTGTGGCGCTAATGGAAGGTTCTTTGCCGGCACCGAGCTGCCAAGTGCAACCCGAGCCCGAAGAAGACCGAAAGCTCAGAGATCAAAATGTCATTGTACCATCACGTACTGTGACGACCCTGCTCAGAAGAAAATACATGTAAGATGCAGGGTATCTATCCACACCATTGCTCTCTCTTTCGTTATGTCCCTGAAGAAATAAATATTCACCGGGGGCTTCAGTCAACGGGTCGGTGTGCCCCTCATCGGTGTCGGAACGGTCCGGATCGGTACAGGCCACAGTGGACTTCGCCCATAGTCATTGATTGTCGGTCATGGCACTTTGGCACCAGATACCCTGCCAACCGGTCTCAGAAACAGGGTTATGCCTAGGGGGAAGGCGTTGGAGGGAGCCATTAGAATTGCAGGGCGACCTTAAACTTTCTACCGGTCTTTCGTAAACGCGGGAAGAGCGAGCTGTTGCTTTCACAGTCCACAACACCATCCCTATCATGGCTGATTTGCATTTTGCAAAATAATTGGCTGTGACCCGCGGAGGTCTGGTGGTCAATATGGAAAGTGACTTGGGTGTTGCCAGACTGTCTCTCAAAACGAGACAACATGGAAGTTTCCAGGGCAAAACAATGGAAATGTGTTCGCCTCGCTACTCGCCGGAGACGCGCTAATTCCTAAAAGAACTAGCATCAAAATTGAGTCTCAACTATCCTGAGCGATGCAACTACCCAGGTCCATGTTTTGTCGGTGTTGCAGGTCTAGACCAACCTATATAACTTCTACTGCGTAATGCACGTTGCTGTGGGGGTAAAATATGAACTGACATATGCCCATGCTTAGTCGGCGTAATCGGACTTAGCGAGGCCCAAACTTTTTGTACTGGTACGTGCTCATTGAATGATGCCCAAAGTCCAATACCGTCATCGTGTTAGCACAATGTTCGTACAGCTCAATACATGGTAGAAACCTTAATTAAATCTTCCACTAATTAGAGGGACCACCTTCCCTATTTGGCCTGCAATAGTCATTAGAGAAGGCGGCGCGACTCGGTTACTTCACTCTTGCATTGTTTCTCGGACGTATTGTCTGAAGATAGAAATGAGTGCTGGCAGCTGCCACCTCAACTCAACAATACCGATTCAAATGGTTATGGACCCGCATTCACAGCGCTTGGGAGCATGGGCCGGCTTGGCCCGTCTTGGCACGAGGGTTGTGGGAAGACTGTTTACTGCGTATACGCGCTTCGGGAAACATCGTCATGTGGTTCAATGCAATGGCAAACCTTCTGTTTCGTTATCAATCGCCGATCGGATGACCCCAAATTGTCTCGCGGAGCGATAGAGACTTCGGACCAGTTGAGACCTAAAGTCGAGTACCTGCTCTTTTCATTAATCAAAGTTTCCGTAACCAGTCTCTCGCTGGTTGAGTCTACCCGAGGTTGTCGAACTTGTACCAGACACTTCGATTCCTCAGACGCGGCAGATTGGATTCTCTGGGCCGAAAGGTATCAGAAATCTTCCGAGTTCGATCCTGATAACGAGAAGCTAAGGTGTCGCTGCACGGTTGAATAAGAAGTCTCCCACGAGCCATACATGTAAAACAGGACGATCAATGCGATTTCCATGGGCATCTTCAACTTCCAATTGACAATATCATGCACCCGATATTTGAACCTTGGAATATCGGACTTCGTACCGTTCACGTAATTTACTTCAGTCTTCAGACCACCTCCAGTTCAAATTTTGATCTTTGCCTAAACACTTTCGGGGGTGCATCTCCTTGGAACTTTCGGTACCGATAGGCTGAATCCAGTGAAATGCCTGTGCTCTTTCCTTTGGCCCGAGGAGTCTGTACTTTGCATTCTCGGGAATGCCGGTAATTCTAGGGATACCCCCCGTTAATGTGATATTATGAAGGGCATGGTTCAAACCTTGCTCGTTGTACTACTGTGAAGTGTGAACAGTGTTAGAAACGCCGTTTGCTTTCTTGTACATCATAGGATGTACATCTACCAAAGTCGTCGGGTTGCAGCGCTAAAGTCTCTTTATTCGTGTGATCTTTTTCGCATAAGCGGTTTGACTCAGTGTTTCTCGGCGCGTATTGATGAATAGTTTACTATCGAGTTTGGGGGCTGCAAGCTCTTTCTTATCCCTGCAAAATAAGATTCGGGGAAACTATCGCAGTGCCCCAAACGCGAGTATATTACTAAGCTGCAGCCTGTCTCAAACACGGGATTCAACCTATCCCATGAAGAATTTATCCATAGGCGTTCTTCCTGTGGTTGGCTTCGATACACTGCTTGGCTTTAAAACCAAATACAACAAAACATGACGACGATCCCGGATTCCGAATTCCCAAATCAGACCAACGCCTCCCCAACCAAACGCTTGGATACTCACGCGGTAACATTGTTGCCACGGTATCATCGTCCTCTCTAAGAGAGTCTGTCATATGACAAGTCCTCACTCATTCATCGTGTCCTGCTTTGGAGCTGGCTAGAAATTACCCTCAAATTGCTCGCAGCCTCCAGAGCGGGGCATGTGAAGGGGCTTGATCAGACAACTGCTGTATATCAACAGTATCTTTCGATCACGCTCGCAACATTTCCCGGAAAAGATGGCGCTGCTCTGACTCTCGTATCTGCTTTTGCTTACGGTCTATGGGTGTTGAGGGGACTTTTACCTTGTATCTTACTTACTATCAGCTTGATTGGAGACGGAGAGATCTGGATCCCACATACATTAGGCAGCGAAATGAAAAGCTATAATATCACTGGAAACGTTTATCTGAAACCGTCGAAAGCCAAAACATGGGCCATCTGTGGATGTGGAGAGGGAAGTTGTGCGACAGTGGCGCCCTAATACCACGGTCATGGTTAGGGGAAGATTGCTTCGCGATGACGACGTAGTCGTGCTTTACCGTTACTGTAGTGGAATAAGGACGTTTCACAGTGCTGACTGTAATTGAATTAGTTGACTTTTGATATAGGTAATCCAAGGCATACTGGGCCACAATGGTTCGTTCCACTGGGAAGAGAAGTGCGAAGAGGGCTACGAAAAAACGACATAGTGGGCAGATTGCAACAAACGAATCGCCGATGGCATAGGCTGATCAAATCGGTATAGATAGCTAGATGTCGAGATTATAATATGTAGCAATATCTAACTGCATCAAATAAACGTCAATATACATAGGACAGCTTTAGTCGATGGCTGGCTTGGTGACGGGCCTTGAATGTGGTTGGCTCAAAGACAGTCGTTGGCTCAGGTGCGGGCGCGTAAACGGTGGGACTAGCTGCCCTCTCGCCCCTATCCATTGAGTTCCTGGCTATATTATAGTCTCTCGAAGTATTACGAACAACTACCAATTGGGCGCATGCTGATTCAGAGGTCACTGCGTATTTCTTATGAGGGAGCAAATCGCTCCATGTTAACCCCTCTATTATCCTCTTCCGAGCTCATGGCAGCTATCCTGCACAACATTCTGGATAGGGGTTTCAATGATGCAGCCCCATTGCTTATTTACAGATATACATCTTGACTGAGAAGCGTGTAACTTAAGTGACTCACTTAGGCAACCTTTAGCACACAGGAAGCATGTGCCAAAAACCTATGGTGATTAACATTACACGTAAGGCCAGCAAATACAGCTAGCCGAAAAAACCGCAAGAGAGATGACATACAATTATCAACACCTGTCGCAAAGACGTGCCTAACGGCCACGTGTTTCGTATTCAATCAGGACTTCATTAATTGGCGACATCCTGAGAAACGCTAGGCAAGAATTCCTAACCCAAAGCCACGTGTCTTAGACCTCAGACGGCTGGGCAGAGTCGACTCCAATGAAACCAGCTTTGCCTTGAACTTGGAGCCAGAATCGCCATTCTTACACACCTCAACTCCGTGGACTGTCAGAGTATCTCAGCGGTCGGCATAAAAAACAACATATTGCAGTCTCTTCGTGTAGACCAGGTGGAGACCAGTCAAACAGAGCTGATGAACTTGATCATTTATGAAATTTATGGATACCCAGACGATCTAATAGGATAAGTACAGCACCCTCCCGTCGGAAAAAGAGCCTGGATGTTTATATCTTAGCTTTAGTTTGTGGATCGCATCATGCAAGACGGAAAACTCTGATTAATGAGGCACAGAGATTCCCTTGTTCTGCTAATTGGATTGAAAAATGACGTCAGTGAGATTGGAACCCCTGACATGTGATAAAGCCCTGGTTGTGAAGAAATTGGGGATGTGGAAGTGGCACTGCATCCTCATTGTCCAGCACACAGGAAAGAGATATACGGACCAGAAGAGCATCCCAGAACATCAGGACATTGGCCGGTTTTCTTTCCGATGGCCAGGCTAGCTGTTCTCATGCAACAGTCAATCGAGCATACGCCGCTAAGACGGGGGGCTCTCGATAGAACCAGGGGGCTTTAGCACCGGATGGAGTTGTCCAATTGGTGGCAAGATATCGTTCATCTTAGGCTGGATCGCACAGCTAAAGGAAAATACAATACCATGTTTGGTGGGCTTTCATTAGAGTGGGAATTGCTCCTTTCAGGACTAACATATTTCTGGCCTGCGTGGTAAAAGTGCCACTTGACCTGCCCCTCAACGCCTAGAAAAGAAGAAGAAAAGTGTAATCGAGCCGGAAAGCAACGCGAGACTCCTGGATGCTAGAACCAGCCAAGCATGCTGTATCACCGGTGATGTCTAAATCGTTCCTACCGCTCCCAGCCTAACCCCCAAATGCATTTCCCACTCCTGCATCTCATTACCGCCCACATTGTCTTCGTTATTCATCTAAACCGTGCCTTTCCTCCGCTTCAACTCAATTTTCGCATCCACCGGCGGTATAACTGTCACGCCTATCCACTGCGGCTTTGGTCGTTGGGATATCGGCTTCAAGTCGTAGTTGAGTAGAAGGTTAGCCACCACCATCTTCAACTCGTGAGCGACGAAAAAGCGTCCTGGGCTGTGGCGTGGCGAGTTAGTTTGAAAAGATCAATCGCGAAGAGAAGTCTCGGTAAAGGTGATGGATCAGCTTACCATGCGTGCCGTCCATGCCCGAAAGGAAGATGAGCGTCACTCGTCGTAACCATTCCGAGGTTCTTCAGCCTCAGTCCCTCCTCGAGAGTCCTCTCCGACTGCGGCTTCGCTTCATACTCTTCCCTTTGCCGGCTTGTGCGGAAGGGGTCGTATTCGCGTGCGTTGGGGGTGAGATCGTCGTCGTGATGTAGGCCTTCCAGGTTGACGGTCAGGAACGTCCCTTTGGGCAGATGCCAGCCCTCCTCTTCGTTTGTGATACCCTCCTCGGCGATGACCTTGCGCTCCATCAGAGTACAGCTGAAGTTGCTCAGCCTCTGGCTCTCGCGGATGGCGCTGTCGAGGCGGTAGAGCCGCGACAGGCCGTTCTTGGTCCAGCGGCCGCCTTCTTCCTCCAGCACGCGCGCCGCCTCTTCCCTGATGCCCTCGATATAGCCCTTGGCAGGATCCGAGCTCAGCAGATCAAGGATGATGCCGTGGCCGGTGATGACAGTGGTGTGGATGGCCGCAAACTGTATGGGCAAGAGTCGTTTCGAAATGACGTAAGGGTCGAGCTCGAAGTAGTTCTTTTCGGCTTTGGCCATGCGGATGTCCCATGTGATGAAGTCCTCGGGCGCGACCCAGCTGTCGTAGGCCGGATCCCCCGCCTCCTTCTTGGCCATGTCGTCGAGGCGCTTCCTTATGACGGGCAAGCTGTGCTTGGCTGCCTTGCGCCACATCCACCAGTTTGGCAGCGTGATGACAGGCCCGAATATGGGGAGCATAATCTGCGGCACCATGTGAAGCGCGAAGCAGTTGAGGATGACTTGGTCGACGAACGAAACCATGGCCTTGCAGAAACCCGTGTTTCGGCACACGCCCTCCCCGACCAGCATGCGGTTTGTCACCGGCGGCACGATGGTCAGCCATGCCTCCCAAAGGCTCAAGGTATTCCAATTCTCGGTGTCGGTGCCGAATGCCTTGTCCACGGCCACGGCCACCTCCTCCTCGATCCCCGGGACCAAAGAGCTGAGGTGACGGGCAAGGCTCTTGTGGATCACTCGCGTGTGCCAGACGTCATCGGCGTAGACCTTGCCCAGGAAGTTGTAGTCGCTGTACAGCACATCGTTATGGGCTTCGTGCGCGGAGACGGCAGAGTCGGGGTGCTCGAGCAGCCACCTCGTGAGAGACCGCGGGATGATGATGTCGGGAGCGCGGCTAGCTGCAGCGGGGACGATGAAGGCGCGGTTCTGCTTGTTGTACTACGTTGTCGCAACGCATGTTAACAAAGACGTCGGCCCAGACGGCGCCAATGGCGGGGTATTGTGCGAACGAACCTTTTGGTAGCCCTCAATCACCCAGTCGCGGTAGCGAAAGACGTAGTAGCAGAAGTTCTGGACGCTCGCGAGAGTGCCCTTCCCATAGCCGACAACGGGGATGTTTTCCGGGTACGTTGGCTTCCATATGTGGTCGAGGACGAGCAGGCCGACGAAGACGAAGAAGAGCGAGCCAAAGACGCGCCCGGGCGTCAGTGACTCAATGATTTGGCCGTGGAGGCTGCCCGCCATTGCCACGAACGGGCGTTGCGAAGTGGTTTGTGGAGAAAGAGAGGCGACCCTGGGGCTTCTATCTCCGGTTCTCAAACATGGCCGGCGCTGGAATGAAAGAGCAGGGCACGCAAGGGTCTTATGGGGGAGAAATGGATTTGCCTTGTGGAAACTAGGCGTCTCGATTTCGCCATCCCGTATGTAGTGTAGGGCCGGTCAGGGGAGTAGATAGTCGGGGATGCTGGTCTGGGCTCCACGGTCATGACGCGCTGGCTCGCATACCTAGCCTCCTGGCCAAGCAAATTAGTCACCTGTCAACCTGTTTGCGTTCCGTCCATCATTCATACTACTACTCAAAGACACGCAGCCGAGGCGGCAAGTAGTCGTACGATGGCACGTGTACGCAAATAACGAAGAAACGCTAGTATCATGCTTAATACTCAACAACAGACGGTTTTTGAAAGGGACACAGTAACGTCGGATCCGATAACTCAGCACCCCTATCAACCAGGGTTGCACCTGGCTGCGCACAAATCAGCCTTGGAGAACTCCTCAATGGGCAAGGTGGGATGTCAGCTCTCCCCGCGCGAGTTAGTGATTGGAAGCGAGCTCAAACGAGGTACGCTTGGATCTGTTTCAGGTACGTGCCGTCTCACTGAAGTCCCTTGGCGGTAAGCTGCATTAACTGACTCTCACCGCGTTTCTTCGCTGTGCTGTTAGTGCAGAAACATGTCAGGGGTGATGGAAACGCAAGATATCGCTTCCTGCGTCGAACCTTACTGAAACGGGCTAGGCACATCAGGGCATTCTCCGCTAGTGGATTCCGTGGTTCGAGCTACGAATGGCCAATTTGGTCCTGGAGATATGTTGGCAGTCACCATGTTTGCTCGTTTGCTTGTTTGCTAGTTTGTAGTTTGCTTACTCCTGGTTGTTGCCAATGATATGAACGTCCAACGAGTCTCGCGGTATACGAGAGATGGGCTTGATAATTCGCTTTAACTTGTTTTCGCTGATTACGGACCTGACTCGTCATGATCTCCCCTTACTTTAGCGTAAGCTTTCCGACTCTTCCGGCGGACCCGGAGGCCCAGCAAACCCGACTCGGGAGACACTCGACGCTATCAAACGAGCCCGTGTCGAACGTTTTCCATGTCCGTCCGCCGTCGAGAGTGATATCGGAGCCAGAGGGACCGACAGCGACGGCTACTCCGCACAACCCCGGGGCCCAAGACGCTCCTGATCGGTAGCCCCCCGGAAACACGTCCGACGCCGTCCACGTCTCTCCGCCGTCGTCCGACCATGCCGACGTGTGGGTGGAGGCATTTGCCGCGTTGAAGTCGCCGCCGGTCGCGATTCCGTGATGTGCATCTCTGAATCGTACGGAGAACACGCCAGCCGACGCGCCGCCGGCGATCGCGCTGGCCGATGCTTCCCAGCGGTGTCCGTCCGGACTCCGGAAGACTCGTCCTGGATCAACGCCGCCGGATGCCAGGTACCATCGTCCCGCCGCCGTGGAAATGCAGGTCCCGCTGGCAGCGAAACCGAACTCTCCCTGCAACGCAGGCGCCATGCCGCTGGGGTCCACGGTATGCCACGAATCACCCCCGTCTACGGTCTCGATCAGCCGGAACTTGCCGTCAACGGGGTCGCTGACCGCGATACCCCTTTCCTCGTCCTCGAAATTGACGCAGTTGTAGAATGCAGCGGGCTCGGTGTTGGAGAATGTCTGCGTCCATGATCCACCGCCGTCTGTGGTGATGTATATGCGTGAATCAGCCCCTTCGCCGATGGATAGAATGATGGCCTTTTCTGCGGAAAAGGCCTGCACGTCGCGGAATTGCAGCTCCGCGTCGGCGTCCGTGAGCTCGGGGCCGACCGAATCCCAAGAAGCACCGCCGTCGACGGTACGTAAAACGGTGCCTCCCGTCCCGGAGACCCAGGCAATTTTGTCCGACACCGGCGACAGGCCCCTGAACTGCTGGGTACTGCCGGTAGGCAAGATCTCCCAGGTCTGCGTCAGGTTCCGAGACGCGATGAGCTTTTTGGCCGTGAAGGGCGAGGCGCCGGCAAGCGCTGCCAGACTGGAGATGAGGAGGCAGACCAACATGGCGGCAGCGTTCGTGAAAGCAATCCAAGACCCAGGAGCGACAGGACGAAAGCGAACACTTTGATTTTGATCGCATAGTAAAGTTTACGTAGTAAGGTTTACATACCTAGCAAGACTCGTTCCTCGTTCCACAAGGCGGGCCCAGGGTAGACCAGCCCCCCCATTTTACAGATAAACATTGTCCGACATTGTCTCTGCAGATCATACGACCTTCCATATCGGGCCAGCATTTACGGTTGGATCCACCTCCAGTACCGTGGTCTTGGGTTCGAGATTCGGGCATTATTCTTCGTCTTTGGCGTGACTAATTTCAGTAGATAACGCAATGGACTGTGCCGTTCTTAAGAAATGGAGAGATTCAAGACGAGAAATACAAACCTACCGAAACTGATATCTAGAAGACTTGCAGACTTTTGTTTTGTGAAGATAAAGGTTCTTGGCCCCACATAAGCTCTCTCGATCTCCGTGGCCATGCTTGCAGGCCGAGTTGTCGGGTCCTTGTCCTTCGGTACGCATTACCGCCGGACCCCAAAAACTGGAGTTTCGAACCGCGCTACAATCGCCATTAGTCTATATTCTGAAAATGGTCGAACAGCTGCCAAGAGCTTCACAGACCTCTGATTCAGCGCCGGCATTGGTGGCGCGAGGCACAGAATCTAGACACTGTCATACCTCGGGTTGAGGATCAGCGAGCTGATTTTTATGAGCTCTTGACAGCTGCCCAGTTGATACAGACTTGACTGGCAAGATTGGCCAAAGAAATGCCACCACCTCGGATTTTTGGTTGCGCAGATTTGAGAAAATATCATTTCTCCGGGTACTGCTTTGAACCCTGGCTATCGGTTCATAGTCTACGTTGCGTCTAAGGAAGAGGGGGAGCTTCATGCAGTAGTTGGCCCGCGTACTTTCTGAAGACTAGGCCTGCCCATCCCCGTATGTACCCCTTTCCGACCGTGATCCATAAGGCACAATCATCAGTTTTCTAAGCCAGTGGTGTTTGGTCGTTAACGTTACAGAAGGAGCAAAGGGGCTGGAGATTTGAGGACAGCGCTGCCATATGAGCCAACTTTGGCAACCCCAGACTCCGTGGACCCTTTTGGACTTTTGTTAGTAGCGTAACTACTGGGCTTGTTCTGTTGCTCTCAAGTGGCGTTACATGCAGGCTTGGCGCATGCAGCCACTGCGCCCTTCAGCGACATCAACAACATGATTGTGACACTTCTCTGTGGCCAATAGACGGCGGGTGTGGTGTTCACCGCTCCACTGATATAACTCATTTTCGGCGATAATAAGATGCATCAACTCACCCAGCATAATGTGGCATCTACGGCCAGCGTTATGCTATCCCATTGAATTATCGTCTGAATCTTGAGACTCATATTTGAACCGTGAAACTTGTCATGATGAAAGTTTCAAACAACAATTCCATTCTCGCCAGAACCATCAAGGTACGGGGTCACCGTGCTGGCGACATGGGTTACATCACCTACCGACACGCAGCAATCTATGCAGAAGAATACGGATTCAACGAGGCTTTTGAAGCACTTGTGGGCAAGATCACATCCGACTTCATTCTCAAGCATGACCCTATCAAGGAGCGATGCTGGATTGCCGAGGCAGGCGAGACGTTTCAAGGGTGCATCATGCTCATCAAAGAGCCTGAAGCACCAAGCACAGCAAGAGTGAGGTGTTTCTTGGTTGAAAACAGTGCGCGGGGATCTGGCTTGGGAACCATTTTGATGGAAGGCTGCATCAACACGGCAAAAGAATTGGGTTATGAGCGTATTGTGTTGTCAACTAGCAACTTGTTGGGCTCTGCACGACACTTATACACCAAATTCGGGTTCAGGATGGAGGGTAAGACGGAACGTGAAGAATGGGGAACAAAGCATATTGCAGAAACATGGGGGAGGGACTTGTAGGTGGTTAAGCAGGCAATTGTGGACTGGTGCATTGTACGTCATCAACAAGCACCATACAATCACTGAACAGAACTTGCGTTCTAGCCAAGGCCCTTGTTAAGTGGTATGACGACGGGGAGAAGTTTTTCACCGCAAGATAATTAATTTATGGAAGAAAGTCTTTTTAATCCTCTCTGAAGCTGAGTAGTGGTCTTAATGATGATATGCCGTGTCCTTGTAAGCATGGCACCACAGGACTATATCATTGACAGGCATGAAGCATGATGCAGAGGGCTTTAGAGCATCTTACTCTGTAGACTGAGTTATAGAAATAGGTTGGCTTTTCCATGATAACTTGAATGTGCATCTGGTAACCTTTAGTTCTCGAGTCAAAGCCTGCTACCAGGCTTTCTTCTGAAAGAGACTGATATGACGCAAGGGTCAAGCATCTTCTGGCCGTAATGTCCACACAAAGCACCTCTTGAAGTCTTTGGGCAGCCTTTCAGCAGGAAGAGTAGCGTCACGTGCCCTATGGAAGGTGTCCTCCCCGCTCATCAGCCTCACTTAAGCATCTGAGGCGCACACCCTTCGGTGAAGGTACGGATCACCAAGTCACGTGGCCCAGAAGACATGATGAGTCGCTCCTGCCTCTTTCGTGAGTGAGAAGCTAAGCGAGGTGCGGATGTTGTCATAGACAAGATTATTGACTGCCTTGACTTCACTTCCACTCGAAACCACTGCCACCCAAACTTCTTCCCCTGAACAAGCCGCCGCACAGCAACCTCGCCAGAGCAAACACAGTCTCAGCCTCGAGTGACTCGCAAAACACCCCTCTCCCGTCCTCTGTTGGCGGGATCTCGGTTCCTTTCTGTCTTTGTTTCCGATATCCTCACGTTTGCGTTTTCGCTCGTTCAGTCTTCGGTCTCCATTTCCACGGCCACCAATCAAGATGGCGAGACGCAACAAATCCGTCTTGCCATCTTGGTGCGCTTTCATCTTCACAATCCTCCTGGCCCTTCTCCAGGTTCCTCCAGCTTGTTCTGGGCCTCTCTACGTCCGCGACCCCTCGCCAAGAGCTGCCTTTGTTGCTCTCGTATCCGAGCACCAGCTTGATCAGATGGTGGAGTCAGTCGCCCAGCTTGAACAGCGATTCAATAGCAAGTACCGCTACGACTGGGTGTTTTTTAGCTTCCAAGAGCTTAGCGAAGACTTCAAGGATGTCACTTCCAACGCCACTACCGGGACTGTCACCTACAATTTGATCACCCAGGAACATTGGTCCATCGCTCCCTCGGCCAAACTCGGTCGCTTCGATACTGGTCTGGTGCACACTTAGAGAGTGGACACCAATACCGCCCAGATCCACGTTTCCCACCATGGACGACGCTGGTCCGCTGGTCCCTTTGCGCGGGAGAAGCGTCTCCAGGCCTACGATTGGTTCTGGATGGTCGAGCCTGGTGTAGGTCGACCTCGGACTCTCTCCTCTTTTTCTCATTGGGCTGACATGATTGGTATTCAAGACCCAGTTTATGTGCGATATCAACTTCGACATCTTCCGCCTGATGCGAGACCATGACATCACCTACAGCTTCAACGACATACCCTCCCAAGACGAAGAGCGTTCGAAGCTGTTGTGGCAGAGCACCAAGTCGTTCATGGCTAAGCACCCCGAACTGGTTCGACCGGCGGCTGATATCACCTGGATTCTGACTGACGCTGGTAACCTGAGCGAACCCAGCTTCTCTTCCGAGTACCATGTTGGTCAAAGAGAGGAGGTGCAGGTCGAACGGAACTTGGGCGTTCGAACCCGAGCCTGCAGATTCGCCGGATCAGAGACTGAGGAAAGCGTATGCCCCGGTGTTTCCCATGAGGCTGATGATCACCAGTGCCATTCCCATTCGACAATTCCCGCTGAAGCTTCCCGGACCGCTTTCGCTCCCAACTATGAGGAGTGTACTGCCGACACCCCCATCGAGATTAGCAGCCTTGATCACTTCCGCAGTCCTCAGCACACGTCCTACTTCGACTACCTCGACAACGCCGGCGAGTTTTACTACGACAACGCCGGCGACCTCAATGTCCACTCTCTCAGTGCCAGCATGTTTCTGCCTCGCGAAAAGCTCTGGCTATTCGGCGACATGACCGGCGAGATGAACAGCCGTCACGGCCGCCCACTCCTGTCGCGTCCTGTCTCCCACTTGGATGCCGTCTACGACGCAACCTCATTGGCCGACATCTTTGGCAGTCCATGGTTCCAATCGTACGATGGTAGTCATCTTTCCATCATCCACCGCCTCTGGGAAAACATGGCGTCTGGGATCGCCCGACAGAACGGCTTTCCTGCTGCACAGACCGGCCACACCGCCCTCGACGAGCGCAACTTCAAGATTTATAAGCCGGAGCGCTACCCTGTCGACGTCAAGCAGGGGTGGTACTCGTTGGAGGATACCTGGCGGTCGTGGGCCCTCGATCGTGCCAAGCGGCTCTTTGCTGTCCTAGGCTGGTAGACGGCTATCCAGGTCGATTTCGAGCACCCCGTCGGTTGCCATATAAGGGACGTCACAAGGACCACGTTTTGAGGAATGGGTTGAGGAAGGGCATTCAAGAAATAGGGATTTGGTTTGTTTCACTGCACTATTTGACCTACAAAGCTCCTACTAGCACTGCATAGCCATCAAGCGAGGATTCTTGATGATTCATACATACCTATATAACCAGTATCAAACACGCTTCAGTGGCCACCTTGCGTGATTCGCCTTGGCCGTTTGGTATCTACGTCAGAACTTGTCCAGGTGTTCTTCTGCTCTCAGGCACTTGTGGGTTTGCGCTTCATGTGCCGTCGCTGCCTCACCTGCGGCTCGGCCCGCCTGGTTCAACTTCGCCTTCCAAGTGTACTAGTGTCACTTCCTCATGTTGACTTGTCACTTAATACGCTGCAGCAAACACGCCTTCGGTACCAAAAGCGGGCTTCCTTTGTTCGAGAAACCAGCAACCATGCAATAATCCCCTTCCAGCCCCTGCAACGCAATTCATTAAACGTATCTATGTTTTTGAAAAAAGTGAGAAAAAAAACATCCCTTGTCTGTAAAACAGGACTATGAACCGCTCTTGGTGGAACTGAGGTTAAAGTGCTGGCGGCGACGAGAAGAGGTAGCATCTCTTACCTTTTCAACATGCTGGTCTGCGCATCGTCGATTGGGAACACGACGGGGAAATGCCCGCTTTCCGTCAAGCCGTCGATCATGGTGTCGTCGAGATATTTGTTATTCGAGACGTCGAAGTTGCCATTGAAGATCTCGGCGTTGAAATGGATCGGTCTGGCTTCGGCGCCCAATCGTTTCCGAGAGGGGGGGGGGGGTGTCAGCAAGCATCTATGACTTCATGCCTCGTGTCTTTTGAAGATTTCCACGATGCCAGGGTGAGTCATGGCAGGATATGGGAGGGAGGTATTAACTCAAAGGTAAAGTCACATGGCCATCGAATCCAGCTCTGCAAACTCATGGAAACATATGCGGAGAGGTCCATTGATACCCAATGGTTTTGCGATTCAATTAGCCTGCATGTCTACGCTGCTCATCCTGTGTTCCATCGAGAAGACCTCAGCCCTTTCGCCGCCATATCAGTTGCAATAGTTCGAATGCGCTTCTCAGATACGCTGGCTCATCCGGAAGCTGTTCTGAAAGTATGTCTCTTTCATTTGGATGGCGTCCGAATCAATCTGCCGAACAATCTCTGCCACTACTTCCGAGCTTCCATCGCGCTCTACCATACTGTCTGTGTTGCCTCGAAGCTCAATGCGTCGAATCTGATACTGCTCATCAAGATCTATGATGTAGACCTCGCGTTTCTGATGAAACGTCGGCTTGTTGAGTTTGCTGTTGGAATTCGGCAGCGCGAAATGAGTGACATAGCAAGTAACCCGACCTCGGTCAACGAGCAGAAGATGATGAGCCGTGAGCTGGTGAGGGTATTTGGCCGCCTCGAACCAGGACATGATGCTGTCTGTGTAGGTGTAGATATCTTCCGGACCGCCGAGCGAGTCAATGAGCTTCGCATTAGGGCTCAAGTGCTGTCTCACACCAGCCCGGTGCCCCTCGTCAAAGCACTCGAAAAATTGTCGAATATGGCTGTCAATGGCTCCCCGCAGCGGGCGATCACGAAGCTCATCGCCGACTTCCGCGACGAAGGCTGTGAACTTCTCAGGACTGCACTCAGCGAAACTGGGTCTCTTCTAGATAAACGTTAGTATCGATGTAACACACCAGGGTAGCGACATGTGACTTGCAGCCATTGTTCCGTGAACGACTTTCAGATCGGTGTATCTCAAAAATTGGAAGGTATTCTCGGGTGCGGAAGGTGTTTCTCTTCTTCAGATCTATCCCAGCTGTGGGGCTTCTCACTCCTGTTTATGTCAGCAGGGTGAACAGAGGCTGGCTGAGAAGAAACGGGGTGAAGTCAGAGGAGTGAGATAGAAGAGGATTGAACGGACCTGGACAGGATGAAAAAAGCAGTGCACCAAGTGGGTGTGATGGAGGGAGGTGAAGGATGAGTGAGAGAGTGGGTGAGATAGAGGCCTTTTTGTAGGACGGCCGCCCGGTTTGAAGGCAGGTTCAAAGGCAGGCGCAGAAGGCAGGTACTCTGGGAGCTGCTGATTATTTCATATTCAAAGAGGAAGGTGCTCGCAGGTCAGAGATATTGTTGAAATATTTCACGTTGCCTGACAATGGAGTCTCAAGGTCACGTGGCCGGGATTGTTTGGAACAGATGTGAAAGATGGTAGTTTTGGAATTGCTGAATCTCGAGAAACAACCTGTCTCTCTATCTAATAAGTTTGTGAGAATATTCCAGGGTTAGATTCTTTGGCCACGTCACCACCATGGCCAGCCTGTGTTTCGTTAATGTAAAACCAAGCTGGAGCACCGATAGACGGACACTGGCCGCCGCTGTTGTCTTTAACTGTGTCCATGTCTCCAAGTACTAGGTTCTCTCGCCTGCGACAGGTTACCGTTAGCCGGACTTTTGGCCCAAAGCCTCTGTGGTTGCGTCATTCATGATGCGTCCCGACTGGAAGATCTCGGGCTTCTCCGCCAATTTAGGCGCTACAGTAGGTCCGAGTTTCGTTTCTCAGAAACGTTCTCTCATCTTCATGCCATTGTTTTCGACCTCCTCAGCAGCCGCTTCCATTGCCTCCAAGGTCCCGTAGCGCGTGAGCGTGTCATTCTTGTGGTACCGTTTCTCAAAGCGTTTGATCCGCAGCCCCTCGTCCAGGTCGACGATGTAGACCTCGCGCCTCTCGCGGAACAAGGGCTTGCCGTCGCCGTCGGAGCCCGCGGTCCAAAAGTGGGTGACGTAACAGGTGACCCGGCCCCGGTCGACGAGCAGGAGGTTATGCGCAGTCTGCTGGTTAGGGCCTCTCTTGCTTTTGAACCAGCCGACAATCTTTTCGGCGCCGGCGAGGACCTCGCCCGGCGCGACGAGACCGTCGATGAGCCGCGCGCCGGGGCTGAAGAAATATTTTATATCGCTGCCGGTGTCGAAGGACTTGAAAAAGCCTCGGACGAAGCGGCCGACGCAGTCACGGAGGGGACGATCGCTGACCTCGTTGACTTCCGCCGCGAAGATGGCGACGCTGTCTTCACTGTAGTTGACGGGCTGATCCATCTTGTGTTTCTGCGATACGAAAGTGAACGTCAGAGAGGAGACGACGACAACCTCACTTGCGGCCCAGGGCTTGGTAGTTGACCTAGGTCGAAGGGGTGACGTGACGGTTGTTCTCGATTATGCGTGAAAAAGGGAAGAAGTCATTGCCTAGGTATTATTCGTGTGTGGGGTTGAAGAGTGGGGGATTGTCCCATAATAGATCGTATCGGAGATAATCCCCGCATCGGCGATAGCGGACGATGCCCGCCATCGCAACGGCCAAAGGTGATTTGACGATGGAGGCTGGAAGAGTGTGCAATCGTATTGAGCAAGCAGATCACTGCACCGGCACTGTGAACGGGACAAAAACAGTATTAAATAATAGGGGACATGGTTCAACCACCAGTGACTCAATTCTATACCCTGAAAGATACCAAACAGTTTGAAAGAGCAAAAACGGAATGGTCTTGTGTTTGCCTCGGTATCCAGACGAAGAATCTATCGTGGGGCTGAAAGGTGGGCGTCGCAAACAGCACAAACATGGCGTATTGGCAGCACGGCCGATGGCGGATGTACCCCGCCTTTTTACCCGTCGGGCGATAGGGTTCGTGTTGAGTTCACACCATCCATCATACCTCATCTTGACCAGGACTTTACCGAGAGGCGGGAGAGTACGCTCGATCTCCCCCTCTTCCCGTGCGTTTATGCTTCCTTAGCTCGTCATTTATGGGACGGAGGGCGTGCTGAATTTCACACGGACGAAAGACGCCGCGCGAGCGGTTTCGCAGTATCCTCCCAACTACGTGTCAAATTGTTCCTCCTTGATTCTTACGATGCCGAACCAGATATCCAAGCAGTGGTACCGCGACGACTACCTCATCTCCACCGACCGCTCTCTCCTAGACCTCGATGCCATCAACGACGCCTTCGGCTCCGAGATGCTATGGTGGACGACGCGGGTGCCCGAGGCCGCCCTGCGTCGGCTGGTCGACAACTCGCTGTGCCTCGGCGTCTACAAGCTCCCCGCGGCCACCGCCGACATTGCAGGTAATCTCCGTCTTCCGTCCTTGACCCGTTTTCTTCTTTTCAATTTTCCAACCCGCGAGCTCTCCAGGCAAAAAGGGTCCCGCGCTCGTGGGGCTCGCCCGCGTCGTGACCGACTACGTGACCATCGGCTACCTCGCCGACGTCTACGTGCTGCCCTCGCACCAGGGTAACGGCCTGGCGTCGTGGCTGATGGAGTGCCTCAACGAGGTGCTGGACGAGTGGCCGCACCTAAGGCGCTTCCTGCTCCTGACCTCGTCTCCGCAGGTCAGCAAGCTGTACGAGCAGGCGCTGGGCACGTCCGAGTGGGGTCGGTCGCACTCCGGGGACCTGTACCTGCTCGAGAAGCGGGGGGCGTCGATGCCCGCGGGCCCGCCCCATACAGACGACAACGACGACGACGAATGATGCTGGGTTTTCTTCTTGGGCCGGGTGTTCTAGGGTTGGGTTTTTGGCGGTACATTTAGCTTTTAGACTTTAACAGAGGTCTTGCCGTACGCCCCGCCGGCAGCCTTCCTCAGCTCAATGGCGCGCTTGTAGGGTGGCGCCGTCGGAGGCTGGACGGGGTCGAGGGAGACGTGGTCCTCGGGTAGTTGGTAGGAAGCGTCAGAATCAAAAGCCGACAGGTCGCCGCACGCAATGAATGGTGCAATCCACCGAATGTTCCTCTCGTGGTCCGTCGTCTCGTCCGTCTCGTCGTAGGCCTCGACCTCGACCACGGCCTGCCCTCCGCCGCCGGCGGTTGCAGACGCCGTGGGTGCCGCGTTCCACTTGCCCGTGGCCGGGTCCTGCATCAGCGCGGGAGCGACGACTGGCAGCCGGCTCGCGCGGTCGTGGAGCATGCGGCTCAGGTCGTGGCCGACGCCGAGCGGGTTCTCGAGGCTGGCGTGGAAGCCAGCGGGGGGCTGGAAGTTGATGCAGACGATGAAGGCCTCGACACTGCTCGCGCGTGACGACCTGGGCTTGGCGACGATGACGGTCTCGAAGAAGATCTTCAGCTGGGCGTACAGCAGGTCGACGTTGCGGCCGCGGAAGATCTTGGCGACGAACTTGCCGCCGGGCTTGAGGACGCAGAGGGCGAGGTTGAGGGCGGCGAAGAGGAGCTGCGACTGGACGTAGATGTCGAGGTCGTGGAGGCCGGTGACATCCGGGGCGCCGTCGCTGATGACCAGGTCGACGCGGTCGGTGGCCTGCTGCTTGCCTGTCGAACCGGCGTCGTAGTCGGGGTCGAGGGCCTTGAGGAGGAGTGGCACAGTGGCGGGGTGTGTGATATCGGCGCGCAGGGTGACGATGCCGGGCAGCGGGCTGATGGGCTGCAGGTCGATGGACACGATCTTGACGTCCTTCCGGGGACGGGTTTCCTCTTCCTTGCCCGCCGACTCTGCCTCGGCCGCCTTTTCAGACAAGGACGCGCCGGGCTCCGAAGGGGCGGCGGGGAAGACGCCGAGCATCTCCTGGCGGAACTTGGCCTCGCGATCCTGCCATGCCGACCGGCCAAACTTTTCCCCCTTGATGAGCACGCGGGACAAGACCTGGGACCAGCTCCCAGGGGCGGCGCACAGGTCGACGACTCGGGTGACGTTGGCGAAGAGATCAAACTCTGGAAGTGTGTCAGCATGGAATGCGTCGGTCAACGGCGTCAACAGGGGGCCAAATAGAGATGGAAATGGAAACAGAGATGGAAATGGCGGGGTAAAGTGACTCACCCTCGTCCAGTTGCAGCAGCTTGAAGGCGCTGCGTGCACGCCAGCCCTGCTCCTTGGCGAGGCGGTAGTAAGCGTCGCGCTTGTCCTTGGAAGACTTGCCCATGGTGGGAGAGAACCTGGGGGTGGGTGAGTTGGTGAATGGCAAAAGGGAGGGGTGAAGTTTGAGGGTCGCGATGATGATGTCTCTAGTGAGTGTATTCTTATTTTTATTTATTTTTATTTCATATTTTATCTTTATTTTCTTTATTTCCCATGGCGGGGTTCCAGCGTCGCCGGAAGAGAAAATTTGCTCCAGCGACTCGGTGGCCTCGACACCCGCTGTAGGGCTGAATTAAGCTGTGGTCTGTGCTTCCGTGTGCTCACTTCTCCGGCCCAACTGTTCTTCCGGGTCCGCTGAAATTTTCGAGCGCGGCGCTCTATTCTGCGCTGCACTGCACAGTTGCATTTGCGCAGAGTCGCGGGGCATTTTTCCGATATTTTCTTTTCTGCGTTTGGTCCTCACCACCACAGATAACACAAACACCACCTCCGAGAAGAGAACACACGATGCAGCACAAGAGGAAACACCAGCCCTCCGAGGCTGGTCAGAAGCCCCAGAAGCGTCAAAAGTCCGCCAACCCAAGCAACGCCCCCTCCAAGAAGCGCAAGGTCCCCGCCAGCGCACTGCCATGGAAGAAGGTCGAAGTCCCCGAGATGTTCGACGATGCCGAGGGCTTCTACGGCCTCGAGGTCATTGAGGGCGTCGACGTCGTCAAGGATGGCGACAATGTGCAATTTGTACGTAAATCACCCGCCAGTCCCATCTCTCTCTCTCTTTCTCTCTCTCCTTGTCCTACAGCCATTGACCCGAGGCCAGGTCGCTGCCATCCCCCCCGGCGACGAAAAGGACCACACCGATGCCGCGTTTGAGGGCTTTAGCGACTCTGAACCCGCCCCTGTCCAATCCGAACCGGTGAAAGAGGACGCCACCACGACGAGCAGCAAGCCGGAACCAAAGAAGACCAAGAAGGAGAAAAAGGCAGCAAGAGCGGAACAACAGCCCAAGGACGACAACAAGCCTGCAGACAAGACAGAAGACACCACGGACGCCGCCGAACCCGCGCCCGAACAACCAAAGACCAAGAACCAGAAGAAGAAGGAAAAGAAGCAGAAGAAGGCCCAGCCCAACCCCGACGACGCCAAGCTCGAGGGCAGCGGCTTCGCCGCCCTGGACGAGGTCCAAGACGCCGACGAGGACCTCGACATGGCCCCCTGGGTCGACCTCGGCCTCTCGCCCGCTCTGGTCTCTGCCATCGCCAAGCTCAAGTTTGCCAAGCCCACAAGCATCCAGTCCTCGACCATACCCGAGATCCTCGCCGGCCACGACGTCATCGGAAAGGCCTCGACCGGATCCGGCAAGACCCTGGCCTTCTCCATCCCCATCGTCGAGGACTGGGTCGACAAGTACGACGGCGAAGCCAACACGGATGGGGAGAGGCCCTCAAAGCCCGACAACGCGCCCTTCGCGCTGATCTTGTCGCCGACGAGAGAGCTGGCCCATCAAATCACTAACCACATCAAGAACCTCTGCGCTGGCCTGCCCAACGCCCCCTTTGTCTGCTCGGTGACGGGTGGCCTTTCCGTCTTCAAGCAGCAAAGACAGCTGGCAAAGGCCGACATCGTCATCGCTACGCCGGGACGTTTGTGGGAGGTCATCAGCGGCAGCCGGGAGCTGCTCGCCGGGTTCAAAAAGATCAGGTACCTGGTCGTCGACGAGGCCGACAGGCTGCTGAGCGAGGGGCACTTCAAAGAGGCCGGCGAGATCCTCGACGCCCTCGACCGCGAGGTGGTTGAGGAGGACGACGACGATGACGACGACGACGATGACGAGAAAAACCTCTCAGCCCGGCAGACGCTCGTCTTCTCGGCCACGTTCCACCAGGGACTGCAGCAGAAGCTGGCAGGCAAGGGCAAATGGGGTCTCATGTCGGACAAGGAGTCGATGGAGTATCTGCTCAAGAAGCTCAACTTCCGCGAGGAGAAGCCAAAGTTCATCGACGTGAACCCGGTCAAGCAGATGGCCGCTGGTCTGAAGGAGGGCCTCATCGAGTGCGGCGCCATGGAAAAGGTAGCCCCCTGTGTTTTCTTACTTTTTCCCTTGTTTTGCGTCGCTTGTTTTCTTAGCCTTTCGTTCTTCATCTCCCAAGTACTAACCCACAAAAGGACCTCTACCTCTACACCGTCCTCCTGCTCAACCCCAACCGCCGGACCCTCGTATTCACAAACTCCATCAGCGCCGTCCGCCGCCTCGCCCCCTTCCTGCAGAACCTCAACATCAACGCGACGGCGCTGCACTCGCAGATGGCGCAAAAGGCCCGCCTACGCTCCGTCGAGCGCTTCACCGCCTCCAAGCCCAACACCACCGCCGTCCTCATCGCCACCGACGTCGCCGCCCGCGGCCTCGACATCCCCGGCATCGACCAGGTCGTCCACTACCACGTGCCCCGCGCCGCCGACATGTACGTCCACCGCTCCGGCCGCACCGCCCGCGCCGAGCGCACCGGCCTCAGCATCATCCTCTGCGGGCCCGACGAGGTCGTCCCCACCCGCCGCCTCGCCGCCAAGGTCCACGCCGAGCAGTCGGCGACGGCGAGCGCCAAGAAGAAGTACCTCATGCGCACCATCGACATCGACCGGCGCATCGCCTCCCGCCTCAAGCCGCGCGTCGACCTCGCCAAGAAGCTCACCGACGCCACCCTCGCCAAGGAGAAGGGCACCAAGGACGAGGACTGGGTGCGCGCCGCCGCCGACGAGCTCGGCGTCGAGTACGACAGCGACGAGCTCGACAAAGCCGGCAGCTGGACCGGCCGCGGCAGCCAGCGCAAGAAGAAGCAGCAGGAGGACAAGAACATGTCAAAGGCCGAGATGGCCGCCATCCGCGCCCAGCTGCGCGACCTGCTCTCCAGGCGCGTCAACGCCGGCGTCAGCGAGAAGTACATCACCGCCGGCACCCTCGACGTCGACGAGCTGCTGCGCGGCGGCACCGGCGACTTCCTCGGCAAGGTCGACGGCCTGGACATGGATGACTTGTAGTAGGGGTGGTCATGTTGTCGTATATGAAGAACGGGTGATCATTGTACATACATACCACGCATCACACGCATGCACTAAAAGCACAATACCAATGGACTGAAAAGACGCCACTTTTCAGGGGCGGCTTGTTTTTCGACTACCAATCATCATCTCATTGACCCGGGTCTCTTTCCTCGTACCTTCGTATATACCCGCATCTCTGATCGCATCTTTTGGCGACCCGTGACGGACTCGATCACGGATTTCGGCTCGCCGGCCGCAACCATGCGGAATCATAGTTTCTATAGCAATCATGACAAGAAATAGCAAGAAAGGTGCCATCCGCGCTGAACAGGGTGAAAAGCTTCATGCGTCCTCCAGAGGGAGGGATCGCTCACACTTGTAAGCATTGTTCCGGGACCGATCAGAGGTCGCCCTGCCCCTTCGCACGCTGAAGGCGACGCCCAGACGGCTTCTTGAGTCTGCGGCCTGTGATCGGGGCCGGCGTGTCAGGCGCCTCTTGTCCATCATCCTTCGGCATCTTCTGCTGCTGCTGCGGGGTAGACGCGGTCGCAGACATTCTCTGTGGCACCCAGAACGTGGCGCCGCTCAGGTGCCTCTCCGTCGCGCTCTCTGGCGTCGCAGGCTTTTCCGGGCTCGCCGCTGGTTGCTGCGCCGTCTGTGCTCCTCCCACAGTCGCCATGGGTCCCAGCCTGGCGAACATGGCGGAGAAGTCGCGCGCGCTCGCGGGTGGGCCGGGCGCGGCGAAGGGGTTCGTGACACGGGGGGTTTGGATGGCCGGTGCGAAGACCGCGGTCGTCCGCTCTTTGTACTCGCGGTTCGACTGGTCGATGGCCGCATTTATTGCCGCTTCAAAAGACTCGTCTTTCGTCTCGTTTCCCTCTTGTTCCTCCTCGCCGCCGGCGCTCTCCGTCTCCATTGCGTCGTCGGACTGGGCTTCGTCTTCAACCTCGGCGTCGTCGTCTCTGTTTCCCTCCGCCGATCGGACTCTCTCAATCATCTCCAATGCCTTGTGCTGCTTCCGTTCGGTCTCGGGTGTGTATAACTGCATCTGCGAGTGGTCCGTGTTGGAGTCATTCTGCTTTTCGGTGCTCGTATTGGCGCCGGCATGTTCGTTTCTCGTATTGCTCGTCATTGATTCGATTTGCTCCTTCAGTTCAGCGATTTGTAAGTCACGGGTCACCATCAAATCCAGTGCCATTGCTACACAAACGGTCAATAACCTTTTGATCGCTCATCATTTCGCCGCGTTCACTTACCCAGCTGGTCACTGAGCCTCTTGGTCTCGTCAGTCTGGTTGCCAGCCAGCAGATTGTCCCTCTCCTGTACGGCCTTGTTGTATTCGACCTTGAGTCGGTTGTACTTGAGGAGATCCGCGGATGCTTCCTTCTTCCCCTTGTCTTCTAGTGCGGTGAAGCGCTCGATAGCTTTCTTCTCGTTGGTGAGTGCCTTTCGCAGCTTCTTCTCCACCTTCTCGACTTCTTCGTCTTGGCCATCCGCGTATTCCTGCATTTCTTCCACTTCTCCCTGGAGGCTAGCGACGTGTGTCTTCATGCCAGCGAGGCGGTCTTGATGTGTTTGATTTCAACATCCTTCGCGTCGAGCTTGGACTTTGCCTCGTTTAGATCCGTCTGATGTTGCTGCTTCATAGCCGCGATCCGCTGCTCCATCACGCTGGTTTTGGCACTGCTGGTAGCGCGCGAGGCAGCGTGCTGGTTGAGAAGTTCTTGGAGTCTGGACATTCCATGGCGCATGTTTGTGTTTTCGATACAGGCTGCCTTCGTCTCGTTACGCAGAGACGCGATACACTGTTGCTGTTCGGTATGGATTGCCGACGCTTGGCTCATCTTGCTGTCGTGGCTGGAGTGTGCGTCTGCGACTTGGTTTCTGAGATCTTCAAGCTGGCGGTTAAGCGCTTCGATGTTCTCTTTTGTTGCCTCATTCACCATCTTCTCTTGGGCGATCAAGAGCTTGGCTCTCAGTTCGCCGACTTGGTTCTTGACCACCTCGGACTCTTCTTCCACCTTCTTGAGCTGATTCTCGAGCTCGTAAATCTTCTTCTGCTTTTCGTAAAATACTGTCTGTGCTGTCTTGATCTGGGCCTGTGCGTTGGTCAGGTCTTCTCGCAGAGAGCGTACCGCATCGTTGTCGCTGGATGTTCGCTTTGCCGCGTCGCTCAACTGCTGTCGAATGCCGTCGTTCTCCATCTGCAGCGCAACGTACATGGTCTCAGCGTAAACCATCTTCTCGTCGCGGTCTTTCTCGATAGCAAGCCCCGCCTCGGTCAAAAACTGAATAGTAACATCCTTTTCGGCGAACAAAGCTTCGACGTCGGCCCGCATGTCCTTTCGTTTGGCTGCGTCCAGCTCGTGCTCCAGAGAGTTGATCTTCGCGTTCAGTACCCCGATCCTGTCTTTTGTCTTCCCCGCAAGTTTAGCCATATCTTCTTTGACCTTGCTGGTCTGCTTCTCCTTCTTCTCAAGGGCCCATTTCGAATGCTCAACCTCGGCTTTGAGGAGGCGCTCGCCCTGTTCGACGCGTTGCTCAGCCTCGAGTACCCTCTTTTCGGACTCTGCCAGCAGAGTCTCGAGTTTTCGGATGGTATTCGCTTCTGGGTGGTATCGGATGAGTTGCTGCTCGGTTCGATCCAATCGTTTCCGGATGAGTTTGTGAGAGTTACGATTCGCGTCCGCGGCAACTTTGGCGTCGAGCTCGCGCTGCTCTGCCTCTCCCAGCTCTTTGACCAACCTGGCCACCTCCCTTGTCTTGCTCTCGAGTTGGGTTCGCGTCAAATCGCACACAGGGCCGAGCAGTCTGCATCTGCGCTCTTCCGCGGCCCGTTGCTCGTCGCTAGGCTCTGGGGCGAGGTTGGTGGGGAGAGGTCGTTCAGCTTCGGCCTCGACCATCGTCGCTTTTGGGACGAAGTATCGGATGATCGGGACGAGGACTAAAAGATGAAAGAGGTAAAATGCGATTAGAGTGTAGATGGGGATATTGGAGCTGCCAGCTGACTTTACGACAGCCAGCAGCTTCGGAAGTTGGTTGAAGAGCCAACCTGCGATCTGAAAGATCGCCATCAACCCTGCCACGAGAACAGAGCCGAAGAAGATGACGCGGAAGGTATCGATCTCTTCCATCACGTTCGCCTGCCTTCTGATGAGAACAGCAGGGAAAGGTGAGCGTTGGTCGAATGTGGCATATATCGGATGGCAACGCACGATGATTAGGGGTTTGAGATGAAATTTGGGTTTGTTGACGATAGTATCGGAAGCTTTTGCGTGTTTGAGAGCTAAATAGATCGAGATGGAGAGTGATTGAGTGAGAGAGAGCGAGCGATTGAGAGGGAGACTCGATTGTGAGTGAGATGGACAACTTATCGAAAGACGGAAAGAGCGGGTGACTGAACCGGGACTTGAGGAAGATACGAACAGAGGAAAGAACCCTCCCCCCCCCTCCCCCCCTCCGAAGGAAGCTCAATCGAGGCAGGTGCGAAGGTGAGCATGGGGGGCATCTAGAGGCAGGCGCGGCTTAGCACCGCTACCGAGTAGTGTTCGAATATTCGATTATTCGGATAACATCACTTAGATACTTCTCAATTCTGCTGCCATGCGGTCTAATGTAGACCCATTCCACCTGATCTTTGCTCACTCAGACTTACAGATGAAATCAACCCATCGGAAAAAGGCGATAAACAAATACAAGCAAGCACATGCATTATAACCGGACCTCTTTGTCTCGTCTTGACCTCAAAATAGCGTTGAGGGCCTATCCGCAACGCAAGAGCGCAATCCAGCAGATCTTTGTTCCCGGTAGAAAAGACATCTTTGAACCATTCCTTCTACCGGCTGCAGCGATCTCTTCACCAATATGCAAGCTCGGTAAGCTTTCTGTCATGACTCTGTTGGTCTGCATGAGAGAGTCTCGCCATACGTAGGTATTCACCAATATACGGCTTTACACTCCCAGTCCTGGATATCGGCTCCTAGATTCTCTCAATGAGGGTGACTGGTTCGAAATTCAGGTCATCATGCCGAAAGTCGTGCATTGGAAGGCATGATCTGCGGAGAGGCCTGCAATGTAGGCAAAAGTTGTGGTGTGGTCTTGTCTAGAATAGTTGAAGCAGTGTACCTCAGATTATGACGCCGAAATCGAAAGGACCCTCGGGCCATTGTAGAACAAGGAATTTTCATCTGAAGTGAGGTTGAACTCTTTAGCCAAGGAGAGTTTCGACCATGGCTGCAGTACGTACCTTTGCTGTTTATTTACTCCGTCATCCACATTTATCTAGCTACATCGTCTTTTCAGTCTTGTGGAGTATTGATATCTCCACAGTGCTCTGTCTACTTGAACCCTTGCCTGAACGTTGGACGTTGAACGAGGTACCACATGGGGCGCCATGGCATAATCCACACTGCTGATAGTTGTGAAAGCCCTTTCAGGGTTCTCTTATTGACTTTCAGATGGAAAACAATTTGTTGTTCGGACGTGGCTCGCATAAACTCTAGTCCCTATCGGCCCAGACGCTCCGGTGGCTTGCGAGGCTTTCCAGATTCGTCATCAACTCTGATGATCCACCAAGCCGCAAAGTATCAAGGAGTGCACTGTTTCCAGATGGCGGCGTCGTAGCTTTGGATTTAAAGCGGTCAGGGTCCAGTTTAGAGCCGGTAGAGCCGCTGAAGTTTGGTTTTCAGTCATGGGACCCTTCGGCCTCGACCAACGGCTTCGGAGAAGGACCCCTTCGCTGCTCTACAAGAGCAAACGGTCAATCAACAATGCCTACAAACTCGAAGAGCTCTTCATCCAGTAGGATGACGGGCGAATTGAACTACATGGGCGTCTTCTCTGCTGGCAACCTCGGCAAGGCCGCCCCCTTCCTCGCGGCCCTGGAACAGCAGCTTTACCAGTCCATTGTCCCCCGGAGATCCAGCAACGGACCGCCTGCTCCAGTAGACGAGTCGATTAGCGTGGCACCCCAACAGAAAACGATCAGTTTCGGCGACAATGACGACGGCGAGGGATCTGCTGTAGACAACTACTTTCGAGTCCCCTACGAGGCAGACGGTACCATTCACGAGACAGACGACGATGAAGAAAAGGGACTGGAAGAGGAAACCTGCCACGAGACTGAGCAAGAGCCGAGTGCTGTTGCCGAAGCGTTCTGGTTCATAAGAGACTTTATCGAGGCAAGATGGCCGGTCCAGTTGCTCGCAGGATACATCAAGATCCAGTGCGATCTGACCTTGGACGAGGTCAAGGAGCTCGGCCGTCTGAACAAGGTCGAGGGCTCGAGAAAGTGCCGGAAGCTTGTCAGCGCGCCGGTGATCCACGACGAGATCGGCTACGCCCTCTGGTCGGAGCTGGCCCGGGAGATTACCGAGCGAGGAGAAGCGCTGAGCGAGAATACCCAAATGATCAAAGCAGCACCCGTCAACGTCGGTCTGACCAAAGCCATGACCTCGCCATCTCCAGTGAACAAAGTCACTGCGGAGGAGGTCGCTGCCCGACGGGTGAGGTCAACGAGGAGAAGAGCCACATACGGCGATACCATCGCCGTCCAGTCCAGGCCGGGGACGCCTTCAACGCATGTGTCTACTACGGTGCGCCGGCGACGGAAGAGCGACATGCAGCTAGTGCGACCGCACCAAGTCATTTGCACCACCTGCGGGAGCAGGGCGGTCCCACGGCCCAAGGGCGATAACGACAACGACGACGACAGCGTCATGTCGAACGGCGAGTACGAAGATGACCACGAAGAGGAAGAGCTCGAGTTCAAGGTGAAGAAGCGGGACAGCATCTCGAGACGGCTCTCCGTCAAGATGAACAGGACACTGACCAAGTTTGGAGAGGGCCTGGCGACCGGGTACGGAGGCAACGGGGTCAACCGGGTGGCTGGGTAATAACTTTCGGGGCAGCCCTCGGCGAGACGTGTTCGGACCGACGAAGATTCAAGGGCGCGTGGCGGAAAACTCCAAATGCGGCATTATTTGTTTTCTTGAGGCGGTTTAATGCAGTGTGGTGGTCCCTTGATGGAAGATTGATGCCAAAGAATGATACCATGACGGATGAGGGATGAAGTTTGGACGAACCATTAGGTATACGCTTATCAATATTGGCAAAAGCACCTGGATGAGCCCGCAGTGCAGACGCTTATTAATGAAATCTGAGTTTCTAACCACATATCTGCACCCTCGACGTGTATTGACATCGGGCCGGATCTCTGTGTGTAAGTTAGGTAACAAGGTGGCATGATTAATTTGTGAGTCTGGAACCTGCAAACGTGATAGATGTAGGGTGATCCATCCGTAATGTGATGGTTGGCATCCGGCCTTCGTGTCATGATCCGCTCCGGGTATCCACCCGCCGGGACTTCGGTATTCGGTGGGCCCATTCCGGGGCCGGTTTCCATTATGCCATTGCGACGGCTTAGCACACTGGACGGGCGTCGAGCGAGACGGAAGCCTGTTTATACCAACCTCACACCAGATCGCTCGGCAAGGGACCCGGGGCCTTAACCTGCAAGCCATTCGCCCAGCCACCTGTTGGGACGGGCGAGTGAAAGTGCCCCTGGCACGCCAATCAGGTCGGATAATGCTTCGCTTTATCCCCCGGACTGTGGCGTCTGCAGCTGTCTGAGTCATTCAAGCGAAGGTCGAAGGTGATGGCGGAAGCATAACGTGAAGAAATCATAGCGACAACGCCGCGATGATACCAAAAAGAAACAAACAAGCAATACATCGCGAGTTACCTTGTGTTGAAACCTTGGTCTTTCTACATCAAGGGTCCCATACTCGAAATCTGGGGCTGAGGCCGACAGAAGAGTACTCCAGCCATACCTGCGCCAGTCATGTTAGCTCGACGCCAGGCTGGCTCAGCTGGGCTGAGCAGAACTCATGTCCTTAACTGCCAGACGCTATGGCGACTACGATTGAGTCCCCCCCTGCGAGACGCGGTCGTTGCCCCTATTCCCAACGGTCAACGATGCGCTTCTGATGCTCATTCTGTCCTGATAGCATCTCCTTCAGTGTCTGTCTCTCCACGGGCAGGGTGTTTTCGCTGAGAAGCTTTCGTTCTTGACAAATACCCAGTTATCTCGGCTGCGAAATCCAATGTCGGAGGGCCTCGACACGCAGGTTAACTTTACCCAAGAGCCTGATTTTCAGCTTAGAGGGTAGGCTGGCAGGGGCCAGCGCTACTTTGGCGCCATCGCGACAGGGAGAGGTCCAATACCGCAGAGGGTTGTGATTAACATTCAAACCGCCACTTCTGCCCGCTCACGATGCGGGACTAGCTTGCTCCGGGCAGTCAAAGGGAGTGGTTTGTGGCGTTGGGTTCCTAGCAAGACGCTCTCTTCTTCCCCCGCGCGCTCATCCCATGTCGAGACAATCTCCTAAGGTTTGTCTCTCTCTCTCTCCCCATCTCTTCTTGTTTTGTTTTGTCCTGCCATTCCGGTCGATAGGTTCGTCCCGTCTTTTGCACCCTCCGACGGTTGTCGTCATTCTATTACTTTGCAACACTCCATTCGCGGCTCCGTCTGATCATGATGGCGCGGATCTCGGTCCAGCTTTGGACGACCGTTGTCTTGAGCTGTCTTGCGGCGGTGGCTGCGAATATCGTATATGTGACCGATCTATCGATATATACTCTGCTGGTAGGTCTTTCGATCCTTTCCTTCACCCGCTGGCTAACAGGCAATGGTCTCTGTTATCTGGAAATACTGACCCATGATCCTAGGCGCCGTGTGCGCAGACAGCCCTCTCTTATAACGTCTTCACCCAAACTTATTCGGCTTGCGGCGAGGCGCCCACCGACTTGCAGTCATGCATCTGCACAAAGAATAACAACCTCGCCGCCGTGTCGACATCTATCTCCAAGTCCATCAGCTACAGCTGCGGCGCCACGGCCTCAGAGGACCAGACCAGCGCCGCGGCCGTCCTCAGCCAGTACTGCAACCCGGAAACGACGGTCGCCTTCCCGACGCCGACGACCAACATCGTCACAAACTACGCCACTGACATTGCCGAGTTCAACAACATGGCGCCGTGCGCCCAGTCGGGCGTCGCGTACGCACTCAGCTCCATGACCTCGCTCTGCCCCGAGCCGGCGAGCCTGATGGCGCCATGCATCTGCACCCGCAACGATAACTCGGCGCGCGTGAGTCGCTCCGTGGCGTCGCTCGTCCGGTACTCGTGCTCCAACGCGGCGGACGTGACTTCCGGTCTCGCCTTTTACGACGCGTACTGCGCCATGAACAAGGGCACCACTGCGTTTCCCCAGCCGTCGCCGCCTCCCGGGGACATGACGTACTACATGACTGCCCTAACCCAGTACAGCGCGCTGGCCCCGTGCGCGCAGTCTGGCATTTCGAATGCCATGTACTCCCTCACGAGTTATCAGTGTCCTGAAGGGCCCCAGGCGCTGGCGTCGTGCATCTGCCTGAAGGACGGCGTCACGAACCTGGTGACGAGCACGATGACGTCCGACGTCAAGTACTACTGCTCTTCCACGGCGTCCGAGGATGTTTCTTCTGTTCTGGCAGTCTTGGACTTTTACTGCAAGGCTGCCAGGAACGAGGTGGTTGCGACGGTGCGCGAGTCTAGTAAGGGAACCGGATCCATCGTCTTGGTTTTAAGCGGTTTTTGCTGACGCGGGTTCGACTTCAGTTGCACAAACGTACGCAACGGCACAGGCCGGTACTGGATCAGACAGTTCCCGGCCTCGACCTACCAATACAAGCTCAAGTGCTGCCGGCGGTGGCGCCGACAATAACGACACAAGCTCCGGGAGGCCTGGCCTTGCTGCCATCATAGGCGGGGCAGTTGCGGCGATCGGCGCCTTGTCCGTCGCCGGTCTCGTTGCCTTTATGGTCTACCGTCGCAGGAAGAAGGCCCAGGCGGGGTTCCCCATATCCTCGACCATCGGCCCGCCCGAGATGAATGGCCCGCCCGAGCTAGGCGGCACGATGTTGTCGACACTGCCGCCAAAGAGCCCCCAGATGAGCGTCTCGTACATGGGATCTCCCCGGCCGGACACGGTATCTCCTGGTGCCACTTCCAACAGCACGTTTGCGCCGCCACCACCGCCGCTGGGCGCGGAACTCCACGGCCAAGGGTGGTTACCACACGAGATGCCGGCTAGCAGCAACAACCAGCTCCAGCCTTCAGCTCAGCATATGCCGGTTGAGCTGCAGAGAATGGGATGGCAGGCGGGGCCGACGCCAGGATACTCGGAAATGGACGCAAGTCAACAGCGTAGATGAAACGATGCAGTAGGCGGCCTTGGCGTGATGCGTCGATGACTAGGAATTCCAAGACTCCGGTATCATGGTTATGGCAGGTTCTATAGGACAAAAGAACCATGGGGACTGGGATGGAAGTCAAGTATCGTCGACAGCACGTTGCTCAGTGGGATAGAGATGGTGAATCGTTTGGTATTGAAAGTAGGCTTCATTCTTATGCCAGGGTTGCTCGACTATGTACCTATGTACCTGGTGGCTGATGTATGGCTGTGTGGCGGTGTGACGACCGTGTGCACTTGGTAGCTGAAGCTCCTGATGAGTCAGCCGGCTGATTATCGGTGGCAGGTGTAGCTCCAAGCACCTTCCCCCCTTCCGATTGGCCGAAACACGCCTTGTCGCCCATGGCTTCCTTCCCCGGCCTTCGAGACCCACTTTGGCACCGTCCAACTGTGCGCTGTGCTGGCCTGGCCTGGAAAAACATCCTCTTGGTCGCGCCTTCCTTCCAAAAGCCTGCGATTTGTTTCTTGCCTGTTGACGATAAACCGCCAAATTCGCACCAAACACCAATCTCCTCGTTGTCGCGCCTCTCGACCAGGGCGGCCTGAGGTTATTCCTTCATCTCTAGACGAGCGGCTCAAGCTGTACAACTTCCACCTTTGACATTAAGTTACTTCTCTGTTTGTTTTCCTCTGCTTCTGCCTTCCGACTGGCGGGGTGTGTGTTCGACGCGCAAATCACCATTCAACTTCCCATCCGGTACCAACGATCTCGACATACTCCCTTTCGATGTCGACAACCAGACCTTGAACTACAATCACGATGGCAGCGGTGGTGGATGTAGCCTATGTGGCCGGCCACCTTGGCGTGCCCGAATCCACGCTTTCGACAGCCACGACCGATCCAACACCCGAGCTTGTCGCGAGCCTCCTCGAAGCGGTCATTGCGAAAGCCCGCGAGTATGACGAGCTATACGCACAGAAGCTTCAGGTCGACATCGAACTCGAAAGCGCTCACCACAGCGCAGAGTCTAGATGCCAGTCCTTCAAGGCCACTGCCGACAAGGCACTGAAGGACGTCGAGGAAGTCCGTCAAAAGCTAAAGGAAGAAGGTGCGTTGGACATGTGCCATTGATTACGTATGCACGTCTACTTGACGCACTACTAACTCGTATTTCACAGAGACGAAGCGGCAAACGGTCGAGAATGAGCTTCAGTCGCTCAAGGCCCGTGGATCAGACCACGACTCCGAGATCACCAGCCTCCGCGACCGAGTCGAGTCCTTGCAGTCATCCAACCGCGCCAACATGGCCCTGCTTGAGTCGCGCAACGCCCGCGACTCGGAGCTTTCCGAGGAGCTGGCTAAGCAACACCAGAAGAACGTTCAGCTCCAGAAGGAGATCACCTCTTTGCAACAAGCCGTCCAATCCGCCCAGGCCGCCGTCAGCAGCTCCAAATACCGCGAAGAATCTCTCCAGCAGCAACTCGACCTGGCCCGGCGCAATAGCGAGTGGTTTGAGACCGAGCTCAAGACCAAGAGCGAGGAAGCCCTCAAGTACCGCCGCGAAAAGGGAGCGCGCATCGCCGAACTGCAACGACAAAACGAAGATGCCAAGTCCACCATTGAATCGCTGAAGAGAACCGAACAACAGTTACGAGACCGTCTCGGTGCGGCCCAGGCCAAGGCCGAAGAGGCCCTCACAAAGGTCCAGCAGCAGCAGGAAGCCTTTGCGCGCAGCGAGGAGAGCTATAAGCACGAGATTGAGAGCAAACAGCGCGTCGTCGACATGACTAACCAACTGGCCGACAGTCACAAGGCCCGCGTTCAGACCTTGGAGGGGGAGAAGGAAGCACTCAAGGAAAAGCATACAAACGAAGTCAGACGTATCCAGCAAGAGCTCGAAAGGGAGAGGGAGAATTGCCGTGCTCTCGAGGAAAGAGTCACTCAGCTCGAGGCCGAGGTTGACGAACTCCATGCCCGTATGGAACAAGCTCCCCATCGTGGCTCAACACCGACGCCCCAGACGCCGCGTATGAACGGCTCCTTCCTCGGCAGACCTGCCTCTCCATTCGCGACACCCGCCTCTGCGCGAAGCAAGTCGGCCATCACTGCGACCCAGGCCATCGATGAACTATACAAGGTCAAGGGACAGCTCGCTGGAGAGAAGAGACGCAACCAGCAGCTCGCTGAGGAGCTCGACAACATGATTGCCCTCTTGGAGGCCAAGACACCCGAGATCGAAGAACTCCAAAACGAAGCCGACACGCTGCGGGCCGAGATCACTAGGATGTCCGAGCTCTCCCAGACGAGCTTTGAGGAGCGCGATGCTGCAAAGAAGAGCGCAAGGAAGGCCGAGAGTGCCTTGGCCAACGCCCAGGCCGAGTCCAAGATCCTCCGTACCCAGGTTCGCGATCTCAGCACCCAGATCCAGATGCTGGTCTTCAACATGCACGCACGCGAAAAGGGCCTGGAGCAGCTCAGCCGCGAGGAAACGATCCGTCTGGAACAGCTTTCTCGAGGGGAGGTCACCGAAGGTGCTCTTGCCGACATGTCCGACACCCACCAGTTCATCACACAGAAGTTTGTTGTCTTCAAGGACATCCAAGAGCTTCAGGCCAAGAACCAAGAGCTTCTGAGGGTCACCCGCGAGCTGGCGGAGCAGATGGAAAGCGAAGAGGCCGTTGCTGCCAAGAGCCAGGCTGTAGAGGACCACCAAGCCGTCGAGCGCCTGCAGCAGGAACTCGCCAACATGATCGACGAGACCAAGTCCTTGCGAACGACCATGGAGAGTTTCAAGGCCGAGCGTGACATGTTCAGACGCCTTCTCCAGCAAAAGGCCACCGCTGGCGAACTCGCATCAATCCTCGGCTCCGATGAAGGGCAGCGCCTGCCACTCGCCAGCATCGAGAACGAGGAGGGTGGTGATGTATCGCCCCACGCAGCCCTCCGCGCACTGCAAGTCGAGTTCGACACGTATCGTAACGACGAGGAGTCTGTCCGCCGATCGTTGCGCGAGCAGATCGACAGGCTCTCAAGCGAGAAGAACTCTCTCCAGGGCGAGGTTGCCAAGATTTCTAGCCAGATCACTCTCGCTTCCGAACGCTACGAAATGCTTCACTCCAACTTCGTCGCCCTCCAGAACGAGAACAAAGAGCTTCAGAAGCGCAACCAGTCGCTGTCGGAGGACTCGATCAAGCACGAAATCCGAACCCAGCAGGTCGCCGAAGAGCTCATCGACGCCAAAGGCTTGCTCGAGAGTGTCCGCAACGAAGCTGCGAACCTCAAGGCCGAAAAGAAGCTGTGGAAAGACATCCAAGATCGCCTTAACCAAGACAACGACAACCTCATGCAGGAGAAAACACGACTCAACAACCTCCTGGCTAGCCAGCAGTCGATGCTGAACGAGCGCGACATTTCCGAGTCCGAATACCGACGAAAGGCACAGTCCAAGATTGACGCGCTTGAGCAAGAGCTCAGCAGCACGAAGCGCAAGTTGTCCGACGAGATGGAGGAGGGGAAGAAGCTTCAGCTCAGGAAGGAGTTCGATGCACGCGAATCCCAGAAGCGCATCGACGAGCTTTCCAACAGCCTCAGCCAGATTCGGGAGGAGCACGTCGCGGTAAAAACCAGCCGTGACCATCTCCAAGCCCGGGTTGACGAGCTCACCATCGAGCTCCGCAATGCTGAAGAGCGGGCTGGCCGCCTCGCACCCAGGCCTACGCCACGCCCTGGTACCATGGCGCCTCCCACCCAGACCGATCAAGAAACCGAGGCCGAGGTGCGCGAGCTTATCAATGAAGTGTCTGACCTTAAGAGAGAGCTTGATATCGCTAAATCTCAGCTCGAAAATGCCAAGGAACAGACTGAGCAGTACAAGCAGCTCAGCGAGCAGAATGAGGAGGCCCTGTCCGAGTTCACTGCCTCCCAGGAACAGTACAGAGAGGAGATGGAGGCTGCTCTCGCGGGCAAGGACGCCAAGATCAAGGAGCTCGAGCAGCGTGTTGAGGACTTGTCCACCGAGCTGGCAAGCTCCAACAAGGAGTTGTCCCACCTTCGCGACTCCCAGGCTGAGGTTGCCCGCAAATATGAGGATGAGAAGACGATCCTGGACGAAGAGATCAAGCGGCTGAAGGAAGAGACGGAGCGCCACGCCGAGGCCGCCAAGTTCCACCAACAGGACCTCCGTGCTCAATCTGAGATCACGGCCAAGGCCCAGCAAGACTACGAACACGAGCTCGTCAAGCACGCCGAAGCCGCCAAGCTCGTCCAGCAGCTACGCACCGAATACAACGAGCTGAAGAGTCAGTCTGCGACCCTGCGAGCTGAGGCCGAGTCTGCCAAGGTTGCTCTATCTCAGAGTGAGAGCTCTTGGGAGGAGAGGAGGCAACGACTGGAGCAGGAGATGTTGGAAATCAAGACGCGCCGTGACGACGTCAACGCCCAAAATAAGCTGCTGCACGAGCAACTGGAAAGCATCACAAAGCAGTTCTCTGCGCTCAAGGAGGGCCGCAACACGTCTGCTGAGGATGCTAGCAACAATGCGGAAACCGGCAACGACAGCGCAGCCGATGGTCTTCGCGAGCTCAACAACTATCTCCGACGCGAGAAGGAGATTTTGGAGGTCCAGTACGATCTAAAGGTGCAAGAATCCAAGCGCCTGCAGCAACAGCTGGAGTATTCTCAGTCCCAGCTGGATGAGGCCCGCCTCAAGCTGGATCAGGAACGCCGCGCGCAAGCCGAGAGCGGTCAAACATCCATCGCCCACAAAGACCTAATGGACAAGCTCAATGAGCTCAATCTTTACCGTGAAAGCAGCGCTACACTTCGCAACGAGCTTGCTCAGGCGCGGACACAGATCTCTGAAAAGAACGCCAAGATCGAGGAGCTGGAAGGCAAAGTTCAGCCTCTCGAGGCTCGGATCGAGGAACTTCAGACCCAGAAGGGTTTCCTTGAAGAGGAAATCAAGCAAGTCCAAGAGGACCGCGATAGATGGCAGAAGCGGACCGAAGGCATCCTCACAAAGTACGGTCGTGTTGATCCTGCCGAAATGGAACAGCTCAAACAGACCATCAATCAATTGCAGGCTGAGCGCGACGCACTCAAGGAGTCCGAAGCTCCTCTGCGAGCCGAAATCGAAGAGGCAAAGCAACTGTTGGAGACCGAGCGAGCCAACTGGCAGAACACCCGTCAGCGTATGACGGAGCAGTTCAAGGAGCGCTCGCGGAAGCTTACCGGCGAGAAGAACGATGCCATGACAGGGCGGAACGAGGCCGTTGCCGAAAAGGAGGCCGTGGTCGCCGAGAAGGACCAACTTCAACAGCAACTCCACAATGCCAATACGGAACTCGAATCGGCAAGGCAGAGACTGCAAGCGTCGACGCAGCAGCGTGCCGAGTATGAGCAACAGATCCAAAGCTTCCAGCAACAAGTCCAGAAGCTTCAGCAGGATGCCCAGGCCGCGCAAGCGCAGCCTGGCGCCCAGAGCGCCCAGCCCCCAACGGATACGTCAACCTCGGTCTCTACACAGGTCGTCGCCCAGCTGGAACAGCAGCTCGCCGAGATGCGAAATCAGCTGGATGCTGTATCTGCACAGAAGGCAGCCGCCGAGCAAGAGCTCGAGAATCTCCGAACGCAGTTGCAGACGGTCACCTCCGAGAGAGACCAGGCTATTCAGGCGGCGCAACAGGCTGCCCAGTCCCAGCCGCAAACTGGACCCGAGCCCACCGACAGCAACAACGCAGCAGCACCTGCGAACGGCACAAACGGTCTGTCTGAGGAGGAGCGCAAGGCTTTCGAGGAAAAGGTTGCGGCTGCCGAGGCCAAGGCTGCGGAGTGCGAACGCAAGGCGGTCGAGCTCGAAGCAAACATTACCCAGACCATCAAGGAACGGTCAGACAAGATGAAGAATGCCTTGAACGAGAGGTTGCGCCTGCATCGCGAGAAGCTAGACGAGGAATTCAAGACCAAGTTGGAACAGGAGAAGATCATCTGGAAGGCCGAGAACCAAGGTGCCGCCGCCCCTAGCCAAGCTGCGGACGACCAGCCAACTGTGCCTGCGACGCCCGTCAAGCAGCAAGACCCTGAAGCGACCTCGGCAACGCCAACGACTAGCACATCCGCCGGGTCGACCGACCTGTCTCAGCTCCCCGATGCCGAGATCCGGAAGTTCCTCTCCACCAATCCCACAGTGCGCAGCATCATGTCGTCCAATCTTAGGAAGAAGCTGGAAGAGCAAACTGCAAAGGTTAAGAACGAGACAGAAATCAGCTTGAAGGTTGAGTTTGAGCAACGGATCGCAAGCGCGCGGGAGGAGGGCCAGATGCTGGCCCAGAAGAAATCTGCGCTGCAGATCAACATGAAGGACAACCAAATTCGCAGCGCCAACGCCAAGATCGAGGTCGTGGCCACCGCAGCAGCCAAGACGCCTCAAAGACCTGTCGGCGAGGTGTGGGAGGAGGCCAAGGTTGCCAAGCCAGCTCCCGCCGCACCGCAGGCAAGCCCGGTGAAGCCCGCTGGTAACGCACAGCCTGCCGCACAGCCTGCTGCACCGCGCTCATCCATATCCGCCCCTTCCGCTCCGCCGGCTCAGGCTGGCGCCGCTCCGAATGGTAAGTCATGCGTAGAGGAGGCGAGGCAGATGACTGTTACTAACTATTTCCAAGCAGCCCCCAACACATCCACCAACCAAGCTCCACCGCCAGCCACCGCACCTAGCGGTATTCCTCCGCCGGGCAGTGGCCTCCCGCAAAAACGGCAAATCCCCGTCTCCGGTGGCGAGAACAAAGCAGCAGCAGGTAATGCTGCTGGGGCGAACCCGTTTGCGGCCGGCGCTGCCAACGGTACACAACCTCAAGGCAACCCCTTCGCTCAAGGGGGCCAAGCGCAACAGCAGCCGCAGCAGCAACAAAATCCTTTTGCCTCGAGCACTCAAGGTGCGCAGGCCGGTCAACCCGGTCAGCAAGGCCAAACGCAACAGCAGCCTGCTACTCAAGGCCAAGCAGCTCCACGTAGCGGCATCCCTCTGCCTGGACGCGGCGGCGCTGCTGGACGTGGCCGCGGGGGCACGTTCGCCGCCGGCAACAGGGTATCGAGCGGTGGCGCAGAGAGGGGTGGCATGGCGGGACGCGGAGGACGTGGCGGTGGCAGAGGGGGTCACAATGCTTCTCTGAACCCCGGCGCCAACGACTTCCAGCCCGGAAACAAGAGGCCAAGAGGTGACTCGGAGGCCGGCGGAGGCGCAGGTGCAAAGCGGGCAAGAGGGGGTGCCCACTAGACGCCGATTGGAAGATGCGACGTTGGAGATAATGTGTCAATGGTGGCGAGGTTGTGTTTCATTCAAAGTCTGTACCGATATGACGGGGAAGCGGCGAGGTTCAAACGGATGGGTGAAAAGAGGGCAGACCCAAATGGTCTGCACAGTGTGTATAGTCAAGATATACTCTACAAAATGAATTCTCCTATGTCGTCAAACGCCTTGCAGTCAATCCCCTCATCCAGTGCGTTGCGTGTTCTTTTATACTCTATTGTATATAGTGCCTGGTTGAGTGATCGAGTACTGATAAGCCCACGCTGAGCTAATGTTGGTCTGACAACAACCAAAAGGTACCACGGATTCTCTTGGCTTCGGGCCGACATCTCTGTCGACAAGGATCCCGAGGGCAAGAGTCGGTTCTCTGCGCCGTTCGGCCCCGTCCCGTCCCCGGAGCCGGTCCGCTCCACCATATCCGGCTTACCCGGCCCTGCCGTGGAGCGAAACCCCATACGAGAGCCCTACCTGGGGAGGAGCAGACGAGACGCGATGAACCCGGTCATAGAAATAAAAGCAAGCCATTAACGCGTCGCGTCTGGAAGGGAATGGGGGGAGTTCCTTGGACTGATCCCAACCTGCGAAATCCCCAACATACACACCAAGCCATTGGGTTGCGATCCGCCCGGCTAGCTCAATCGGTAGAGCGTGAGACTCTTAATCTCAAGGTTGTGGGTTCGACCCGTAAGTTGAAAGCATGATACTACGAGTACTCCGATCAAGGATGCTAACATACACAAGCCACGTCGGGCTCAATTCCCGTCAGCGATTGACGCACTTTTTTCTTTTTATCTTCTTTTCTCTGCCTATTTTCTTCCACAATCATACCCTCCCGTATTTCTTTTCCAGGCTCTGTTCTTGGTGATAAAAAAGGTATCGACTTATAAGACGAGGAAGGTGTTTCTGCCATGGCTTGTCGACGTTCCCCACTCACGCAGCCTGAACATGCCCGCTCCCATCTCGTATGTTACTTGGTCTCTTGAAGCCTGAGCAACGGGACATGAATCCTCGACCCATGGTTTAGGTCTGCGCGCGCAGAGTCGTCCAGGGCCTAGACTCCTCGCGCTGTCCCGTCTCATGCACGAGCGACCAGCATGATATCGCAAAGCCTGTCGCCGCAATGGCACACTTTGATGAATACAGTCTGTCGCCTTAAACTATATTGCTACACGATAGCATAAGCGCAGCCGCGACAATAAACATCTCAGCTAATACACGTCAGAGACAGAATCTTGACTCATGCATTAGGGAGAATCCCAACTTAAATGTAAAACGTGCCAGTCTTACCCTGACTAAAAGAGTAGAATAAAACTCAGGGGTGTTTCACATAGTGATACAACGCGTCAACTACTTACTGCCTGTTATTAATAGTGCATATATAGATTAGAAGTTATGTCTCTGTCTAGGAACTGATTAACTTTATTATTTATAAGTATCTCTTTCCTAAAGTTCGACATACAATCTCCTCCTCCCGTTGCCTTTTCTTCAACTCCTACTTTTCATTTACCACCTCTTACACACAGGCTGCAGCCTTGATACATACACAACCATCAGACATAAATACAACTGCATAACAGCCATGAAATTCAGCGTTATCTCGCTTGCTATCGCCCTCACTAGCGCGCTGGTCGCTGCTAGCCCTCTCCAAAGACGCGACGGCGAAATTGATCAAAAATGCATCACTGAATGCAATAACTTTTGTAAACAGGCAAAAAAAGTACGTAATATCATTATTGCTAGTATTTACACCTATTGACAGAAGGATACTTACCTAACGTATGTAATAGACTCCGGATGCATCATGCCTCAAGGGCCAAAATCAGACTTGCTCTTGCAACTGAAAGACATTCACCCAATATATGTAAAAGACCGTGGAGTCAGCAACATGCCCCATTGGTGGTTTTGAGGCTTGCGACGATATCCCACCACGCCGGGCCCGGCAATAGCTGCAGAAGGCGGCCCCAGTGTGTCGACTATGTAGCAATATGTACATATGGAGCAATGAAGACATCTACTACTAAGCAGTTACTTTGGTCCTGCCCTTGCCTCACCCTGACTAGAGTGCGACGACCTGAAGAAGCTCTAAACGCAGAATCAACCGAACGCCCTTATCTATAACTAGGCACCTGCAGTAATCATGTTGCTGTACTGTGTCGAGGCTTATCCGGAATAATCCTTACAGTGGCACAATCAGATAAGCAGTAGGAGACGTTCGGTGCGACTCCTCCGCCATCAGCTTGGCCTTATCTCGCCGTTCCGCTTCACACTTGACAACGCCGAGCACACCCCGTCAACTACCCCAGTTTCTAAGCGATAGTACCGCTATTGGACACTTATACCGACGTGAAAGGGCTCTATCAGGTACGCGCAGTGTTGGCCCGCAGCGCGATCGGCAGTTGTATGACCTTTCGGCTTCTTCTTTTCCGTACAGAGATAACAACTACCGATGGCTAACCAATGCTACCCCAGTCACCTTCCTGCATCGGCATGGTCTATGGGATGCTGCAACGCCCAATTGGCCAGATCTCGACGCTCAAGATGACCATCGCATACTTATCAATCAGAATGTCGGGGAACATGCGATCGCGCCCACGCATTCACCCCAGTCCTGTGTCGGTACTTGCGTCATAGACCAACGGCAATCTACGGACATGGATCACGGGATATCGTCTGCCTCAAACATAAGAGGTTCAGTATAACCGTCTTCCTGATGGACATAGTATTGATCTCGACCTATACTTCCAGGTCTGATCAAGTTTCCAAGATGTCTTCCAAGATGTCTTCCAACGAGAAGATGGATGTCGAGAAGGCCCCCGAGGCCGTTGACGGCCAGCCCGAAGTGCTGGTCGGCGAAATCAAGGACATCCACAACGCCGATGCCGCCCTTGATTTCCTACGGAACGGCGGCGATGTGAGACCAATGACGGCCGGGGACGAACGAGCGCTGAAGCGCAAGATTGACTGGCGCATAGTGCCGCTCATGTTCGCCTGCTACATTCTCCAGTACCTCGACAAGACCTTGATCAACTACGCGAACGTCATGGGCCTGCAGGGCGACACGAAGATCACGGGTGATCAGTACTCGCAGCTGGCCATGATCTTTTACGTGAGCTACCTGGCATTCGAGTTTCCTCACGCCTGGGGCATGCAGAGGTTTCCCACCGCTAAATACATCGGCATCATGGTATGCCTATGGGGTGCGGTGTTGGCATCCACCTCGGCTTGTCACAATTGGGCCGGCTTAGTCGTGACGAGAGTCCTTCTTGGTGTCTTCGAAAGCGCCGTTGCACCCTCGCTTATTGTGATAACGACCATGGTAAGAGCTTTGCCATCGTGTCGCGACTAGCCAGACAACTGATGCTATGAGCGTAGTGGTACAAACGACAAGAACAACCTCCCCGTATGGGGATTTGGTATCTCGGCACAGGGTGTGGTACCATCGTCGGTTCGCTGATTTCCTTCGGCTTCCAGCACTATACAAGCTCGAGCTTCACCTCTTGGCAAATCATGTTCCTCGTCTGCGGGTTGATCACCATTGCCATTGGCGTCACAGTGATTCTCGTTCTCCCCGACAACCCCATGAGCGCTCGGTTTCTCTCCCAAGAGGAAAAGGTCTGGGCCATTGAGCGTCTGCGAGAAAACCAGACAGGCGTTGAAAATAAGCACTTCAAATGGCCGCAATTCATCGAGTGCTTCGCGGACCCGCAAACTTACCTGTTGGCACTCATCACAATCGCCTCTAACGTCCCGAATGGCGCCATCTCCTCGTTTCAGGCTACCATCATCAAGGGGTTCGGATACACTTCCAAGCAGACCGCGTTATTGTCCATTCCGTCAGGTGCAGTCAGTATCGTATCTATTCTGGCAGCAACAAACGTTGCAGGCCGCTTCAACCAGCGGGCTATCAACATAATCTGTCTCCTCGTTCCCGGAGTTGTCGGAGCGGCGCTTATGGCTTTCCTTCCCGCCGGTAACAAGGCGGGAAGGCTCATCGGCAACTACATGACGAATTGCATTGGTGCGACACTTCCTCTTCTGTACTCTTTGGTTGGCGCCAACTATGCCGGGCATACAAAGAAGGTGAGGACCCGTAGACAAAGACTTCTGACCATTACTGACGCCTTGCAGGTCACTATGAATGCTACCCTGCTCATTTGCTTCTGTATTGGCAACGTTATAGGGCCTCTGACCTTCACGGAAGAATCTGCCCCTGAATACCTTCCTGCAAAAACTGCAATCATTGTTACATGCGGCTTGGCCATGCTCTTCACCTTGATGCTGAGATTTTACTACGTGTGGGAGAACAAGCGTCGTCAAAGACTTGTTGAAAACCAGGAGCTTGGACACTTGAAAGACATCGAGTTCAGTGACATTACCGACCGCCAGAATAAGGAGTTTAGGTATTCACTATAAAGGAAAACTTGTACCTTGTTAGATTATGTCAGGCGAAAGCCTCTCAGTTATACTTGACATTCTCTTCGGGGCAAGCTTCTTCCGTCGCCAAAGTTCACATCATACGAGACAGTGTCAGGTCTTCAATCTTGAATATAAACACTTCCTTTTGTAGAACACCCCGTGACAATGTGCGGGTTGCCCATATATATGCAAGCCGCATATCAAGCCGCTAATCGATCAATCATGTATCAACGCCGCCCTGTCCTTACAGTTCACATACCCTGTGCCGATGAACTCGGCTGCATTCCGAACCATTTTTATTGCCGTTTCTCGTTGGTCGGGGGAACGATGATCGTAGCGGGTACTTCTTCATCTTTTGCGGCCTTGTTGCGCGGGTTTCTTTTGAAAAGCCCACCCATGCGACCGAGGACCCTCTCGAGAAACTTGTACACCACAACAAACGGCTTGCCAACAAAAACAGCTATTCTCTCGAACCAGATGTCCGGGAATATGCGTACTAGCACACCCCAGGGCAGTGACATGAAAGCAACCACGATGGAAATGGCCCACTGGGTGCCGTCGAGACCACCTTCCTTGATCTCAAAGACCCGCCCGCCTATGAAGACGATCCCGACCTGCAAACCGACCATCAAGATGTTGATGAAGATGAAGAAAGTGTTGCGATGAATGCCCTCGAGCACATTGAACTTGTTGTCTAATCGTCTGTTGTTGAATTCGTTAAAGATCTGCATCCACACAAACGTGTTGAAGATGAGTGTGTCGAGCTGCAGCATTTGATCCTCGTTGTTTCTGTCGTAGTTCAGAACCTCGGGACCTGCGAAGTAAAGAACGAGTGTGATGATGAGCTGAAAGATTGCTTGCCCGATGATCATTTTCCACATCTAAAATCAAAGTGTTGGTCAACTTGTCCGAGCTCTGCGGGACGTTACAACTTACGTTAATAGTGATCAACGGAGCGTCTTTCCGCTGGGGTGGACGGTCAAGAATCTTCTCAGTCGGAGGGTCCGTTGCCAGCGCGAGCGCCGCGAATGTATCCATGATGAGGTTGACCCAGAGCAGCTGGAGAGCTTTCAGGACAGGCTCCATATGGGGATCGTACATGGCTGTGATGAAAGCCAACAGAACCGCAGTGATGTTCACGGTGATTTGAAACTGCGTTCGTACACTGGTCAGTCACTTATTTCTTGGTTGAATAACAATCAAGAAGCCCAGACGACAAGGACCGGGCCATTCGCGGCCTAACAACATGGACTCACCTGCAGGAATTTCTGTACTGCATCGTTGACTGCACGGCCCCACTTGAGTGCAGTTACGATCGAAGCAAAGTTATCGTCCATCAAGACAATGGCGGAGGCCTCTTTCGCGACCTCGGTGCCAGAAATACCCATGGAAAAGCCGACGTCTGCTGCCTTTAGAGCCGGGGCGTCGTTGGTGCCGTCTCCAGTAACGGCGACCGTCTCTCCAAGGGCCTTCAGTCTCGTGACGAGGATTCGCTTGTCCTCGGGGGATGAACGGGCCAAGACCTGTAGCTTTGGGAGGATGGCGTTCATTTCTTCGTCGGAAAGCTTTCGGAAAGTTGGCCCTTCCATAATCACCCCCTGGGATCCGGTGAAGATGTCACACTCTGTCGCAATAGCTTGGGCCGTGACAATGTTATCGCCTGTAACCATTCGAACAGTGACACCGGCATGCTGTGCCTTTCGTACTGCTTCGGGGACACCAGCACGAACGGGGTCCTGGATTCCAACGATTCCAAGGAACACCAGGTCGGATGCACCCAACAGCGACTCAAGCTCCACATGCCCATCTTCAGAGGGCATGTTCGCGGGTGGCCATTGAGGAAAGTCCTTGTACACAAGGCCAATGGTGCGAAGTGATCGACGGGCATATGAGTTGATGGTCGCATCCAGCGACTGTTGCTCTGCGAAGGTGAGAGGCTCCTCAGCCAGGGTCTCGAGGTCGGCCTTGGATGAGCAGTGGCGAAGCATTATCTCGGAGGCACCCTTGACCAAAAGGCGGTAGCCCCTGGACGTGTCCCGAAGTTTGATGACGGCCGCCATGCATTTCCTTCCCGAATCGAACGGGAGCATCTGCACAACCTGCTCATTGGCGCGAGCCTCAGCAAGCGACTGGAGCCCGAGGTGGTCCTTGGCGAGCTGTAGGAGGGCTGTTTCGGTCTTGGACCCAATGAAAGTCGACTGGCCATCTTCCTGGCCCTCAAAAGCCGTCGAGTTTATAGCGACAGACTGAAGGATGAGTTCCTTTGTTGCTGGTGGTACAGCCGCAGCCCAAGCAGATACGTGGAGGGAAGAGTCGGACGGCTTTTCGTTCTCGGATTGAGCAAACGCTGTAAAACTACTGGTGGAAAAGGTGCCAGCCACAACAGTCATCTTGTTCGTTGTCTGGGTGCCTGTCAGCTTCTATCTACTCGCGAAAGGGAAACAAAACCAGTTCAGTTTTACCAATGTTCCCGTCTTATCGGAGCAAATTGTTGTCGCATTACCCATGGTCTCGCAAGCTCTAAGCACACGAACCAAGTTGTTCTCTTTCAGCAGCTTTGTGGTCGCAAACGCCAAAGCTAGCGTCACAGCGAGTGGCAGGCCTTCAGGGACTGCCACGGCAATAATGGCAATAGCAACGACGAGCAAGTCCATGAAGGTCGACGCTTTGTCCGCGGGCAGTCTATCGTCTCCGGGAAGGCTGGCCACGAATCGGAACAGGAGGATGAAGAACATCAAGGCAGACGCGCCTCCGCCGAGCTTGGCGATGGCAATGGCCAGTCGTTCCAGCTTCTTCTGAAGAGGCGTAGACTCGATATCGTAGCGTACCGACATCATTATTTTGCCGAAACTGCTGTAAACACCGACGGATGTGCAGACGTAAGTTCCCATGCCTTTGCTGGTCAGCGAAGTCACGGAATGCTAGGGACCTGAACGCAGACTTACCTTCAAGAACTTTTGAACCGGAGATGATGAAAGGGTCCAAATCATCATGGTTGCCGTGCTTCGCATGGTTGCCGTGCTTCGAGTCCAGAAGCTTCATGACCTGATCGCCGGCAGTCTTCTTGAGTACATCGGACTCCCCCGTCGCAGAGGATTCATCGCACTTGACTTCATGGCCCTCGATCAAGATGCCATCTGCAGGTACCATATCGCCGGGCTCGAGGTGGAGGACGTCTCCCACTAGGATTTCGTTGACGTTGATCATGACCGACTTGCCGGACCGAATGACCTTGACCTCGCGGTTATCCTTTTTCGTGTTCAATCGGACAAATGCCTTTTCCTTCTGCCAGTCGTTGTGGGAACCGACAAGGACGACGATGATGACAGCTCCGAGGATCGCGACGCCTTCAACCCATTCCACGGACGCCGGTGCCCCTGGGCCTCTTTCCACTCCGAGGGTTTCGTATAAGCCGAGTGCCAAGGAGATGGCCCCAGCAACGGTCAAGAGAATAAGTACCGTCTCGTTGAAGGCAATCCACATGAGCTTCCAAATGGACTTGGGCTTCTTTGGAGGAAGCACATTGCGACCATAAACCCTGATTCGGTCGATAAACGGTGTTGCGGGGGACGGGATGTGCTTTTCCGACGAAGAAGCCGGCTTGCTGTCGGCGTGACTCTCGACAGCCTCCTTGAAGGTGATGGTGGATCTTACGCCCGTCTCGTCGACGCTGAGACCGCTCCGCACGTCGGTTTGAATTCCGCGGGCAATTCCCCGCAGGCCGCCGAGAGCTCGGAACGCGGAGAGCGACTTGGGGTTGAGGAGCTTGTTCAGCTGTCCAGGAGAAAAGGCGAAGGGGTTGTTGTCAACGCGGAAATCACTTTCGGTACCCGGGTCCGGGTGCAAGGCAGATTCGGCATCTTCAAAATCGGTACTTCTGGCAGCAGTGCTGGGGGCAGCCGTTGTTCCGGATGGCGTCAGAAAAGGGTTCGTCCCATCTGGAGTGATGGTGTCCGCATCGCTAGTCGCCCGCGAACGGGCGTCCGCATGTGGGGGGTTGGGGCTGAGGAGGTTGTCAGCCATCATGAAGGCAAATCATGTACGCACTGGAAGATAAAGAGAAAGTGCTGTCGAGCCCAGGAGCAAGACGAGCCGAAGGAGCGGCGCCTAGATATGAATACTCTCCCGGAGGGCATCTTTCGCCGACTGCTTACTCGAAGCTCAAGCACACCCCAACTATGTCCATATCGATCATAGCTCTCCACTCTCCGACATACAGAGCGGCAAAAAAGAAAAACGCCTGAACCCCCGGCAAGAGCGTGCTAGCACTGCCACGATTCAAGACACAGTCGCCAACGGCATCTGATAAGCCCGAGGGAGGTAAACTGGGCCCGGGAACCGTTCTGACAAGCTTAAACGAGCAGGCATTGGGGGATGTGTGTGTGGGCGGAGAGGGAGACGACCCGCTGGGACGCAATTCAAGCCAACCTCATATACGGCCGGACAACACATGATGCAGGCTTGGCGGTTTAAGAGAGGATTCATGGAGCTGTCGGTCGACGATCAAGAGGAGCTCGGGGAGGGTGTGAAGCTCGTAGCAAACAGGAAGGAGGAAGCGAGGGAAGAGCAGACTAGTCAAAGATAGGCAAAGACCCGTTCAAAGACAGGGGTAGGGCGAGGGATTTTTTGGGCAAAGTATAAGCGGCCGGCGGTCAGGATCTGACGAGTTTTCCTTGCCAAGAGGAAGGTTTAAACGTGTTTAACAGGCTGGAAATCCAGATGGCGCGGGGCTTGCTTCTCCTCTGGCACCGGAGACAGGCCAAGAGTTGGACACAAAAGAGGGGGTAGGGATTCCGTTCGACAAAGGCAAATAAGAAAGTTGTGCCCACCGCGTCGCCGGCAGCCGGAAACACACCAAGAGCTTCGAATGACAGGTCAGGGGAGCACGTGTGCGGTTGATGCGACCTCGCCAAATGCTTCCATGTCATTGCCGCGCCGCGAGATCTTGCCTCTAATCATATTAAGTGGAGTGTAACTCCGCCTCGGTTGAGTGTTTCCGGCCTCTTGCAGCCTCTCGTTGGTAGCCGTTTGGGCGGGTGTTAGCTCCTGTTTCTCCTCCGCGTCGTTTCTTCTCCCCCCCCCGTGGGCGCTTTGACACAAGGGGCAAGATTATATGTTGCAGAGCGGGTGAATTGTGTAGCAGTCGGTCTCTTGGCTGTAAGCCATGTGTTGTGTTGATGCGTGATAATCTTTCTGTTTATAATTCATGACGCTATCCTAAGACCACTATGAAGATTATATCATGGAGTTATAAGACAGTTTCTAACATGCACTGCCCAGCCAAGAGCTTTGCGAAGTCTGGACCTTGAACCTTGTGTTGGTCGACCTTTGCAACGATGACGAGATCCATCACGGCAAGCTGGAGGGCTCCTCAGTAGCAGTCTAGGAGAGGCCTCCTCTAACACCGACCAGGCTTGCGCATACATCGCAACAAGCAGCCAAGCTTTTATTTACTCCGTGATTGCATTGAATTAACACCAAGGCCCTGTAAAGTTCCTTTTTCAACGGTTCTGCAGAAGTCGTTGATTCAATGCTACTCCGTGCTCGGAAACTTTTGCACCCGGTGGGTGCATGCACGTAAGTAACCCCGGAAATTGGCTGGCAAGTATTAGCGCGGGACGACTACTGAGTCTCTTTTTGGTGCCCCCCCCCCAACGGAACGGAAGTTGGGGACACCTTTGATCGTGTCTGCATGGAAGGCTGACCGCCTCTTGTAGCGGATCGTGTTTGATATGTCGTGATATATTAGCCATAACTGTGCATTAGCAATTACGACCACGCTTTTGTCATTACGGCTTACTGGTTCATATTGTGGTGTAGACGGAGGAGAGAACAAAAAGATGTAGCGAGGACAGCAGCATACTTAGCCAAAAGGCTGGGCGAAGCGCCAATAACCACAGCTACATTTACGGGGGCATTGTTGGCCGAGACCATTACTAGTCCGTTATGCACTGCAATCGTGGTTGTTTATTCTAATTCATTTTTAACTTTAATCCAAGTTGACTCAAACTCGAAGCAAACAGGTCGCACCCGAAAGCCGGACATGCCTCACGGCCGATATTGAATGATTGGTTGCGCAATGGTGACAGTGTTGCGGAACCCAGTTCCTTATCTCTTGAATAGTGCCTCCGTCTTTCAGGCATATGGATTCTGCGCGATGCATGCAACGTGCTTAAATGTAGCCTGTTGCTAGTAGGGCGTTCGAACCCATTGACGTCAGAACATATCTCATATTAATGCAAAGAAATGAACCGCATCTTAGAACCTCTGCAATGCCACCAACCCTCAGCAGCAAAAGGCCACCCTGTGATTCAGGACATGGTTGGTACTACAAGACGAGTTTTGAATAAGTTCATAACTATTGCAGGTCTGACCACAATCAGAGCCAAGAAATAGCTCCGGTGCATGGCTGCCAAGTACATTGATGTTGCCTTTCCGATTGCATTCGAGTTTCTAGCAATCCAACCAAGCCAGACTGGGCGTTCGTCCAGTGTTCGCTTTTTATCGAGTAGCGTTTGAACCTTTCCAGTGACGTCTTCTTGCAATCTTATGCAGGGTATGGCTAATGTGCTTTAGCAGGACGCTTTTGCCCCTTCTAGCCGTTGAACATTCTGGCAACGAGAAAAACGAACGAACATGAGCGTTTACAGCATTCGAAACGACTATGTTGATGGGCATATACCAATATTTACAAAGCAACAAGTATGCGTACTGCCCGGTTGTAAATAGTCGTGTGGTGCGACTGCTTTTGCAAATGTGTGATTGGCTTAGTATAACTTTTGAACATGGACTTGAGGACTGTAACAGGAGCCTATGGGCACCTTGGTGCTTGGTGGAGTGCTCTGATGTGTGCTGACGGCTTCGACCCAATGCACAGTCGCCCTTGTCATGTGCAGCTGACTCGCATCTCATTGGCTTTGGCTTGGGCTTGGTCGAGTTTGCAACGTTGGCGCGAAATCCGACGAGACCCTCAACTCCAGCTGACAATCGTCAACGTCACCTCACAGTATGCTCGGTGACCAGTCACCCATCCACGCACCGAGATGCCGTTATGTAGAGCTTGCAGCCGCTTGGATCTCGGCGATCTCCTAGACGAAGATGACGAGCTCCAAGATCTGGTCCTCCACGAGTCCGTTGCTGTCTTCAAGGAGAGTGCCGCCTCTTGCGACCTATGTCGACTCTTTTGCAACTCTATCACGGACAAACTCCGGGGCGAAGGAGTTAGTGTCGACGAGGCGGCTTGGAACGACCCCAATTCACGAGTCATACTACGCGGAATCCAACACCAGGATGAGGATTACCGACCTTGCGGTCTTTTCTGGGTCAAAGTCCGTTGCGACAGCCTCAGCCCTAGAGCTTACTCTTACTTCGGTCTGTATCCCGAAGAGGGAACACCGGGGTTAGAGGGCGTGATCATCGGGAGACCCATCAAGCCCCCCAAAGAGCAGATCAGTCTCGTGAACGACTGGGTCAAGTTTTGCGATGGGAACCACAAGAGCTGCCATTCAGATCCTTGCCCATTGCCCACGAGGGTCATTGATGTCGGCGCCGATGGACATCGAGAGCCACGTCTCTTTATCACTGGTGGAGCGGTTGGTCGCTACATGACTTTGAGCCACTGCTGGGGTCTGCATCCGGTAATCCGCACAACAAGCCACACGATCGACGACCACCTCAGGGCGCTACCGCTGGACAAGCTGCCCCCGACTTTCCGAGATGCGGTTTTGATCACGAGGTCACTTGGCATCCAGTACATCTGGATCGACTCGCTCTGCATCATCCAAAACTCAAAAGAGGATTGGGAACTGGAGAGCGTCAAGATGGGCACGATCTATGCATCTTCCTACCTGACGATCGCGGCTTCGGCATCCCCAGACTCGACCGGCGGTTGCTTCATGCCCCGCCATACGTCCGGGGATGTCAAGGCCAGGTTCACTATGCGCAATTCAGGAGACTCAAGATCAATCTCGGCTTTTGTCCGACCTCGCCCCCGAGACTTCAGTCACCTTCCCACGAGCACCCTCCATAGTCGTGCGTGGGTAACACAGGAACGTCTCCTATCAGCACGGATGATCCACTATGACACGGATCAGCTGCTATGGGAATGCCGAGAATCTCGTCTGACAGAGGACGGAGTTCCTGTTGATGCCTTTGACTCTGGGAAAATGGCGTGGGACGAACGTCTGCATCTGTCATACCCCTTTGCTCAGAGCCGTTTCAGACCCGAATTTGTCTGGGACTGGTACGACATGGTGTCGGCATACAGCGGCAGAGGCATTACGAAGTCTCAAGACAGGCTGCCCGCCCTCTCCGGCCTCGCAAAAGTCATGGAAGAGTGCACCGGACAGAAGTACGTGGCGGGGCTATGGAAGTTCCACTTGGGCTACGGCTTGCTGTGGCGCCGGAGTGAACAGTGGCTCTGCAAGCCCGCGGATGGTTACCGTGCCCCGAGTTGGAGCTGGGCTTCTTTGGAGGGCCGTGTCTCTATGCCGGAAATCGCGAGTATGCTGCCTTACCAGAACGAGATGGAGGTGATGATTGAGATTGTCGATGTCCAGACGACACCCCTCGGTCTGGACCCGCGAGGAATGCTACGGTCTGGACATCTCAAGCTCAAAGGGAAACTGAAGGCTGCCGATCCACGTGTCGACCCCGCGACTCCGGGCCACAAGTGTTTTGGAACATATCGAAAAGAACTGGCCATCGACTTTCTCAACTGCAATGGCAAAATGGTCGGGCTGGCGTACTTTGACGAAGAATACAGCGGCGAAGAGCGGCCTCTACACTATCTCCAGGTGGTACGCAGACAGATGGAGCCAAGTCGCTGGCACGGATTGCTTTTGGAGCCTACGGGCGAGAAGAATGAGTTTCGTCGCGTCGGGTTCTGTCGCACCGAGGAGATCCCAATCAGGAACTGGTTCGCAGACGCCGACGAGGACACAATCACGATAGTCTGATGTGAGGTGCGACAAGACCATCATGTAGCTATTGTCACGATTCCCAAGAGATCGATGATCAGGATTCAAGTACCATGTGTACCGCTTGTGACTGCATAGATGGCTGTCCCGAACTCGTCAAGGTCCTCTAGCCATGCATCCACCCTACGGCGTCTGTTTTCAATTCCGTCTTTGCCCAAATCCTCTGGCATAGGCCACAGCTCGTCTATGCGCAGGCCTCCATCCGGCCACTCTGCCAGATGAAGGTCGTACTTATTTTGCCAGTCCTGCCGGTGTCGAGACTCCCACAGAGACTTACTTGCTGGTGCGAGCAGTCCACGCAGCTCGGTGGCGAGGTGCGTCGGGAGTCCGTCGTGGGAGAGCAAGGCACTGTCAAAAAGGCACATTGTGAAGAGAGTCCTCCGTTTTGCCTCGGCCACTATCCATGACTCCCATGTAGGACGGGTCTTTTCCTGATCAGCCACGCAGACCAGACCCTTCCTCGCGGCGGCGCATGCCAGCTCCTGCGTGTTCATCATGGCTTGTGACAGGAATGGATAGTGTTCTCGTCCAATTCGAAAAAATACAACCAAGGAGTAGATCAAATGTGCTTGAAAAGTCGCGAGCAGAGCCACGTCATCCACGGTTGGGTGTTGGTCGAAGAGTTTCGTCATCTCATTTTGCAGAATTTCCGATGAAGCCTTGAGGCCCCTAGTGACCGACTCATTGCACACTTGCTGCAGGACGGAGACGCAAGTCGAAAGAGGGGCGCTTGACTGTAGGCTCAGTTGAGACCAATGGACAAAGGGCGGTACTTTGTGGCCTCGAATGGTAGAGTTGGCGTAAGATTTCAGGATTCTGTGGATGAATGCGGACATGCGAGGAGTGTAGTCTTTGGTCTGCTGGCCTGGCAGGGGGACGAAACTATTCAACCATCGATTGGCGATGTCATCGGCGTTGATGGGGCATGTCAGTTCAAGACAGGCGAAATCCAACTCATCTGCTCGAGGGGGACTAGATGCTGCGGGGATGCCGCTGTCGACAGCCGGTTGTCCCTGTCGATGCACAGGAACTTGGCATGTACCCGGTGTCGAAGGAACTTCTACTGCCGCAGTTTCCAGTCGCTCAGGGTTTGGAGGGAACCCGAGAGCCTCAGTGAAGCCCGTTCTATGAAAGGCGATCTGCCGAGCTCTTTGGGACGGGGCGTTTGCACTTTCGGCTGTGATGCCCGGGAGTGCAGAGCCAAGTGTGACTTCGGACTCCGCTCCGTCACAGATCCCGGTAGCATCCGGTTCAGATGGAAGAGACGCCTGGCTTTGGACGTAAGTGCAAGCAAGGCCCCGTTTTTGACACCGGGAACATGTCCTTGCTTTCCGGTCGCACTTGATCTTGGAGGTGGCGCACTGCTGGCAGGCCTTTTGTCGAGAGGTTGAGTACCTTGCGGACCGCATAACTGGAGGCTGGCATGAATGCTACGAAATAAATGATACCTGAACCGGCGTTGCGAGCCGGTCAGGCAACCTGGAGCTGTGGTAGAAGAGGTGAAATTGTATATGGGGCGCGCGACTCGGCATCAGGGACAAACTTCTCCGCAAATATTCAATCAGAGGCGGGGAAGTTGGGGTTTTACGTAATTTAAACAATGGTCTCAGAGAAGCCATAGGAACCGCTGACAAGGGGGTGTCCAACACCAAGGCGACATGACTTTGGGCACCGTTAAGTGTGAGAAGAGTCGCGGAGCATGTTCTTTTCCAGATGACGAAGCAATCCATGCCTGCACACGTGTGCATCCTTGAAACGTAACAACAGGGGCGGAGTAAAAACAAGCATCGCTTGGTTTGGAAGGCAGACAGACGCTCAAGTTCGGCTTGACAATATTTGTTGTCATTGAAACGGTAACAAAAGTAGGTATCATCTAATCGCAAATCCTCAATTTTACCACACCCTCTCCCAGGTTCTCCGGAGAACCGACATCTGGGACAGCCTCTGCCTCTCCACCTCCTCGATGCCGCCCTCCTCCCAGTGACGGCATTCGGCATCGACCTCGGCCTTCCCGCTGATGAGGTCGGCCTCCTTGGGCTGGACGAGCTTGGTCTTCTTCAAGACCTTCCAGACCACAAATGTGAAGATGCCGAAGATGAGACCAAAGTAGGAGGTGATGAACCCCCGCACGCTAAAGGGGTAGAAGTTGTCGAAGCCGACAAAGATGAGAGCGAGGACGCCGAGGAGCAGCGCCAGGGCGGGGAAGTAGGGGGTCCAGGGCGCGAGGTAAGGGAGCGTCTCGGGAGGGAAGTTCTGGGCGACTCGGGCGCGGTAGAAGCCCATGTAGGTGATGAGCATGAAAGTGTAGGTCATGATCAGGGCGGTGGTGGTCAGGTCGACGAACCAGAAGAAGACGTCGACGGCCGAGTTGGAGGAGACGAGGAAGGTGACGCAGGAGATGAGGGTGACGACGAGGACGCAGTAGATGGGAACGCCGGCGGCGGTGCACTTGAGCAGGAACCTGGGAGCCTGGCCGTCGCGGGCGAGACCGTAGAGAGTGCGGGACGTGGAGTAGAGGTAAGCGTTGCCGCAAGACCTTTTGGGGGGAACTGTCAGCATCCTTTGCGTGTTTTTGCGTCTTTTTTCCATCCGAGGAAGACTTACCATCCGGAGACCAAGATGAAGGCGTTGATGATGTCGGGAAGGGCCTTGATGTGCAGGTTCTTGATGCCAATGACCCAGGGCGAAGCGCCGGCGCCGGGCTCGCCGTTCTCGATGGCGCCCAGCAGGCCGGGGTCGCGCGAGCTGCAGATGATGCCGACGCAGAGGACGCCGACGATGTAGAAGCCGACGAGGCGGTAGAAGATGAGCTTGGCGACGCGGGGGATGGTGCGGCGGGGGTTCTGGATCTCGCCGGCAGCGAGCGCAATCATGTCGGGGCCGGCGATGGTGAAGGCGGCGTAGATGACGACCTTCCAGAAGCCCAGGAAGCGGCCGGTCGAGCCGTCGGTGAAGTAGGCGTGGACGTGGTTCCCGCCGCCCCAGTTGCGGAACCCGTACGCGTCGTGCGCCGGGTTGCCGCCGGACATGGTGATGAGGGTGATGAGGCACAGGCCGACGAGCAGGACGACCTTTGTCGAGGCCATGATGAACTCGGACTCTCCGTAGTACTTGACGGCGATCAGGTTGACGGCGACGCACGAGATCATGGCGACGGCGATCCAAGCGGCGGGGTTGATATCCGCGTTCCAGTAGCTGATGACGGTGGCCACCGCGCTGTACTCGGTGCACACCAGCATAAGGCCGGCAAAGAAATAGGTCCATCCCATGGCGAAACCGAGAGCAGGGTCGACGAAGCGAGAGGCGAGTTCGAAGATGGTGCCGCGGATGGGCAGGTAGGCGCACATTTCGGCGACGGACAGGTTGAGGGGCCAGATGAAAAGGAGACCCCAGAAGGTGTAACCGAGGAGGAGCGAGAGAGGGCCGGCCTTGGACAGGACGCCGCCGATACCGACCTTTTACGACTGTCAGTCATCTTTCAACATTTTCCCGGGGGGGGGGGGGGGATTCAAAATTCGAAAGCAAGCTCGGAAGAGAGAGAAAATACTCACCCAGAGACCGGTACCGATGGAACCTCCAATGGCCATGAGCTGGACGTGACGGGGGCTGAGACCGCGCTGGGTCTCGCCGTACTGCTGAGCGACGGCGGCCCCGGTGCCGGACATGACCTGGCCGAGCTTGTTGCTGTTGGTGCTGTCGGCGCGGCTAAGGCCGACGGTCTTTTCTTCCGTCACGGATGCCATGATGGCGGCGTCGCGTTGCGTTGCGGCTGTTGATCCGAGGGCCCGACTTGTCTGGAAACAAACGTCGTCCGGTGCAAGGTTTGGCTGAGCGAGGTTCGGCAAGTATCACTAAGATGGCCGATTCAGACCGGATGGGATGCGAGTCGAGGACAACGAACCAGGCCGGGTGTGAGCGAGGGACATGATCTGTTCTATATAGATGGGTTTGGGATCGTGTATTCGCCTCCAGTCCTAGACGGTACCACTACCCTACTACTACCTTGCATGCGGCCCCCGTTTCCCCTGCCAGGTTTAGTTAAACTAGCATGACAACCTTCATCTGACGTCTCCCGGTTCCTTGGAGAAGCAAATCAGTAGTACCACCACCACGCATGCGACTTACTCGGGGGGCAATGATAGACAAGACTGAATAACGGGGACGGGACCCTCATTGCGCACACTATCAGGGGCGCCCCGCAGAGATAAGCAAAAGGGCCGGGTAACAACGGGCGGTACATAGCTGGTTGAGGCGACCACATACATGGTGGGCGCGCGGGGGGGGGGGGGGGGGGGGGGGGGGGGGGGGGGGGGGGGGGGGGGGGGGGGGGGGGGGGGGGGGGGGGGGAGGTTAGGACAATCCCTCTCACAAGGAACCAACCGCCTTGATAAGGTGTTACCTCAGTTGAGACAATCCCTGCCGGGGCAACGTCAGAGCGAACGAGGCCGACGATAACGGGAAACAAAGGGTTTTTTTTCTTTCCTTTTTTCTTTCGTCGCGGGTTATCGACGACGCGTTCTATCCCAGCGACTTTCCCGCGTTTCTGTTGCCAAAGGAGTCCGTCCCACTGGCGATGCAAAAAGATGGACATCCGATTCCACAGGCCGCATGAGAGCCCTGTCGGTTGACGCGATTGTGCAGCAGCGGTCGTGCCATGGCCAGGAGGAATCACCTCAAGCTTTGGGGTAATAGCAAAGACGAAAGGCGAATGACTGCCGACGATAGCCACTGATCCGAAAGAGGAGTCGCCAAGACACCGGAGACCAGGGGGGGAGGGATGTCGAGAAAATCCCCGGCGTAACTACTACGTATGTACGTCGTCGATTGGGCGGCCCACGCATCAAAGCATTTGCTGCTGAGTGAGTCTCTTAACTTGCTTACCATCAGGGGGTTACTTGTTGCTCGTCAAGTGAGCCCTCCTACTGCGGACATTTAGTCTCTGCCATAGACGGCGACAGCAGGCCAGCGACTGCCATTCCGCTTCCGACGCCTTGGCAATGGGTCGAGCAACATCCGAAGTCGGGTCTGTTGATTGGCGAGAGCCTCGACTCTTGCACGCTGGCCGATAGACGTCAAGATGGTGGTTGGCTGAGCGGGTAGCCCCCCCCCCCCCCCCCCCTGGGAGGCGGCGAAAACTTAAGGTGACTTAGTTCAGTCCCTTATTACTGCCGAACAGTGGCCGCGGGTTCCCGCTCCCCCCCAGCGGCCATGCCGAAATGGTGTGTGCAGGCGGCTGTCTCTCTGTCTCTCTGTCTCTCTCTTCTCTCTCTATCTCTTGACCCTTCCTCGAGACCGCGGTAACCAACTTAGCAAGGGTATGGGGCCTGAGGGTTGTGATTTGCGGTGGCATCGCAGGAGAAGCTGCACAGAAAGCGGGTAGAACCCCCCGACCGCGGTCTGGCAGTTTCGTTCCAAGCCTTGATGCGTGAGAAACGCAGCGGCCGACTTCGCTGGCTGCAGGGATTCGCGAAGAGCGTAGAGCGCGGGGGCAATGGCTGTTGGAACCCGAGAGAGAGAGAGACAGAGAGACAGAGTACCATGCAGGGCATCGGATGACGGTGGGGTTGGTTGGGGCGAGGGTTTGAGGCACTAACGGGCCCTTGTCCTGTCATCTGGGGAAATCACTATCACCCTTTTTATTTGTTCCATTGTATGCGTCTTATTACGTACTTTTAGCTGCGTTGAATGGGGCGAGGCGTCCCCCCCCAGATAGGATCCAGACCGAGAGCGACGCGCTCGGCCGGTCTATCAACAGGTTGGGCGCAGAGATAAGTGACAGATCAGAATGTCGTATACGAAATATAAGCACTGAGCTCGGACGGCAGACGAGCAGACTCGCGGGAATTACGTACGAGGTTTTTTTTCTTTTGGTTTTGTTTTCTCAGCGGCTGAGAAGCGATCGAGAGCAGCGTGTTCACGGCAGAGCATGTGGACAGCGACTCAAAACATTGACTGGAGGAGAGAACACGAGTCTGCTTATATCTCGGCCTCGTCCCGAAGGGCGCGTTTGACACGCTGCCTCGGGGGGGCATTAGGCTATACAGATCGTACAAGATATGCTGCCAGTTCTTGAGATTTGATTTCAAAATAGGTAAGGAAGCCCGGCGCAAAAACAGGCACCCGGTCCCAAGGACTCGGTGCGCCGCCACTACCCAGATTGGTGCGGCTGACCGGGAACGCGTCCCGGTCCTCCTCCTCCTCATCCTCCAGGCGTGGAACCGGCTCCGGTTCCGGCCGTTGGCCTTGGATGAACTGATCATTGTCACGTAGTTCTTTCTCCAATGGATCTCGCGGACGCGGCCGAAAGGCAAACGAGATGGAATGTAGTAAAACAAATCGAATGTGGTTAAAAACAAAAAAGAGGTGCGGGGGGGTCTCCGGGTGAAAATTCCCGCCCTCCCCCCCTCCATCAGGTTCTACTGATGCGAAATAAAAAAAATACTTCAAAGAGTTTCGTCTACTACCGATCATCTAGCGTTGTTCGGCCTCCACTATATGTACGAATATGCAATTACGACCTGACCTGTCTCTCCTGAGCAGATGTGTCTCGTCTCTCGAGTGCTTCGTCTCCGCGCGTAATAGTTGCTTTCCAGCGTCACGTTGAAGGGGCGGCGTTCCCATATTCTCTCTCCATCCCCCTCCCCTCCCCATCTTCTGGCCGAAAGGTCGCCTGATTGCAGGGTATCATGGTAAGAAAAATCGCAATCTAGACTTCCGCCGCCGTGACCGTGACCGTGATGACGTCCTTGTCCTTTTCCGTTGAGCTCACAGTCTCGAACACGGTCTCCGGCTCGACCTCGGCCTCTCGTCCCGGCGAGTCCGCCTGCCTTCGGCCGCCGCCGCCGCCGCCGCCGCCGCGCCGCCACCGCCCCTTCAACCAACGCCGTCAGCTCTTGTTCCCGTTCACCATCGTCTTGGGCGTCCCCCCCACCGCGCCGCGGGGCGTCCGGTCGCCGCCGCTGCCCCGCGTGCCGCTGCTGGTCGGGATGTAAAAGTCGTAGCGGCCGGGGAAGAGGATGATGTTGGCCAGCCGCAGGAGCTCCGTCTCCGCCTCGGTCTTGGTCCTGTTCCTGACGCCCTCGTCGTCGTCGTTTCCGTCGACGTCCATGGCGTCCGCGTGCCTGGGCGGCGCGCCGGCCGGCTCGACGTCGTAGGGGGCCAGGCCCATGGCGCGCAGGCCGTCGACGCCGCCGTACTCTTCGACCTCGCGGGCGCCGGGCCGGTCCTGGTGCGAGGCCTCGCTTCCCAGCCCGCTGAGGGTGTCGAAGTCGGGCCCCGGCTGGCCGGTCTGGAAGGCCTTCCTCTGGCGGGCGAGGAACAGCGCGTTCGTCTGCGTCAGGGGGCACACGGGGGTGTAGGTCAGGAGGGACAGCTCGTTGGACTCGTTCTGCTGCAGCGCCTGTGGCACGCCGAGCCTGGTGCCTCCCGTGATGATGGAGTAGGCCTGGTCGCAGTGCCAGATGACATAGTCGCCGGCCTGCAGGCTGGGCAGGGAGACGAGGCTCCTGCGCAGGTGCAGGTGCGGGTGCCAGCGCTCCGTCAGGCGCTGTGCGTGGCCCGGGACGGCGCCGTGGATGATGGTGTTGGGCTCCGGGTCGAGCGCCCAGTTGGAAGCGTCGAGGTACGCGGCCCACTGGTCGGCCTTGCCGCCGTCCGGCTGTTCCGGGGGCCCGCGCCTGGGCGAGAAGAAGGGCCGCAGGAGGAAGTAGGCGGCCACCAGCTTGGGCGACGGCAGCACTCGCACCATGCCCTGCTCGACCTTTGTGAGGGCCAGGATGCCCTGGAACATGCGGAAGATGCTGCAGGCGCCCTCGCCGTTGTACAGGTCGGTCGTGGCGCCGACTCGGCCGGCCGGGTCCCACGGGTCGTACGACTCCCAGTCGCCGCGGAAGACGGCTTCGTAGGTGCCGCCGCGGCCGTAACCGTCGGGCTCCCACCGCTCGAGGCTGCCGCTGTCGATCTGGGCGATGACGGTGGACGAGGCGGTGGTGATGAGCGAGTCGGCGGCCGAGTTGCCGCTCTGCTGCTGGCCGACGGCGCCGAGCTTGTCGTTGTGAATGCGCAGGCGGTCGGCGTAGCTCACGGGGGCGCGGGTGATGTGCAGGTCGTCGGTCGACTCCCAGAAGGACATGGCGAACTTTTGGGCGCGCAGCATGTTGGGATGAGCGCGCGCGCGCACCTGGACAGGGGTCCAGAAGAGGTCGATGCAGGTCGGGTCGTGCAGGGCCGGCGGCTTGAACTCGCGGTTCTTGTCGAGGTACTCGTGCGTCTCCTGGACCCAGCTACGGGCGTCGGCGGGCGAGACGACGCCGCGGATGACGGCGACGCCGTAGCGGCGCAGCCTGTGGGCAAAGGCCTCGACGCGGACGGGGTCGTTGATGTCGGTGAAATTGATGGACGGGATGAGCTCGGAGCCGCGGTCCTGGATTTCGGCGATCTCGGTGCGGAGGGCGTCGAGCAGGCGGTGCCACGAGGCCTCGACGGCGGCCTCGTGGCCGGCGATGAGCCGCTTTTTGACGCCGGCGAAGCGCGAGGGCAGCGGGATGGGCTCGGCCCCGTAGAACGACACGACGGGGGGCTCCATGCTCTTGGGGAAGACCTTGCGGCTTGCAGCGGCGGCGGCCACTGCAGAAGCTGCAGCAGCAGCAGCAGCAGCAGGAGCAGGAGTCGAAGAAGTCGACGATCTGGTCGTGGCAGCAGCGGTAGTGGCCGCGGTCGAAAGGGGAGGAGAAGTGAGAAGGGCTGAGGTAGGGGAGACGGAGGTGGCCCGGGACACGGCGGCAGACGACGGCGGGGTCGTCTTAAGAACTCTGGATGAAGTCCTGCGTCCTCCTCCTCCTCCTACTCCTCCAAGAATACCACCACCACCACCACCACCACCACTACTTATGCTCCCGCCGCTACTGCTGCTGCTGCTGCTGCTGCTGTTGGACCCCGTTCGCGTGCCTGACCCGAGCCCCCTGCGACTCTTTCGTCCCAAGCCCGACTTGGGGGATCTGACAGACGGCGTAGCGGCAGCCGGTGTCGTGCTGCTCGAGCTCGTGCTGCTACTGGCTGGCCCGGTCAGGATCGCTGCGTTGCCGGAATCTCCAACTGTCCCAACCCCAACTCCAACTGGCCCTCCCCCTCCTCCTCCACCACCACCATCCCCGTCTCCTCCTCCTTTTCCGCCCTCCCCATTTGCGGGGGGCGCCTCGGTGGGGCCAGAGGCCCAGCGGGCCAAGATCATCCGAGCTGCCGTCGTCTCGAGATCAAAGGGGGGGGGGTTACGTGTGCTCAGTTACCGGTAACGTGAGGGCGTTTGTGTGTGTGTGTGTGTGTGTGTGTGTGTGCGCGTGTGCGTGAGTAGCGTCAGTGTCAGAGTGAGTATCAGTGTCAGTGTACGTAGTGCATGGAACACAGTCACACTGTTACACGTGCATGCGAGTCTGCTGCAGTCCGGGTGACAAGCTATTATGTATCGATGCAAAGCCGCTTCCCAAATGCTGCAAGTCGTCCGTCCGTTTGTTAATTCCCGACGCTGCCGCCGTGCAAGATCGGTGTCACGTATCGCACGTCGAGGGTCCTTGTGACGACGATCAAATATGGGTTTTTTTGAGCAACACGGAGGCGGGCTGTCCGTTGCTCTGGGGTAAATAATCCCAGTTATCAATAACTGACTGACTGGTGCGTATGTGATGTGTCGGTGGTCTGGTCCAGTCTTCGGGGCAAATGGCCTGTCAAGTTGGGGGGGGTGCCCGGCCGACCTGAGTCGACTTGTTCGTGATTGTGTGTCGGATGGACCGTCAAATTCGGGCTGGCGGAGGTTGCACTTCTTGTCATTTGCTGACTGGTTCGATCCAATCGTGACCCCAGAGACCCCAAGGGAGGGTGGACTCGAGCAAGACGCTATGCGCGGGACCTAGTCTCTGGTGATCCTCTTTTATATCTTCCGGGACGTCTGGTGATGACGCGGACACAAACATCCAAGCACGGCAGGCTACCGACGTGATGGTATTCCCAAAGTGGGTGGGAAAGCCGGTCCCGCCAGCCTTGAAGAACCAGAACCACGGGTTTGCGGCGGCGGCGGCGGCGGCGGCGCAGGAACAGGGGAGGGTCTGGCCCGGTCCCTCGTCGCTATCTTCTTTTTTTTTTACGGCGGCGGATATGTCCGAATCGAGTGAAGAATGGCACCTCGTGACCCTTCCCAAAGGGGTAAAGAAACGGCGACGGACGAAGAGTGCCGTATCCGTCTTGTTCTGTAGTCGTCACCAAGAAGGGAATGTTGTTCGTCAGGGAGTGTGTGTGTGTGTGTGTGGGCGCGTCCGTCTGTATGTGTATATGTGTGTGTGACGGCGTGTGGGCTGAGCTCTGCAAAGACCCTGAGAAAGAAACCTTTCCAAATCAAATCAAAACAGCTCGGCCCCGGTGTGCGTACTCTGGGGGCATCGCGAAGCCTTTATCATGGAGGCATGGCCCGCAACAAGACGCAAAAAGTGTATGTACCCAGGGTAGCCACAGAAAGGCGTACACCCACAGGTGCATACACACATTACACATATCCTGCACATGAGACAGGGCCGACAGCCTGGGCCCGGCCGCGCATCCCCCGGGTGTTGGGGTGTTTGGGACAAGATGATTGTTTAGATTGCTCCTCGCTGCATCGTGGCAGTCTCCTCCTCCTCCCCTCCGGATGAAAACAGAATAGCAACGGGAGGACCGGTCACCATCTCCCTCCGTCTGCGCTGCCCGCCGGGCCGCCCATCCGCGCCGCGGCTAATGTGCGGAATCTCGTCCTGCGCGCGGACTGGTCAGAGACTGGGGTTCGTTCTGGGGCGTCTTCGGCCAGAGAGGCCGGCTGCTCCGGGCCTCCACACCTTGTCACCCGTCCAATCAAGACACTGACATCTATCTCATTTCGGCATACCATGAACTGGGGAGGATCGAAAGCCTCTGGGCTGCTGTGACATGGATGATGAGTGGGGGGGGGGGATAAGAAGCTGGGCGGCTTTCGCTCGTCCTCTCTGGAGGCATTTCTTCTCCCCCATCCATCTCCACTGGCTAATTATCGGGAGGCTCTCCGAACCCGTTGCTGCACTACATGGTTTTGTACGAAGTAAAGCACTGCTTACCAGGTGCTCATCCTGCGCAGACCCTGTCCTTCGGCGTGCATTGCGCCGTAGTACCAATAAAGGATGGGACGCCCTGATCACGCTCGGATCACGCCTTTAAGAGAAGAACAAGTTGTGCGTGCAAGATACCCAAGTCCGTGACGAGGTCATCAGCGTGTGGTGCAGGGTTACCTGCCCAGCGTCTTTGATCAAATCAATACGTCTTTGGCGTTGTCGACATAGCTGGACGACGACGACGGGCTTCGCTCCGTCTCTGGGACGCATCTGGACGAAAGCCCGAGCCTAACTCACCCTGGTCGAGCACGAATGCTCGCAACGTACGTAGCAGTGGTCGCCGTGTCGATCGAGTACGCGTGATGGTCGGCAGTGGCGCACGCAGCAACCGAGCCGGAGATGTGACGAAGACATTCCGAGGACAACAAACTGCACCCGTTTGAGGTGGTGGCCGTGAAGCAGCGCACAACGTACGTGGCCACGGCGGAAGACGAGTGAGTGAGTTGCTGCAAGTCGCGAACCGATGGTAGCGCGCGCGCAACGGCCTCAAGTGAGCGTTTCCGGTACACAAGCTGCCGCCGCTGCTGCTCGATGAAAGCCAAATCGAGATTTGCTTTTTTCGCCTCCCGGTCTCCATGCCCGTGTCTCCACCAAACCGGTCGTGGCTGGCTGGCTGGCTGGCTGGAAACTTCCGCTGCGAACATGCTATATGCAGAGCCTACCCGGGCCTTCGTTCCCATCCACCCATCCCGCGAAAAGACTCCGGCGGCTCCAGGCTGTGGGCGTACCAAAACGCGACAGCCAGCATGCTCTCCCAGAGACGAGGGATGGGATGGGATGGGATGGCAGACCGCAGCACCCGTCAGCCAATGCGGGGGCGCTTCTTCCATCCGGACCTTACGGGCAACATCTCCCGTCTGCCGTCTCATGCGGGCTGGGCTGGGCTGGGCTAGCTAAACTGGGCTTACCTCTCTCTCTCTCTCTCTCTCTCTCTCTCTCTCTCTCTCTCTCTGTGTGTGTGTGTGTGTGTGCCTCCCTGTCTCATACAGCGGCGCTACGTTACTCTGGCCCCCCATTCAAATATCTCAAATATCCAAATGAACAACCTTATTACCCATGTGTCGGATGCGTCGGCGTTCCCACACTGAACACGGCCCGCTAAGCGTCTGTTTAGTAAACGAAAGATATTAGCCAAACGGCAAATTAAATCAAATAAAAAACCACGCGTCCTAAAACCCAACGTTTCTCTGGTTCGGCTGGGGGGATCCGATTCTAGTCGCTGGCTCATCATGGCCGCCTCTTAACGCACACCACCCCCCGGTCACATTTACTTACCTCTCCCCCCGCCCCCATCCCCCATCCCCCCCCCTCTCCAGCCCTTTAACGGCCTCTCTCGCGAAACCCCCGGCTTTCCCAAGTAATTGGCCAAGGCGATCGACGAGTGAGGATGCATCATCCATCGGCTGACGGTCCTCGGGGGGGGGGGGGGGGGGGGGGGGGGGGAGTGTTTGG